>OX377621.1:107213889-107813889 GCA_947397865.1 Polietes domitor | reverse complement strand
CCATATCTCATTTATCAAAGTACTCTTAACCTCTCGAGTACACACATTTACCAATTACTACTGCATGAATTTAAAATTTTAAAAGCTGACTGGCAAATAAAAAAAGAAGAAAATCAAAAAATTAATAATTAGCTTAGTAACGCTAAACACAACAGATTTATTTAAAAAAGGTTCAGTGAAATGGCGTTGTTGTTTTTTTGATACATTAGCGGAACTTAGTCATATACTTTTAATTCATTTTTTTCGCGTTTTGTGTTTTAGTTCGGATTTAGTTATTTTTTAAAAACAAGTAATGGAAGGCTAAAGTAGGGCGGAACTGGCTATATGATACCATCATCTTTCTTTCCCATTACAAAAGAATTCGGGGAAAAGTGATATCGAGAACGATTTTTGTATGGGTACTATTATGTGTCTTGAGAGCGATATTAGTATGTGAGCTATATCTAGATCTGAACTGATCTTAGCCTCTTTCATTACAGATGTTTCTAGCTGAATTATACGATACTGCTAAGATACTGGTTTCTAAAGCGGAAAAGGTGAATATTGGAGCTATATATAAATCTGAACCGATCTGACTCACTTTTGAAATATATGTTTTTAGTTGCCCCAAATTTAAAGAAAATCGGTATGTGGTCGGTGGAGCGGAAAAATCAAATCGAGAGCGAAATTTGTATGGGAGCTAAATCTAAATTTGAACAAATCGGGCCCATCTTTACCGTATATGTTTATAGTTCAATAGAAACAGTTAAAATATGTTGTTCCTATATATACAAATCTGAATCGATCTTGCTCACTTTCACCATAGATGTTTCTAGTTTTATTATAAGTTACTGTGACAAATTTCAAGCAAAACGGGTGAATTATGTGGTTTGTAGAGCGGAAAAAGTCAAATCAGGAGCGACATTTGTATGGGAGCTATATCTAAATCTGAACCGATTTGCTTCAAATTAAATAGCGTTCTTCCTTGGTCCGCCTAATGAATGAGTTGGGGAAGAAAAAAAAACCGTAACAAAAGCTGAATGTGATAGAAATAATAAATTATTATAAACGTAGCAATTTTTGTTTATTGTAAAGTGCACTAGTCAAAATTTGGGACCTTCTATTGAGATGCTAGCGTTATCGAAAGACCGAATATCATATATATCTTTATTATTCTTCTTTGGGTCTATGTCAACGAAAACCATAGGCAATGGCTACGTTGATACTTGAGTTATAAAAATCCTTACATCTTGCAATGATTTACAATGGTAAACCGTATTAGAAATTACATTATTTATATTAGGTACCACTTTACCAACGATAGCAACATTGGGCTTCGTTCATAGTCATCATTAGTGGCAAGAGTTCCATAGCGGGTGGAGTTTGATGGTACATCGTCATGATGATGTCGTTTTTGGCGAAACGAACCTGTATTTTCCTTTTTGCTGCTACCTGATGCCAGTCACGTCTATCTATATTCACTGTCGTCACTTAGATAAACATACTGAATGAGGGCAGATATCGGACCTGGAACAAAAATGATTTAGTTTTTCCATGAATCCCCATTTTATAGTGGATATTATATATATATTTTGACAGAAAAACTTTTCAGTGAAGGAAAAATAAAATTTATTATTTAAGAAAATATATTCTTCTGTACGTAAACTTTTGTAACCCTTTTTGATCAGTCCAACAACAATAAATAAAATCCTACTTTTTCTTGATGAACTGCATCTTTAGATGTGTTTGCTTAAAATACCATTAAAATTTTTCACTTTGAGACTTGTAATTGGTCAATATTGGGAGATATGTAGAAAATTATTATCTATACGTAAACTTTTTTGCTTAAAGTTAAAAATACTCCCACAAGGGTATTATTTATTTGTGCATTTGTTTGTAACGCCCAAAAGGAAACGGGATAGACCGTTTCAGATCGATTTCTTGTAATCAAAGTACAGGTCGCAATTATTGAGCGATCATAACAAAAATTGGCACAAGTAAGTTTTGCGGGCCAAGGACGACCGCTGTTTAATTTGAAACAAATCAGATTTATATATAGTCACTCTCGATTTTACTTTTTCCGCTCTAATAAGTGGTTTATTCCGTTTGATTTGCTTCAAATTTGGCACAGTATCTTACAATTCAACTAGAAACATCTACGATGAAAGGGACTCAGATCGGATTAAAATGTAGCTCCCATACATATTTCGTTCGCTCTCGATTAGACTTTTTTCCGCTCTAGAAACCACATATTTTTATCGATTTTATGAGTATTGGAACTATTGGGAGGATTAGGCAAGTGAGTGCAACATTAAATCTGTTATGTGTAGCGAAAGTATATATACATATATATAGGGTCCGCCAAATAATTTTTTTTAAATGCTATAAAAAAACTTCTGAATATTTTCTCAAATTTCATTTTTTATTTGAAAGTACAATCCTTCCGGTTAATAATGGAAAATAATTTTATTAAAATGGCTGCTGAGGGCACCCCACAAATAATAGTCTAACGGTTGAATAGGTGAAAAAAACGTTAGATGGCGGACCCTATATGTGTTAAAGAACCGGAATTATATTTGAATACTCTGATATTGTACCTACGGTCTGGACTAAGTCTACAAAAACGGAATCAAAGTACACATTTGCGGCGTATTCGACTCTGACAGCAGAGTTGACGTTGATATTCTAGGCTATCTTTTTTTTAATCATATGTCCTTTTTACAGCTGTTTCCCGCTCGAAATAATATGTACAAGTCATTTAGTCCTCCCTTTTTAAAAAAGTCGTAAAAGGTCTATGATATTATTGATGGAACAAAACTTCATCCAAGCTAACTTGACAGTAGCCCTACCTTAGATGATATTTTTAGATGAAGTTCCACTAATTCTTCCTGAAATATTGGCATAAGGCACTAACAATTAATATGAAAGCAAAAAAAAAAAAGATTTGTTTTTCTTTACGCCGGGATAACAATTGTTTTTCACATTGTACAACATAAATATTTGTATCAAAAATATTACAAAAAATATTTTGTATTGCTTTTTTTACTTGGCCTCAAGGCTAAATCCAAAAGTTTTAACATAAAACAATTTTTTTACATTTTTACTTTTTATTTACGTGTTTGTTACTTAATGAGAAACACCCTTATTACCTTTCGATAAGCTCAGAAAAAAATTAAAAATAATATGAAAGATTACATTTTTGCCTACATTAAAAACCGGTTTCTTCGGTTTTGTAAAAATTGTAATTGTAAATTTTTAACAAACCGAAAACCCCATAAATGCTGTTCTCCCGATTTGACTATTTTCGCTCGGGAAACCATATATTTTAAACCATATATTTTAACATTTGACAAAACACAATCTAGAAACATCTCTGGAATTCCAGCTATTTCGATCAAGTTATTTCTTCTCGCGGAGGAAAATTTTTTCGGTATTGGAAAGAAGAGGAACCACACTCAACAATACACACGTTTTCATGTAGGGGAACAAATAATCAGTGGCGATACTAGATAGATTGATTGGTGTTATCACCCATATATATATTTACATTTTTCCAAATTCACCCGAAAACCTCACCACTAAGCGCTTTGAAAAGTGTTATGATCCACCCGGAACCATTCACATCACCATTTTCCTCGTTAGAATACAATAATGGTTTTGTTATTTTGTGGCATAGTGTTATGTCATAAGAGACGAGGGAATTTTGTTTGATCATTTTAATTCTATTTAAACCCGACTATTCTTCTGAGTCAAGACCAATTTGTTTCTTTCTATGTTCTATAGAAAGAAAATATCAAATGGCATGGTGACATTGACATAGGCGGATATGGCTTGTCTGCCTATTTCATTATTTCTGGCCTTTGCAGCGATAGTTAAAAGAAAACATACGAAATACGTTTAAATTAGAAGTTGTCCCACACGAATAATAATCAAAGAACATACAGTAGCTCCAAGTTAACAGTTCTTTATTATACACTTCAGTAATGGATGGGAGGAAATGAGATAGACCCATCGTTTATTATACCGAGCAACATAGAATCACTTTCGTCTGTCTGTCGATCTATTCTTATAATCAAAGTACAGGTCGCAATTATCGTCCGGCACAATTAAGTTCTGCGGGGCAAGGACGGACGCTATTTAATTTGAAGCAAATCGGTTCAGATATTCATATAGCCACCATACAAATTTCTCTCCAGATTTGACGTTTTCCACTCTCGAAACCATTTATTTTGATAGATTTTCTTCAAATTTGGCAAAGCACTTTATATTTCAACTACACGCAAAGAAAGAATATGGTTGGGGTGATCATAATGGAAGGGTATAATGCATGATTGGAGTTATGAATGTAATCAATGATATTATAGTTATCATGTTATGATCTCAACAATCATAATATGATCCCAAGTGAATCATAATATGATCTTCACGTAATAATATTATGATCAAAAAATTGCTATTTTGCTATATTTTTGCAATGAATACAAATAATATAAAATTATTATGCTACATCGAAATGATTATTTTGAAAAGTAAAAAAATATAATTTAATTAAATAGTAATTACTTATTAATTTAAGAAAAGAGTACTTATGCGTATATATTTGACAGATAATTTACGGGTGTAATTACAGAAATCAGTTAACGAGGCTGAGAAATCAAAGAACAAAATGAAAAATTAATTAAAGAAATAGGAAATTGTAAATGTGTACCTTTCAATAATTTGTATGTACACCTTCTTCTAGTGTTCGGCAACTTATAGGGTTTTGATTCTGAAAGATTTAGAAAAAAAACTATTAAATGCTGAACCACAGCGAATAAAATGTAAACAACAATGATGAATTTCAGTCAAACAGGTTATTGCAAGCAAATGTAATTTTGACCATAATATGATTATAAAACAAACATAGTATGATCAGCAGCAGTGGTGAAACTAAATCTGACTGGATTTTTCAAGCACATGTAACTTTGACCATAATATGATTATTTAACAAACATAGTATGATCAAGTGTGATCTCTTTCAGACACAACACACTAGGGGAGAACAATAATTAGCTTTGATACATTTCTTGGAAATTTGTACGTAACACGCAATTGTCTTTTCCACACACATACAAAATTGTTTTCTGTTAAAAAACACATTAGAGATTTTCAAATATTACTTACTCATCAGTTCCAATTTATACATTCACTGAATTTCTTTCTTTTTTAATACACATGTCGTCGAAAAACGAACTTACTTCTTCCGATCTTAGATCTGAACTGAGACAAAAAGTTCAACAAAAAGTGTATGATTGTAGATAGCTTGATAATAGTATCATTGATCTGTGACTGTAGAATTGTTGGACAATTATCATATTTTGGTCATAACAACTATACAATTGTTGCAAGTAATCATATTTTCATTTCTAAGGATCACAATCATATTATGATAAAATATCAACTATGTTATGCATGTCCAAACCATATTATTGTTACAATTTGATCAAAAATATAATAATATAATTGCGACAAAAATTGTGATTGTAGAGAACATATAATGGTCCCCGTGATCATGTTCAACCATATTTTTCTTTGCGTGCATTAACATCTCTGGTGAAAATGAGTCAAATCGATTCAGATTTTCTTCCAATTTAACTCGACAACTAAAATTTTAACTAGAAACAAATGTGGTGAAAGTGGATCAGAAAGGTTCAGATTTATATATAGCTCCGATAAAAATTTTGCTCCGATTTGACCTTTTCTGTTCTAGAAACCACTTAGTTCAACCGATTTTGATTAAATTTAGCAATTACATTACATTGCAAATAGAAACACATATTTTAAAAGATTTTAACCAGAACAAGTTATATTGCACCTGGAACATAGATTCTGAAAGAGAATATTAACTGTCTACGATATAGGACACTTTCCAAAATCCTCGCCGATTGAATTGCAATGGCGTACAAAGTGAATGGTATAATAAGTCAGCCTGTCCGACTTTAGCCTTTCCATACTTTTTTTGAATGAAATTAAACAAAAATAGTTTTTTTAACTCTTTATTAGATATTTTATTTTATATATGAAACAAAGAACATCAAAATACATCAAATTTAGCAAACTCTTTTTTATACCACATATATAAATACATATTGCCAGCTATCGGGGCTTAACCCTATAATAGAACAGTAAACAGTCGAAAACAAAATAGGCTGGTCTTTAATGGGTTAAAATGATATGAAGTGAAATTACTCAGTTCGCAAAAAGTATGCCTTCACAGTTAATTTCAAGTCCTTGTTTGTGCTGAGCATAAACTTCAGCATATATTCTCCGGACGGCAAAGGTAGAAGACGAAACTTTTCCTCTGGCATAATCAGATTTTTAATTATGATATCATGCTGCAAATGTAAGTATATATATGTAGTTAGAGCTGATAAAGGCGTGAATTGTCACCACGAATATTAAATTATCTACTTACATTATACGGACAACTGTGATTTATATTCGAATAGGGCGTAATGAAATTCATAATAATCTTCAGCAGTATATTCGATTTGGCCTTTTTTGCAAAATCACAATATTCGACGGTGAAATTGTATAAAAAAGGTTTAAAACCATTTGCTTTTTTGTAGAAGGCCATATTTGCCTGAAAATAAAATAAAATAAATTTGTGAGGTGTTACATTTAAGTTTGAAAGTTGAAAAAAATCGTATTGAAATTACATATTACCATAACATTAGTTACAGGCAGTTTGAAAAGCTTTATATAAAGATTGAGACCGGGAACGCCGCGTTTGATCATTTTTAATCGGCACTGTTGGAACGTGGCATAGTCCGGATCATTAATTTCACATTGTAAATTTGTGAATTTGGTTGTAGGAGCGGCGGCGTCATTGCGATCACAATAAGTCATTACAATTACAAATAAATAGACGCAGCTTGCGGCAGTGTATTGTCTCATGGTGATGCTTGGCTTAACTGATATTTTTTCGGTGGTATAACGATAGAAAATAAAATAAATAAAATTAAATCAAATTCATTCATACAAATGATTTTAAGTGTTATTATTCTGTTATCGTAGAAAAAATCAAACAACAAAACAATTTTTTGGGCTTTTTAAATGTTCACTACACTTAATGCATAATTTAATGCGTAATTTAGCTAATTCTCGATGACCCTCAGCCAGGGCTGTGCGCAGGATTTTCCCCTGGGAGGGGTTTTCATCTAGTTTTACAAAAAATAAAGCAGGTGAAAATTTTGTTAATTGACTAATATAGTCAAGTTTCAATCAATGTTCAATTTCAAGTCAAGTCACTTTATGGCGCAATGATAAATGACGTTAATTTGATTATGTGTGATTACGTGAGCGTTTGGCAACCATTCATATTTTATTACCAGAATCTTCGAGAATGATGCATTCATCGGCAAAATTGCATTTCAATAATCCATCTATCAGTACACTCAAAGGAATTTGTCAGCAAAAGAAAGCAGAAAGTCTACTGAAAGAGCAGATTTTCTGCTGAAAAAGTAACAACAGATTTGCTGAAATGGCAAACAGCTGTTTGCTGTTTTTAGCAGTATAGATAAAACTTTAAGCATATGTACAGAACAGTATGACCACTTAAATATACATGTTAACAAAACTTTTTTGAATAGCAGTTATTATAAAGCAATTTATTACCACGGAAAAATATTGTGATTGTCTTTTTGATGATACGCATATTGTCCCACGCTAATATAAAAGGAACTGTTAACTATTTTTATATTTTAATTAACATCAGCCAATTTTAGCAGACTGCAAACTCTTTAGCAGTGTGAATAGTGATGTAAGATTGCAGAATAACTGTTGTTATGCCAAAAAAAATCGCTGCTTTTATTAACCGACTTGATCTCTAAGTGTAGAACTTTTTTTTTTTAAATAGTTGCTTGAAAGTACATACATACATATATACTTTATAGAAATATTACACAAAAAACGATCGATTCATCGGCGCTTGACCGCCCTTCAGGCCCCGCATTTCTATACACTCCTCGAGTCTATTATGTCTTTGTACATTTGTATGTAACACACAAAAGGAAGCGGGATAGACCCATTGCTAATTATACCGATCGACTTAGAATCACTTTTTGAATCTATTTATCAATGTCCGTCTTTCTTTCTGTCCGTCCGTGTGTTTGTCTGTCCATCTATTCATGTAATCAGAGTACAGGTCGCAATTGCTAAATGAAACTTTGCGTAACGAAGTTTTTCGGAATAAGGACGCTATGAACGCTATTTAGTTTGAAGAAAATCGGTTCAGATGTAGATATAGCCCCCATACGAATTTCACTCCCGATTTGACTCTTTTCACTCTAGAAACCACATATTTTATCAGATTATCTTAATCGAATATTTAGTTTCAAATATTTGATCCATATGTATATCAATATATATCAAATATAGTGATCTATATGGAACCACTTTTTAATGTAGAGCCCTTACAAATGGCCCCATTTTAATTTTTACCCCTCAAGAACGCAAATTTTACATCGTTTTTTTTTTTCAAATTTTGCAGATTTCAACTAAGAATACAAAGTCAAATATATGTGTCCACACTTTGGAATAACACAAATGGGCCTCCATTCTACTCTAATACAGCTCTAGAAACGACGTTTTACATAGGATCATGATATATTTCAACTATAAATACCTACCGTGAATGAGAAATATATAGGCCCATGTTTTGGACCAGGCCCCAAGTGTTGTTATAGGCCTCCTTTCAAATGTCGGTCCGATTCATCCTAAAAATGTCTATAGAGTTTGCGAGTAGTTCACGTATATATTTACTCTAAATATATATCACACGTACACACAGAGGGCCAAAAATGGAGATTAATTCGGGGAAGCCTTCGGGTCAGGTAATGTTCATATTTTTCAATATATATACCATTTATTCCTGGAAAATAAATAATCCATCCATCTATTCTTGTTATCGAAGAACAAGTCGCAATTATTACCCAATCCCAACAAAACTTGCAAATCGGTTCAGATTTAGATATAACTTCCATATAAACGTCATTCCAGATTTTACTTTTTTCGTTCTATATACCAAATATTTCACTCGATTAAATTCAAATTTGTCACAGTATCTTATAATTGAAGTGGAAACATCTATGGTGAAAATGGTTCAGATCAGTTCAGACTTACATATAGCTTCCACACAAATATATCTATCAATTTAACTTTTTTCGCTCTAGACACCACATATTATAGCCGATCCCTTTTTAATTTGTGACAACACCTTATATTTCAACTATAAACATGTGTAGTTAAATTCGATCACATCGGTCCATTATTTGATATAACCCCCATACAAATCTACCACCAGATTTGGTGTGTCATTTGCTCATTAAGAATAATGTTTCGAATTTTTCCGGCATTAAACTAACACAAATATTTTGAATTAATCTAGAATTGGTAGTAAATTACATCTAAGAGTATAGATAGTGCAGGGTATCATATAGCCAGCGTCGGCCGACTTTAATCTTTCCTTTCTTGCTTTTCTAGAGATATGTTTATACTTGAAGATTTATTTTGCATTTTGGAATGTCATTCTGCTTCTGTCAATACTTTTTCACTGAAAATAGTTGTTTCATTTAGCAGGTATAAGACATTTAGCACGTATATAAATAAATAAAAAACGTACTTTCAATTACAAATTCATTAATTATTAAGTTTTCGTCAAATTCAAATTTCAAGTTATACAATAAAAATGCATGTATAAACACCCAAAAGATTGACTAATTTCACAATTTTTTTAATAAAATAAATTGGCGCAAAAACGCGCAACATGTAATTGCGGAGTAATGAAGCAAACACTTTGTAATTTAAATAGAAATTCACCATCTGGCGGTATTATTACAGAATTCACATTTGAAACTCCATATTTCATATTTTCAACAATTTTTTAAAAATATGTCTTCAATGCTCTCGTTAAAACATTTTTTTTTAAATAATCGAAAATACCTGAACTTGAAGATTCTATAATCAATGTGCTACTTTTTACAATGAGGAAAATGATATTAACCCTTAAAATATGTCAATTTGCAATTTTCACAACTGTTCCAGTAAAACTCAAAACATTCTTGACTTTAAGGCAGTGCAACTGGAAAAGTAAATAACGCATGTCATTGGTATTTTCGGTAGTGATGTAGAATTTTATATTCTTTTATCGTATAACAAAAATTTTTCAAAAAAATAATATAATAAAAATCTTAATAAATATAATAAATAATAAATAAAAAAATAAAAATAATGTACATAAATAAAATTGTATTGTATTTAGCCAATGGATTGGTTGGTCTATGTGGCCGTCAAATAATGCCATAAGTCACTATTTTTAGCCATGAAACTAATATATTATAATTTCAAAATTCAAATTTAATAACAATGCATGTTATATTTTATATATTTATAATTTAATAAAGCTACCTGCTCAGATCATTGATGGACCTTTCTAAACCTTTCCAAACCTGCCCAAATTTCCTTCGTTAACTATACAACAATGTCAAATAAGGACAACATATTATTCTAAATCAATTTATAATGCAATGTATATTAATTTTAATGCAAAATTTATAATAACAACTATATTTGGCACAAACATCATTTTGACGTCATAATAAAGCTAAGAAACCACAATAAAAGCTGTTCGTTAAAGTCAAAAAAGAAATTATGTTTTTTCAATTTTCAAAATATGAAAAACGTGAAAATCTGTAAAAAAAATTAAAAATTTTTCTTCGCATTATGAACAAATACGTAAAAATATGTTAAAAAAACATATAACAAAAAAAAATAATTTTCTTTCAAATCGAAAAATACGAAAAGTAGTCAACTTTGGGCCGATTTCTAAAATATATCGGGATTATCTCAGAATAATCCGTGGGTCGTTGTGTTATGTTGATTTTTTACAGAACTCAAAAATGTCTACTAGAAGAAAAGTTGTTGAATTTTGGCCGATGGATTTTAATTCTGAACCACTGTGCACCGGTTCATTATATACTAAAGTGGCTTCTTCTGTGAGGAAGGAAAAACGTTGTTGATGTTCCCGACTAAAATGAAAGATTGGTTTGTTTTATATGTTCTCCCAAAATATTTCGCGTTTATTATTGTCCATTCGTGAGCTGGACGCGTTCAAAATAACCTCAATAAATCAGGTTTTTCTTGAATAAAATTCGCTGTGAGATTTGTATTTAGAAAATTAAAAAATATTAGATTGGTTCATCAACTTCAAAAAGTGTACAAAAAGTCAATCGAGGTTACATGTTTTGAGATACTAGCACAACTTATATAAAAAGCACAAGTAAGGAAAGGCTAAAGTCGGGCGGGGCCGACTATATAATACCCTACACCACTCCCTGCGTATATACATCGCTTTTATTACTAAACCCAGGTGTTTCATGGGAGCAATTTTATGTAGTTCATATAAATTTTACAGTATAAATTCATCTTTCGTCATATTTAACGAATATGGTAAATAATTGATCCAATTTTCCGGCAGACAAATACTAATTATACAGTAGTAATAGTATGAATCGGTCCTACATTTGAAAGGAGACCTATAACAAAACTAGGGGCCTGGTCCAAAACATGGGCCTATATATTTCTCATTCACTGTAGGTATTCATAGTTGAAATATATCATGATCCGATGTAAGACATAGTTTCTAGAGCTGTATTAGAGTAGAATGGGTTATTGGGTTATTCCAAAGTGTGAACACATATATTTGACTTTGTATTCTGAAATATAATATAATCTGCAAAATTTGAAAAAAAATCCGATGTAAAATTTGGGTTCTTGAGGGGTAAAAATTAAAATGGGGCCATTTGTAAGGGCTCTACATTAAAAAGACGTTCCATATAGATCACTTTCAAAGTAGGTATTCTTAGTTGAAATATGACATGATATGCAAAATTATATCGAGATATAATGCACGATGTGGGTTCTAGAGATGTAATAGAGTGGAATGGGGGCCCAATTTGTATGGGGGTTATAAAGAGTGATTTTTTTGAGGTTAGGATTTTCATGCATTAGTATTTGACAGATCACGTGGGATTTCAGACATGGTGTCAAAGAGAAAGATGCTCAGTATGCTTTGACATTTCATCATGAATCGTCTTACAAACGAACAACGCTTGCACATTATTGAATTTTATTATCAAAATGCGTGCTCTGTTAAGAAAGTTCATTGCGCGCTTCCATTTTATGGTCAGTTTAATCGACCCACTGAAGCGGCTATTCGGGCTATTGTGACTAAATTTCGCACCAAATTTACATTGTTGGACATTAAACCACCAACACGCTTACGTAGAGTGCGAACTGAAGAAAATATCGCAGCTGTATCGGCCAGTGTTAATGATGACCACCAATTTTCGATTCGTCGCCGTTCGCACCAATTGGGTCTCTGTTACTCAAAAACGTGGAAATGCCAAAATTGGACTAAGCGGATGGACCACCTAAGACGCAGCCGCGGTCAACATTTAAATGAAATTATCTTCAAAAAGTAAATGTCATGGACCAATCTAACGTTTCAAATAAAGAACCGATGAGATTTTGCAAATTTTATGCGTTTTTTTTTAAAAAAAGTTATCAAGCTCTTAAAAAATCACCCTTTACCAAAATATGGACCCATATTTTTGACTTCCATAATATGTCTTCTTAGTTGAAATATATGAGATCTATATCTAAATCTGAACCGATCTTACCCACTTTCACCATAGGTTTTTTATTTGGATGATAAGATTTTGTGCCAATTTTAAAGAAAAACGGGTACAATATATGGATTTTAGAGCGGAAAAAGTCAAATCGCGAGCGACATTTGTATGGGGGCTATATCTAAATCTGAACCGATCATACCCACTTTCAGCATAGGTGTTTCTAGTTCGATTATAACATGTTGTGCCAATTTTAAAGAAAATCGGGTACAATAAGTCGTTTCTAGAGCGGAAAATGTCAAATCGGGAGCGACATTTGTATGGGGGCTATATCTAAATCTGAACCGATCTTACCCAATTTTTGCATACGTGTTTCTAGTTCGATTATAAGATGTTCTGCAAAATTTAAAGAAAATCGGGTACAATATGTCGTTTCTAGAGCGGAAAATGTCAAATCGGGAGCGACATTTGTATGGGGGCTATATCTAAATCTGAACCGATCTTACCCAATTTTTGCATACGTGTTTCTAGTTGGATTATAAGATGTTCTGTCAAATTTAAAGAAAATCGGGTACAATATGTCGTTTCTAGAGCGGAAAATGTCAAATCGGGAGCGACATTTGTATGGGGGCTATATCTATATCTTAACCGATTTTACCCAATTTTTGCATACGTGTTTCTAGTTCGATTATAAGATGTTCTGCAAAATTTAAAGAAAATCGGGTACAATATGTCGTTTCTAGAGCGGAAAATGTCAAATCGGGAGCGAAATTTGTATGGGGGCTATATCTAAATCTGAACCGATCTTACCCAATTTTTGCATACGTGTTTCTAGTTCGATTAAAAGATGTTCTGCCAAATTTAAAGAAAATCGGGTACAATATGTCGCTTCTAGAGCGGAAAATGTCAAATCGGGAGCGACCTTTGTATGGGGGCTATATCTAAATCTTAACCGATCTTACCCAATTTTTGCATAGGTGTTTCTAGTTGGATTAAAAGATGTTCTGCAAAATTTAAAGAAAATCGGGTACAATATGTCGTTTCTAGAGCGGAAAATGTCAAATCGGGAGCGACATTTGTATGGGGGCTATATCTAAATCTGAACCGATCTTACCCAATTTCTGCATACGTGTTTCTAGTTAGATTATAAGATGTTCTGCCAAATTTAAAGAAAATCGGGTACAATATGTCGTTTCTAGAGCGGAAAATGTCAAATCGGGAGCGACATTTGTATTCAATACCGATGGTCCTTGGCCGGAAAAAATAACTTCTGCCAAGTTTCATGACAATTGGACAACAATTGCGACCTGTAGAGTGCGAACAAGCTTAGATGGACAACAGACGGACGGACGGACGGACGGACGGACAGACAGACATCGTTAAATCGACTCAGCTGGTGATTCTAAGCCGATCGGTATTCTTAAAGGTGGGTCTAGCTCGATTATTTCTTGGTGTTACAAACATTTGGCGCGAAACTAACTTATAATACCCTAGACCACGAAGTGGTGTAGGGTATAACAACTTCAAGGAACGTACAAGAAAACAGTTTAAAGTTTTTAAGAATCAAAAATCCTTCAAATCAATTCAAAGAAAACAAAAATTGGCATCTATATATATAAAAGAGAATGACATTAGTTACTACGCTTATAACTCAAGAACGCCTGGGCCGATTTCGATGATTAGCACCAATTCGGTTTGGTCCCCGGCCAAACAAGAAGAATACCCAAGAAAATTCCTGAAATATCCCCGATTTGTATGGAGGTGCCATCTTCATGATGGATGACGTATATGTTTGAAGTTCCTGGAGAATCGCCTGGACTGTGCTGTCTCAGTGGCAAGGTTAAATTACCACCATTGCCTTTAGCATCAGAGCCATTGCATTCTTCATGGTGAAAGACCAGAATTAATTAATTTTTCTATCCAAGACACAGAAGCGAATGCTTTCATATGACTTCATTTGGAGCATATACTATTGACGAACGCGTTAAATCGCATGCCAAGTGATGGCTATAAACTCTTGATCAGAACGGATAAACGACCTGCTGGGACACACGCCAACGCAACGCTCCTACAATAGATAAAGTTGCATTGTGATTGTTGGCGAAAAACGGTAAACACGGTGATAATGGAGGTAGAACAATCACACTCAAAGTGAAATGAAATGATTTTTAGATCGCTAACTTATGGGCTGTTCAGTATTCGCCACATCTTTGCAAAACATTGAAGGTGCATTGTAACGTGGAATATTGCAATTCAGTGAATCCGTCAAGTACATCTGCATCTGTTTTCAAATTTGGCATATATTCTCATTTCCCATTTCACGAACGCTCTCCGACTGTTACACATTTGGCAGTGCATCTGGAGAACGGTCAACGAGTTTATTTCACTGCTCAAACTTCACTTCGAACTGTCCATGGTGTAGTGTTGCCGACATTTCGTACTGCATATCAGGAGCTCAATTTGCTTGAATGAGGGGAAATACAATTCAAAATCGACACGACCGTAACCCTTCCAGAAAATATTTAAAAAAAGAATCAATTGCAATGGACAATTGACCACAGATTTTCTGCAATTTGTAATGACGTAGCCTGCGAGACAAAGTTCCCCGGGTCCATTATAATGAATAGTACTGACATTCTCTAAATTATTTATATACTTTTTATCATTTAATACTTCATATATTACTCACATTTTTTTTTTTTTTAATAAATATGAATTACCTGCACCGATCTCCTTTAAATATTGTCATGTACCTGTGTTTTAAACATACCCGTAACAATAATGCAATAAATGTCTAAATCAATACTTGTCTAGGCAGAACGAAGTCTGCCGAGTCAGCTATTCAAATATAAATAAAAATTTTAAGGTAAAACAACGTTTGTCGGGTCAGCTAGTAGAAACATAAAAACATATAAGGATATAAGGATAAATTCTATTCGGTATCAGTTTCTGAAAGTAAGCGCTTTATTTTCTGCTGTCTTGGAGCAATATCGGCTTCATCAGTAAAATTACTCAGATCTACGTGTTCATCTTCAACTGCGTTCATTGGTGACTGCCTATCAGAATTTTTGTCAGCCACAGGTTTATTTATTTTAATAGCAAATTCAGCTATAGTACGTTGTGATCCTACTTTGGGGAGTTCTTTGTACAGCTCCTTGTATCGAGCCCTACAGAATTATAGATCTGATTTGAATTTTACAGCTCTTTCGCTTATGTGATCATTTGACAGAAAATGATCCGCTAATTTATTTGCTGTTTGAAGGCCATCAAGAATTGAGCTGGTGGTAATTGGAGGTGGAATTTCGTCCTCATCAGTACTATCATTTGGGTCAACGTCATCCAGTGCAACCTCTAATAACTCATCCTCATTAAGAACTCTATCAACAATTATTTCGTTTACATCATTAACGGTAAAATGATCAAACCCTTCACCTCCAACTGCTTGTGCCAAAGTGGTTATTTCATCGACCATATTTAGATTTACAGCAGAATTTTCGCTTTTATGGACTTCCAACATGCATTTAAGGTTTATGGTCTTATTTCTAAAATGGCCAAAGCAGCATGTTTAATGCAATCCTTTATGGAAAAACATTTCCCAAGTAGTTTTAGCGTCAATGCCAATTTTATTTAAAACTAGCTGACCCGACAAAAATTGTCTTTTCCATATTTCAATTAGTTTGTTGGTGATCGTCGTGTGATTTTTTGAAAAGCTATTTCAAATGTTTATGCTAACCTGGAATGAGGAAAATTTTGTTCTCAGTGATTATTGTATCGATTAGCGTTTGGTGGCATAGAAATTCAATTCTAAATCTAATTCAGAATACGCCAATGGAAGTGCCTGCACGTTCGCTTTAGTGGATTTTGAACAATGTGAATGAAGGTCAACATTTCAACGGCGATTTTGCCATTGACACTTTCAAGGTAGTGTTTTGAATATAATTGTGCAGATTCACCGCCTGAAACTGGAAAGCTTTATAGTACTTAATTAAAATGTCTTGATGTTATCCACAAAAAGGACGTATTCGAGCATTCATTTAGTTTATTGGGTGGACGTGGAATCACTGGTAGTGGTTGGTAAAAATCACCAAAAACAGCATTAATAGACAGCGAATTTTAATGCAAATTATATTTTTTATCTTTGCATTTTTAATCTATGAAACATATGCTAACATAATATTGGTCATATCGATTTTTTTAATATAGAGATCATGAGAATCATTTGTGTGAAGACGTCATTCAAATATAATCATCCTCTCAAAATATACTTTGCATAAAAATAGCCTGTCTAGTCATTATTCCGTCTAATTTCTCCAAAGACTTAATATTCTTACCGAGCGATCGATTTACGTTACTGCACAACTATGATCACTGGAACAGTTCTTCGACAGTTTGCTCCTTGGAAGTTCTTTAATATGCGTATTCAACGGCAATTTGATTACTGAATGAGCTGTTCGACATTTTTCAACAACTTAACTGCACTTTCAGAGGAAGGCGGTAAAATTAAATTCTGCGAGATAATCGTAGCTAAAAATCTACACGATCAAAATATTCCTATGGTTCCAACGTGATCGTCCAGAGGATAATCACTACAATTCCATCTTCCAAAACTTTCATGAGTGTCGTACCTTAATTGCCATTTGACAGCGGAGTGCGCTATCAAAATGTCTTCATATTCGTGCTTTCCTTTAAAAGTCGTTTCTTCAATATGCTATTCGTTAATTTCCCAGTGTCATTGCAAAAGAGAATCTGGTATTAAATAAAGATTCTGAGGCGATGGTTTGCGGTTGTCAACATAATTTTCTTTCGAAACACAAGTCACAAATTCAATGTTTTTGCAAATTCATGCCATGATCGCTCATATATCCAGCAATTGTTTTGAAAATACTCCAAAGTGGCCGTTCCACAACGAATGATTCTGTTCGTCAGTTGGATATTGCCGTGGAATCGCCTGTAATGTAAATCGAAAATCACCTTCCAACAGAATCATTGAACCAACAGTGCGCCATAGTGCAGGGACCGATCAAAACGTTGGCCACCTCAGATCTTCGAATGGTTGCACGATGGAGTTTAGTTAATTTCCATATTCATCGCAACCTGAGTGCATTTCGTCTGTCTCCAAAGAACGTAGCTGAACTTCCTGATGAAGCAAGCATAGCTTTAATTTTGCGAGTGAACTTTTGCCAAAATTGGTACGATCACCGAGAGCGTCCAAGAAGAAAATCACTATAGTTCAATCGCTCATAAGCCGCGAGTACAAGATGCTTACGGTACCATCTTATACTCGCAATGAATTGTTTTGCATTGCATTCCAACTCTTGATTAAATGCTTAGTGCATCGGATGTCTTTATTCAATGCCTCATTGTGAATTTTCAGAAATGTCCTCTGGATTTCCCTGTTTTATTTGATGACTGATTACGAACTGGGATTATGAACCAAATAAAAATGAATGTCGTTTCTATCATCAGATCTGACAAAAAGTGCATAAAATATAACGATTTTTTGCATTTTGTCCGAATTTTCTGACTTTTCTTTATAATTATCTGAATTTTCGTGTTTCGAAAACTTTCACAGAATTGAGTTCATTCAACAATTCTATAGAAAATGGCACTTTCAGTTTTTTAAAAATATTCCTATTTTACGGTCAACTTTCCAAAAGTTTTTTCATCTTAAAACCCAGTTCGGGCTACTAAGAATAGTTTGTAACAAAGATCAGCGAAATCTGTTCAAACCGTTCTCAAGTGATGCGATTACCAACGAACATCATTTCATTCTTATTATTATTTTATTTAAAATATATTCAAATGATCGTTTTGAATGTTGCGATAATACCTTGGTCTAATGGTTGAATTAGGGAAGAAGTATTAGGATACAAAAGAACTATTTTAAATTAGGATGCATCAATATTGGGTGACCATGGGCATTAACTACCAACAAAAAAATTGTAAATGGCATGCCTTTATCTATGTATATAAAAGAGTTGTCATACTGACTGACTTATCGTTGACCTGCCCCCCAGGCCAAATGGCTGAAAACGGCCCAAATATGACGTAGGCGTCGACTAAGAAAGCTTTTTACGAAATTCGTACATTTTGGGGGTAAAATGGTACAAACATGGATATACATCAAACCTTCGTCCAAACTAAACGACACACAGTGTCAGCGGCAAAAACTCCCAAATTTTATGCGCCCAAATCTCAACTTTACTGATTGACACTCTTATTAAGCATATTCTAAAATAGTTTGCCAATATCGCTGTTAATTTTAGCTGTGGCTGCATTTAAAGTTCATAAATTCTAAAATAGTTGGAAGTTTCATCATAAGAGAGGTTATTTTATTGGGATGTATCTCGGAAACCATGTATAGTACTGAAATCATTTAGTTCGTAGAAAATAGCAGCTCTTGAGATGTTCTTTTGCATTTAAAAAAGTGTAAATATGTTTTTGCTTTCCTTTTCAGACAGAGGTTTACCTGAAGGTAGTATTTATTCCGTATTGGTAATTGTCTACAGTATAAAAACTATATTCGCGAGGCCGACCGATGCATTTACAAATATTGTTAAACTATTGTCTTATTTATTCATTTTAAAAATAATATTGTGCTTATAGCTGCCAACATCGATTTAAGTACTGAAATGGTAAAACCTTCTAAGGCAAAAAAGAAGCAATACTATCTTCGTTGTTCTCTGTTAATGTATTTAGGTATATTTATTTAAAGCATCCCAACATAAATGTGTGCACTTACTATAAGCTTATCCTTGTCATTTTAGAATAAGCTTACGAAAATAATATTGTCTTAAGCTTATCCTTGTAATTGTGGAATAAGCTTACAATAATATTTATTTTTTTTTTTGTAATATTAGTTAATATTCATTAATTTTATTAATTCAGTCCATTTTTTTACATTTCAGTTGTAATTAAAAATCATATTCACATTTTGGGTAATTGTTTCGCAGCTTAATACGATTTTTAGCGAACGTTCGCGTGTCTTTTATGAACTTGTCCTCCGTGTTGGCCACTGATAAAGCTGTTCTATGACATGTAGAAATTTATTGTTTAATATTTTCATTTAATATTTTTAATTGAACTTACTTCTTATAGCAACACTCGATGGTATTATTTTCAGCAGGGTTTTTGGTTTTTATTATTAAAAAGAAGTTCAATTATTTCTTTTGTTTCCCTTCGAACACTTCTTTATATTTATTGTGTATTATTAATTATTTCATTAAAATATTACCAATTTTATAACACAACACAATTACACGTACACTTACTTTGAAATCGAACACTACACACAAACCAATTTTGTCCAAAAATGAAGCGTACCTTGTTGACACTTTCCACCAAATGAAACACTACAAGAAAGGAAGAAAGTTCGTGTGCGAACTTGAGAAACTGTTGTGTATTATAACAATTCCTCAAGCATTGTTAATGAATTCACTATTTTTATAATATTGTTCTCAAGTTGTATTGCGGTTTTATTCCTATTTGGTATGTTGGGATACTTTAGGGATGTAAGGTTTTATGGCATCCAATCGTATGTAATTATTGGGTCGAAATTAATCTTAAGTTGAGTGTAAAGCTTCAATAGCTGTGTGTCATCGATTAAAAATAAGATAATTTTTATAAAAAATTTCGAATATCGTAAAAAAACCAAAAAAAAATATGTGGGCGTTGGGCGTGGCACTGACAATTTTCATTTAATTGTGCCCTCAAACGAAATCACTGGTAATGATTTGTATTAACATGTATGTTAAAATAGGAAATTTATGTCGTTTTTTTTTTCATTTTAACTAAGGTGGGTGTGGTTCTGGGCGGATTTAAACTAATTTTTTATACCCTCCACCTCCAGGATGGGGGTATACTAACTTTGTCATTCCGTTTCTAACACCTTGAAATATCGACCTGCGACCCTATAAAGTATATATATTCTTGATCGTCATAAAATTCTAGGACGATCTAGCCATGTCCGTCCGTCTGTTGAAAGCACGCTAGCATCTAAACGAAAGGAGCTAGAACGTTCAAATTTTCCATAAATCCGTCTTATAGTCGTAGATCGGTTAGGATTGAAATGGGGCGAAATCGGCCCAAAGGGAAAAATTTTTCACTCGCAAGGACTAAAAATACCCATAATAATCCCTAATATTTTAGCGTATTTATGAATATTTTTTGAATATTTCTGTTTATATTTGCTTGATATTTGGTATGCGCATTCCCCTTATAGCAAAAACGTGCACCGTAAAGTGATTCTTATTTGTAGGGAGTGAAATGGGGCAAAAAAGGGATAAAAATGGTTCATATTAAACGACAACAGCTAGAAACACGAAATTCGGTGTGTACAATCCTCTAATTGAGTAGATATATAATATAAAAGTATTTTTTCCAAATTCGTACTTTTAAGGGGTAAAATGGGAATAAAGGGATAAAAATGGTATTAACCAAACGGCTGTACCTAGAATAATGAAATTCGGTGTATACATTCCTCTGATTGCATAGATAAGTAAAATGCACGGATTTTTCAAAATTCGTACTTTTTGGGGTTAAACTGAAAAAGGGGTTAAAAATAGTACCAATCTAATGACCGCAGCTAGAGTCATGCAATTCGGAGTATACATTCCTCTGACTGGAAGACACGGAAAATAGACAAATTTTTCGAAATTAGTACTTTCAAGGGATACAATGGTACAGAGGGATAAAAATAGTACCAACTAAACGACTACAACTAGAATGATAAAATTCTAATTGCGTAGAAACGTCAAAGGGGTAAAAATGGTACCAACCAAATGGAATCATGGAATTCGGTGTATACATTCCTCTGACTGCATAGACACGCAAAATAAAAAGTTTTTTTCCAAATTCGTACTTTTTCTTTTACGCAAATATTGGTTGAATCATGCAGTTAGGTTATTTTGGAAAATAAATATAATAATAAATAATTAAAATATTATATTTATTTATAAAATTAATTTTTCAATACTTGTATTTGTTTTGGTTTGGCTATATTAAAAAAATATATTTTCCTGTAATATTACTGCACTTCTACAAAAACAGACAACCTCTGTGGAATGCAGTCCATGGTGGAGGGTATAAAAAGTTCGGCCCGGCCGAACTTAACTCCGTTTTTACTTGTTTTTTTCCATGCTTTATATAAGGTTACTTTCTATTTTTTAAGTGCTGCTGCAAATTTGGGCGGGATTGTACAAAGGGGCGTGGTACCTCCCATACAAACCACAAATTAAAAATCTATTATTTCTGCTCCTGATAACGGTATTTGAACAAAATTTGGTACGTCGGTTTGGTGTGGATTTTTTAAGTGCTGCTGCAAATATGGGCGGGATTGTACAAAGGGGCGAGGTACCTCCCATACAAACCACAAATTAAAAATCTATTATTTCTGCTCCTGATAACGATATTTGAACAAAATTTGGTACGTCGGTTTGGTGTGCATTTTTTAAGTGCTGCTGCAAATATGAGCGGGAATGGACAAAGGGGCGTGGTACCTCCCATACAAACCACAAATTAAAAATCTATTATTTCTGCTCCTGATAACGCAGTAATTTTTCCTTCTACAAAAGATAACTAAAAAAGAATTTCTAGGCCCAATAGAATTCTGCTTGCATAAAGCATGGATTTGAAAAAAAAAAAATTTTTTTTGATTTACTAGTTTATCTAATTTGACGACATAAGGGATATGTGCGAAATTTCAAGGTCCTAGCTCTATTCCTTCTAATTTTGCCTTGTATGCAAATATTCCACTATGCGAAAGTAGCTAGAAACATGAATTTCGGTGTGTTCCATGTAATACAACCATGCAGACGAGCTACAAATATGGATTTTTCGCAATTTGTACTTTTAAGGGAGAAAAGAGACAAAAAGGGATAAAAATGGTACCAATTTATGTGTCGCAGCTAGGGTATCCAATTGTTCATAATTTTGGATTATTCGATTAATCGTTTATTTGAAAATACAAAAATTCTAATTAAACGAATAAAGTCGACAGCTCTTATTCGATTATTCGAATAAAATTTCCTGTAATTTATTTAGATTTTGATAGGAATATATGACACATACTCATGTTTGATCGTTTTGTTTGAAAAAGTTATTGTGTTATTAAGGCGATTCTTTTCCTTTGTTTGAATAAAGTTCGATTCTATTTCAGTGACAGGATATTCTGAAACTTTATCGACTTCAAATAGACTTTTGTAGACTGAGCTAGCAAAATAAGAATTTTATTTGCACAAAGTTTTGATTAAAAATTTAATGACGCCTTCCAAACTTTGGTAGATATAAAACAAAATCATTTGTACAATTATTTATGCTTTCTAAAATGATATTTCGCTCCAAACTTGTTTGGTTGTATAACATTTCGACTATTCGATTATATGGTATGGATTAATCGAATTATTCGTTATTCGAAAATCGGTCATTTCTGATTATACGAACAAATATTCGATTAATAGAATAAAATTTAATAGGTTGGATACCCTAATTGCAGGATACAAATGGTACCAACTAAAGTATTACAGCTAGAATCGTGAAATTTGGTATGTAAATTCCTCTGACCATGTATAAGGGCATTAAAATTGGATGTTTAAAAATTTGTACTATTAGTGGTTACGAGGGACAAAATGGGATAATAATAGTACTAATTAAAGTATTGCAGCTATAGTCGTAAAATTTGGTGTGTAAATTCCTTTGACAACGTAGACTTACAACATAAATGGATTTTTCGAAATTTATACTTTTTAGGGGGCAAAAAGGGATAAAATGGTACCTACTTTAGTATTACAGTTAGCATCGTGAAATTTAGTATATGAATTGCTCTGGCAATGTAGAAGCGTCATCATTTCATGATTTTTTTTTTAATTTGTTCTTATATGGTGTGATTGGGGCAAAAAGGGATAAAAATGGTACCAACTAAAGTATTATTGCTAGAATCGTGAAATTTGATATGTAAATTCCTATAACTATACAGATAAATAAATACTATCACAAAAACAGAGACGGATAAAACTAATAACAAATAAGTTGCTTTAACGCGTGCGAAGCAGCGGATACTGCTAGTCATTCATATAACGTTGTATTTCTGGAACAAACTAATTGTGGAAACATTCTTTGAAAACTGAAGAAGTAACCCACGCCTTTTTATTTGCCATCCAATGAACTGGCAAACTTTTAATATTGAGACCTTTCAATGCTCGTAGTCGGAGAGATCTATTTATCAGTATAGGTTTTAGCATGCGGTCTCCAGAAGCATTATAATAATATAATATATATATATATATATATATATATATATATATATATTATAATAATTATTGCAAAACAAATACGTAATTCTATCTTTAGCCACTAGAACATTTTTCGCGGATTTCTATGTACGTTCGGCTTGGCATTCTCTTCCAGAAAAGACCGGTCTAATCGGCGCTAAAAACTTGGTCACTATTGCGTTCACCTTCTTCAATTAATTTGGGCAGCTGTGAAGGGAATTCTCCTTTACAATGTAATAGTTGTTCGTTTCTGCTTATTCATTGCTGAATTCAAAATTTTAGATTTAGTTAATAAATGATGCTTTATGAAAAGTGTAAACTGACCTTAATAGTTAATTTCTGTCAACCGTTTTTTTTTTCAAAAAGACCGTCTAAAAATAGGATTAGGTGTATATATAGAACAAGCCGAAAAATGGAAACCGACCAAGTCAATTTTCCTCTCTTTGATTAACAAACACTAATTCTCTCTTGGCATGCGCCCTTTGTGCCGACCACAGGTCTAATGTCTTCAACGACTTTTCGTGAGCAATGAAAATATTGTAATTAAAGCTCTAATCAAAGGTTTTTTAGACAATTTTCCTTTGAAATATTAACTAATAAAAATGTAAATAATTCGTATATATACAAAATATATTGTTCTAGTTAAAAGGCCAAGCCGTATTACTTAAGAGCAATCAATCATGTTAAGCTGTAAATATTAAAATATTCATTTAATAACAAGTAAGGAAAGGCTAAAGTCGGGCGGGGCCGACTCTATGATACACTCCACTTTCTATCCGTATACAATTTAATTCGGTGAAAAAGCGAAAACGGGAAGGATTTTGTTAATGAAGGATGTGTAAATGTATGTGTTTGACAAAACATGTTAAATCGGAAAGAACATATGTATGAGGGTATATTGAAATCTTGAACGAAATAGGTGAAATATAATATGTATAGTTTGGCCAAAATCGGTTAAACATTTGGGAGCAACATTTGTATTTGGGATATGTCTAAATTTGAACCGATCTTACCCAATTTTTGCATAGGTGTTTCTAGTTGGAGAATAAGATGTTGTGCCAAATTTAATTTTCAAAATCGGGTACAATATGTGGTTTCTAGAGCGGAAAATGTCAAATCCGTCTGTCCGCCTGTCTGTCCGCCTGTCTGTCCGTCCGTCTGTCCATCTATTCTTGTAATCAAAGTACAGGTCGCAATTGTAGCCCGAACCAAATGAAACTTTGCATAACAAAGTTTTTCGGGATAAGGACGAACGCTATTTAATTTGAAGAAAATCGGTTCAGATTTAGATATAGCCCCCATACGAATTTCACTCCCGATTTGACTCTTTTCACGCTACATACCACATATTACAACAGATTTTCTTCAAACTTGGCAAAACATCTTACATTTCAACTAGAAACACCTATGGTGAAAATAGGTCAGATTTAGATATAGCCCCCATACGAATTTCACTCCCGATTTCACTTTTTCTGCTGTAGAAACCACATATTTTGACAGATGTTCTTCAAAATTGGCAAAACATCTTATATTTCCATGAGAAACACCCAGGATGAAAATGAGTTAGATCGGTTCAGATTTATATATAGCTCCTTTACAAATTTCGGCTTGATTTTGCCGCCCCAGAAACAACGTATTTTCAGCGAATTACTTGAAATTAAGAACTAGAAGAACCTATTGAGAAATGGGTCACTTCATTCCATGTTTGGATATAGCCCTGATACAAATATTCTTCACGATTTGACAAATTGAACCAGGACATATGATTAGGAAACATACAAAAATTCTTCCCGTTTTCACTTTTTTCCGAATTGAATTGTATTCTGATTGAAAGTGGAGTGTATCATATAGTCGGCCCCGCCCGACTTTAGCCTTTCCTTACTGGTTTTAACAGTTTTTTGTTCTCGATGAAATGCAAGAAGAAACACATGGAAATTTTAATTCCAAAAAAAAAGAGTTTTAGAGTTTCGTCTTCCTACGTAGATCCAAGCCACTGAATTTGTTGTTTCTCTTTTGAATAATACTTATCATTTGAGTAAGTTAAAACTCATTTCTTATTGTTTCGCAACGTTAAAGTAGATTTAAAATAGAGACCTACACGCAGAGAAAATGCATTTCGTAGAAACGAAATTTTAGACACGTGAACATCGTTTTTGAGTTTCTTTTGTGGGAAAAATTAGTTAGTTTGCGGTAAACATATCATCACTTGCTGTAAATGAACAAAGAGAAATATGTTTATATCAAAACACTTTTCTTCGTTTGTCGAAATGGATTTGTATTATCATTACAAACTCCCAAAATATTTATAAGTAACAGAAACCGTTGATGTTGCATCTGTGATGAAAATAATACACATCGGTTCATATTTAGATACAGCTCCATAAAAATGTCGCATCGTAAATGTTACATCTTAGCGCTCTACAAGCATCAAGCTTTTATTAAGAATGTTTTTAGATTTAATTATGATATCAATTGCTAAAATATTTATTTTAACGAACAATTTGTTGTCCATTAGCGAAATTAGTATTACACAATCTTGGCACAATTCGTTTAGTTTGTTTGTATTTTTCATAACCTTCATCCGAAATTGAAGAAAGTGTCCACGATTTTTTATGTAATTTTCGTGTTTTCATGATTTTACTGAAAAATTACCATTTCAGACAAGTATTTTAAAAAGACCTTAAAAATTCTATATTCTTTTGCTTCAGAAAGTCCAGAAGGTTTTAAAAAATATATGTTCGAAACCTCTCTAGGGAGCTTGAACCCCCAAAACCCAACCCAAATAAGGGCCCATTTGTATGGGGTATTACCAAAATATGAACCCATTTATTTGACTTTCATCGTAGCTATTTCTAGTCGAAATATATCATGATCCCCATTTGTAAGGGGGCTACTTTAAAAAGAAGGCCCTTACCGATCACTTTCACAGTAGGAATTCTTAGTTGAAATATAACATGATCTAAAAATTTGTATCAAGATCCTATGTAAGATGACAACAGACAGACAGATGGACAGACAGACGTCGTTAAATCGATTCAGATGGTAATTCTAAGGCCATCCGTATACTTAAAGGTTGGTCTAGCTCCATTATTTGTTGGTGTTACAAACATTTGGCGCGAAACTAAATTATAATACCCTAGTCCAATTATATACACATAGTCTTACAAAAGGGTCATATAATATATATATAAAGGGTCATTTAAATATATATATATCTGAAGTAAATTCTTCTTTAAGAAGATTTCCACCTTTTATATTGTCGATCCTTCTGGGAAAACAAGAAATTTAATGTTAAATGTTATCAGCCATGGTATTGTGATAAATTATATAAATATAAATAATTATATAAATATTAATAATAAAATATAAGTATAAATTTGCTTCACAATAAACACCGCACCTCAAAATTCAAATGTGTATTTTTTCCAGCTTTTGAGGAAGTCCTTTTAAAAAACTTCCAAAAAGTCGACAATATGTTAATATCTCGTAGCATTTTACGGATAGCATTTGTACAAGTGAATGGGGACGAATTTTTAGTATGGGGTCACAAAGGTAACGTGTCCGCTTTGCAATCTGAAAGTCTCGGTTATGGTGAAAATGGGTAAAATTTTCAGATTTATATATAACTCCCATAAAAATTTCGCTACCTGCTTGACTTTTTCCGCCCACCAAGTATTTTCCGTAAATTTTCCATAACACGTTATACTTTAGCTACAAGCAACTATGGGGAAAGTGGGTTATTTGTTCCATATTTGGATGTAGTTCGGACACAAGATTTCTTCTCGATTTTTAAAGTGGGTCAGGTCACATCGGTCTAAGATTAGGACACATACAAAAATCCTCCCCGATTTCACTATTTTACCGAATTGAATTGTATTCGGGTAGAAGGTGGAGGGAATCATATATCGGCCCCGCCCGACTTTAGCCTTCCTTAATTTTTATACCCTACACCACTTCGTGGTCTAGGGTATTATAAGTTAGTTTCGCGCCAAATGTTTGTAACACCAAGAAATAATCGAGCTAGACCCACCTTTAAGTATACCGATCGGCTTAGAATCACCAGCTGAGTCGATTTAACGATGTCTGTCTGTCCGTCCGTCCGTCCGTCTGCTGTCCATCTAAGCTTGTTCGCACTCTACAGGTCGCAACTGTTGTCCGATTGTCATGAAACTTGGCAGTATTTATTTTTTCTGGCCAACGACCATTGGTATTGAATTTGGAGGAAATCGGTTCAGATTTAGATATAGCCCCCATACAAATGTCGCTCTCTATTTCACATTTTCCGCTCTAGAAACGACATATTGTACCCGATTTTCTTTAAAATTGGCATAACATCTTATAATCCAACTAGAAACACCTTTGCAAAAATTGGGTAAGATCGGTTCAGATTTAGATATAGCCCCCATACAAATGTCGCTCCTGATTTGACATTTTCCGCTCTAGAAAAGACATATTGTACCCGATTTTCTTTAAATTTGGCACAACATCTTATAATCTAACTAGAAACACCTATGCTGAAAGTGGGTATGATCGGTACAGATTTAGATATAGCCCACATACAAATGTCGCTCCCGATTTGACTTTTTCCGCTCTAAAATCCACATATTGTACCCGTTTTTCTTTAAAATTGGCAGTGGGTAAGATCGGTTCAGATTTAGATATCGCCCTCATACAAATGTTGCTCCCGAATGTTTAACCGATTTTGGCCAAACTTTATATATTATATTTTACCAATAACAAGTAAGGAAAGACTAAAGTCGGGCGGGGCCGACTATATAATACCCTACACCACTCCCTGCGTATGTACCTCGCTTTGATTACTAAACCCAGGTATTTCATGGGAGCAATTTTATGTAGTTCATACAAATTATATAAATTATATTCATATAATTTATATGCTTTAAATTCATCTTCAGTCAAATTTACCGAGTATGGTAAATAATATGGTAATTGATCTAATTGTCCGACAGACAAATACAAATTATACAGTGTATACCAAAGTCATTTCAAAGTATGGACATATGGACATCACCCAAACAATTCTCATTGCAATTCAATTCTGTAAAAAAGTGAAATCGGGAAGGATTTTTGCATCCTGTAAATGTATGTGTTTGACAAAAAATGTTAAATCGGAAAGGACATTTGTATGGGGGTATATTGAAACCTGGAACGATGTGAACCGCTTTCACCATGTCTGTTTATTGGTGAAATATAATATGTAAAATTTGGCCAAAATCGGTTAAACATTCGGGAGCAACATTTGTATGAGGTCTATATCTAAATCTGATCCTATCTTACCCACTTTCACCATAGATGTTTCTAGTTGGATTATAAGATGTTCTGCAAAATTTAAAGAAAATCGGTTACAATATGTCGTTTCTAAAGCGGAAAAAGTGAAATCGGGAGCGACATTTGTATGGGGGCTATATCTAAATCTGAACCGATCTTACCCAATTTTTGCATACTTGTTTCTAGTTGGATTATAAGATGTTCTGCAAAATTTAGAGAAAATCGGGTACAATATGTCGTTTCTAGAGCGGAAAATGTCAAATCGGGAGCGACATTTGTATGGGGGCTATATCTAAATCTGAACCGATCTTACCCAATTTTTGCATACTTGTTTCTAGTTGGATTATAAGATGTTCTGCCAAATTTAAAGAAAATCGGTACAATATGTCGTTTCTAGAGCGGAAAATGTCAAATCGGGAGCGACATTTGTATGGGGGCTATATCTAAATCTGAACCGATCTTACCCAATTTTTGCATACTTGTTTCTAGTTGGATTATAAGATGTTCTGCCAAATTTAAAGAAAATCGGGTACAATATGTCGTTTCTAGAGCGGAAAATGTCAAATCGGGAGCGACATTTGTATGGGGGCTATATCTAAATCTGAACCGCTCTTACCCAATTTTTGCATAGGTGTTTCTAGTTTGATTATAAGATGTTGTGCCAATTTTAAAGAAAATCGGGTACAATATGTGGTTTCTAAAGCGGAAAAAGTGAAATAGGCAGCGACATTTGTATGGGGGCTATATCTAAATCTGAACCGATCTTACCCAATCTTTGCATACTTGTTTCTAGTTGGATTATAAGATGTTCTGCCAAATTTAAAGAAAATCGGGTACAATATGTCGTTTCTAGAGCGGAAAATGTCAAATCGGGAGCGACATTTGTATGGGGGCTATATCTAAATCTGAACCGATCTTACCCAATTTTTGCATACGTGTTTCTAGTTCGATTATAAGATGTTCTGCCAAATTTAAAGAAAATCGGGTATAATATGTCGTTTCTAGAGCGGAAAATGTCAAATCGGGAGCGACATTTGTATGGGGGCTATATCTAAATCTGAACCGATCTTAGCCAATTTTTGCATAGGTGTTTCTAGTTGGATTATAAGATGTTGTGCCAAATTTAAAGAAAATCGGGTACTATATGTGCTTTATAGGGCGGAAAAAGTCAAATCGGCAGCGACATTTGTATGGGGGCTATATCTAAATCTGAACCGATTTCCTCCAAATTCAATACCGATGGTCATTGGCTAGAAAAAATAACTTCTGCCAAGTTTCATGACAATCGGACAACAATTGCGACCTGTAGAGTGCGAACAAGCTTAGATGGACAGCAGACGGACAGACGGACAGACGGACGGACGGACGGACAGACAGACATCGTTAAATCGACTCAGCTGGTGATTCTAAGCCGATCGGTATACTTAAAGGTGGGTCTAGCTCGATTATTTCTTGGTGTTACAAACATTTGGGGCGAAACTAACTTATAATACCCTAGCCCACGAAGTGGTGTAGGGTATAAAAATACATAGTGAAAGCGGGTCACATCGTTCCAGGTTTCAATATACCCCATAACATATGTAATTTCCGATTTAACATTTTTTGTCAAACACAACATTTACAGGATGCAAAAATCCTTCCCGATTTCACTTTTTTAACGAATTGAAATGTAATGAGATAGAAAGTCCGTCCGTCTTTAGAATTTCCTTACTTGTTTGGGAGATGCTCATATGTATACTTTGGTATATCCCAAATGGGGTCCCATTCCGATCTATTACAGCTCTAGAAACTACATCTTATATCGTATCTTCATCAAATTTTGCAGATCATGATATTTTTCAGCTAGGATTACCTACCGTGAATGAGAAATATATAGGCCCATGTTTTGGACCAGGCCCAAAATGTAGTTATAGGCTCCCTTTTGAAATTTCGGTCCGATTCATCCTATTACTACTGTATAATTTGTATTTGTCTGTCGGATAATTGGATCAATTACCATATTCGTTAAATATGACTAAAGATTAATTTATAGTATAATTTATACTGTATAATTTATATGAACTACATAAAATTGCTCCCATGAAATAAATGGGTTTAGTAATCAATGCGAGGTACATACGCAGGGAGTGGTGTAGGGTATTATATAGTCGGCCCCGCCCGACTTTAGCCTTTCCTTACTTGTTTTGTGATACACTGTATAGTATATTTTGTAATTATGTGGATATATTTTATTGGATTGATGGGATTATTATGGGTCTAAAGCATTTATAGAAAAATTAATGCGTAAAAACAAAATAATAAAGTGACTACATTACTGAAACTGAAGGCATGCCTAAGTAGATGAACAATTATTTTTAACATTTTGTGATTACTGTGGTCTTTTCGGTGTTCATAGGCGTTGTAATTTAGTGATTCGTAGTGAGCATATCCTATAAATATCGTGGATTAAAAATTATATGTAGGACTCAACATTACTCAAAACGTAAATGTGAAAGTGGACGTATGAGTGTGTAGTTTATGGTAGAATTAATATCTCGTCAGCACACATATTTGATCATATCTCTGAACTAGTTTTGTCTAGGAGACCCATCAATATCTTATTTTAAAAGTATTGTATGTACCTAATAAAATAATGTTCAGAAAAACAAATTACGTCAAAGCTAACTTAGCTTAATTCTTTTAAGATTTCATAAAATTTGTTTTTGGTAACACAGTAAAATACAGTGTGATATTTATGTTGGTTATATATTGAGTTTATATGGGAGGTAATAGTGGGCGCGATTCAGTCGGCCCAATTTTATTTTTATTTTTTAATTATTTTATGTCTAGCAAATGTGCAAAGTTACAAGATTGTATCTTTATTTTTCGAATTTATGCCGTAAAAATGGATTGGGACCACTGTGCGCCCGTCTGCTGTCTAAAGGTTGTTCGCACATTATATGAAATTTGGCATAAGTATTTTTTGGCCCAAAGACGATCGCTGTTGAATTTTCAGTCAAGATTTAGCTATACATTGGTGCTTAATAAAATTTCTAGGATCATGTTATATTTGGACTAGAAACAGCTAGTGTGAAAGTAGAAAGTATACATTGGATCTGTATAATTCATATGATCTAGATAAATTCGCCCCATCGATACGAAAACACCTGGGTTAATTAATCATTTCGAATAAACGATTAATCGAATAAGTAAAAAGTCAGAAAAGAATTGGATACACATTTGACGCCACAACGGGTGAAGAAGAAGAAACTGAGCGTCAAAGTGCGTTTTACTTGCCCCTAATCTAGCCAACATTTTAGCTTGTCAAAAAATGCGACTGTTGTCTCTGCTCATGTATAAGTAAATGACATTGTATACTTATTTGGTAGTCAACATCTGAATTAAACTTTAAATGATAGTTTCTAATTGGGATTTCTTTCGAGCAGCAGAAAAAACTACATATAAATATGAGTGCAGCAATTAATACAGCTCATTCAGTCGTGCATTTTAAGGACGCAAGGTAAGTGCAAATACATTTCCAATTTATTTAAACATAGTAATTTCTGTGGGATATTTCCAGACAAACAAAAAACTTAGGTTGTTCACAAGGGTGTCCTAGCTGTCAGTGCAATGCTACAACTATTGTTGTGGATATTTTCAAGTTTTTGAAAATTGGAAATATATTGTAAATAACCGCCACTTTAAATTAAATCCAGGAAGTACGGTTCTGCAAATTCTGCAGGGAGCTGAAATTATTTATTTAAAAAATTCACTATTAAACATGTTTGATGAACAAGTGTTTAAATGCACATTTAAGCCAGACACTTAACTATGTGAACTCTCCTTTTGGCTTCTGTTTGTTGCGTTGCGGAAATTGATGATTAATAGTTGGGACATTGATGATAAATGTATTCCGTATTTTCTCATGCCTGAGATTTCTTCTATACAATTCTATATAATCTCAAATAAATTCTGAAGTATTTTGTGTACGCTATACTTTCTCTTCAGCCCAGTCAATCCGTCTCGATTGCACTAGAAACAAGTAAGGAAAGGCTAAAGTCGGGCGGGGCCGACTATATGATACACTCCAATTTCTACCCAAATACAACTCAATTCAGTAAATCATAGGTCACATCGGTACCGTACCCACTTTATCAAATCAAGAAGAATACTTTTATGGGGACTATATTCAAATATAGAACGAAGTGACCCACTTTCACCATTGGTGCTTCTAGTTAAAGTAAAGAGTGATTTTTTTGAGGTTAGGATTTTCATGCATTAGTATTTGACAGATCACGTGGGATTTTAGACATGGTGTCAAAGAGAAAGATGCTCAGTATGCTTTGACATTTCATCATGAATCGTCTTACAAACGAACAACGCTTGCAAATTATTGAATTTTATTATCAAAATGCGTGCTCTGTTAAGAAAGTTCATTGCGCGCTTCCATTTTATGGTCAGTTTAATCGACCCACTGAAGCGGCTATTCGGGCTATTGTGACTAAATTTCGCACCAAATTTACATTGTTGGACATTAAACCACCAACACGCTTACGTAGAGTGCGAACTGAAGAAAATATCGCAGCTGTATCGGCCAGTGTTAATGATGACCACCAATTTTCGATTCGTCGCCGTTCGCACCAATTGGGTCTCTGTTACTCAAAAACGTGGAAATGCCAAAATTGGACTAAGCGGATGGACCACCTAAGACGCAGCCGCGGTCAACATTTAAATGAAATTATCTTCAAAAAGTAAATGTCATGGACCAATCTAACGTTTCAAATAAAGAACCGATGAGATTTTGCAAATTTTATGCGTTTTTTTTTTAAAAAAAGTTATCAAGCTCTTAAAAAATCACCCTTTATAACGTGTTATGGAAAATTAAAAAAAAAATACTTGGTGGACGAAAAAAGTCAAGTCGGGAGCGAAATTTGTATGGGAGTTAAATATATATCTGAACCATTTCTATCTGAAATATAAGATATTTTGCAAAATTTGAAGAAGATCGGTGAAAATAAGTGGTTTCTAGGGCGAAAACGGTCTAGCCGAAAAGAAATTTGTATGGAAGCTATACATCTGAACCGATCTAACATATTTTCATAATAATTATTTCTAGTTGAAATATAAGACAATTTACCAAATTTGAATAAGATCTGTTAAAATATGTGGTATCTAGAGAGAAAAAGTTAAATTAAGAGCTAAATTTGTATGGGAGCTATATAAATCTGAACCGATCTGTATAATTTTTACCATGGGTATTTTCAGTTGAAATATAAGGTATTTTGCAAGATTTGAAGAAAAAAATATGTGGTTTATAGAGTGGAAAAATGTAGTCCTTTTAAGGGGCAACAGGATGAGGAAATGAAAAACTAAAAACGCCAATTAACACCATTTTGCATATAGTTTCATATATTCATATATAGCAAATATTACAAATGTTTGCACAGTGATATAAATGGTGGCTTCGACGAAGAGTTTGATATTGATATTCAAAATACATTAGAAAATCTTAGAGTCTGTCCATCGACAAAACGTTTGTAAGCTGATGTAATAGATGATAAAATAAGCAAAATGTTATATGCAACAAAATAGTATAACGATCTTCTTTCTTTCCAGAAGACAAGTAGTTTTACTTCTGCAGAAACATCTGTAGTCACAACACATTCGAATAAAGACGCAGCTACCCCACCGGGTATCACAAGCAGAACGACCTACGAGGATAATGCCATAAAGGAACCCTTCAAAGCGGAAATTGTGTGGCGCAATGTTGTGGTGTTCGCAATTTTGCACAGTTGTGCTTCCTATGGACTATATCTGATATTTGCCGAGAAAGCTTATACGGTTACTTTAGTCTGAAAGTAATATTATCAAAATATCCAAATATCAAAAAAAAATATCCAAATATCCAAATATCACCGAAAATAATATCTAAGAGCATTATGTATATACCCCTACGTGAAATTACTATGAATAAATCTATAGGGGTATGTCACAGAACTGGTCCCAAAGTGTGCATAAATGTAAATTCGCTTCTCATTTCTTATGTATGTATATTTAAATAAAAAGTATTGAATATTATAAGAATATATGCTAATTTATGTAGTGAGTGTTTGTCAGTCCCTTACACATGTGTCTATCTGTCGTCCGTGTTGTGTGCCGTCCAGTTTCTGTTAAAATAAATAAAATAAAAAATAAACATGTAAAAAGTTCGGCCTGGCCGAATCTTATATACCCTCCACCACGGAGTGCATTCCACGGCATATTACCATATTAGAAAAATTGTGATATTTTTTATCCACATCACGATATTTGTTTACTATTTCTATATGGAATACTTATGCGCACTAAATAGTGATGATTCATTATTATAACATTCAAGAGTAATCAACAAGTGAATCTTCAAAAATATGACCTAAAAAATTTCCTCCACCTTCAATTTCTTGATTTCAGCTACAGCCCAAATGTCCGTACCATTTTGATAGGAAAAGTACTAATATTTAAGATACAAAATGTTTCTTATTCACAGTAGAATGTACATGCCTAATTTCACGTTTGCTTGATACCAGTTTTGATACCATATTGACCCTAAAAGATTTTGGAAAAAAGTCTTCTTATTTTTGTTCCCATCCGCCCCAATTTTCGTCCAAATGTACAAATTTCGAAAAATGTCTTTATGTTTCGCGTCCGTACAGTCAGATGCACGTAGACACCGAATTTCACGTGTACCAACCAACACTTTTTATCCCTCTTTTCCAAGTACGAATTTCGAAAAATCCTTCTACTTTACGTATCTACGCAGTTAGAGGGATGTATATTCCAAATTTCATGTTTCTAGCTTTTATGGTATCAGTGGTACCATTTTTATCCGTTTTGTCCCATTTCGCCAGCTAAAACTTTTTTATTTTTGGAGCTTTTACGGTATAAGAGGAATGTATGCATCGAATTTCAAGTGAATATAAAACAGAAATTCAAAAGTGCTTAAATAGTGTTAGGGAAAAATTTGTCCCTCTGGGCCGATTTCGCCCACTTTCAATCCCAAACGATCTGCAACCATAAGACACATTTAGGGAAAATTTGAACACCCTAGCTCATTTCGCTCGGTTGCTAGCGTGTTTCTTTCAACAGACAGACAGACGGACATGGCTAGATCGTCCTAGAATTTTACCTCGACCGGGAATATATATACTTTATGGAGTCTCCGATGAATATTGCAAGGTGTTACAAACGGAATGACAAAGTGAATATACCACCATCCTGAGTGTATTACAAAAGGAAACAGTAACAATAACAATCATAGGCTTATATGACCCTACCCAATGTGACCAGTCGAGAAGATTTTATCGGGGCTACATCCAAACATGGAATGAAGTGACCCACTTACACAATAAGTTCCACCAGTTCAAGTATAACGTGTTATGCTCAATTTGAAGAAATCCAGGCCGGGAGCGAAATTTGTATGGGAGCTATATGTAAATCTGAACCGATCTGACCCATTTTCATCATGGGTGATTCTATTTGAAATATATGATATTTTGCAAGATTTAAAGAAGATCTGTGTTGTAATTACAGCTTCAATAAGTACACGTGTGACGTCGATTATAAAACATAAGAATGATGTACTTTATTCAAGAGATCAGAAGAGAGAGTAACGAAGAATAAAAGTAGAAGTGTACAGTACCTGTCTTGCACAGTAGTTCCAACAAACACCTCCTCAATGTAAATTCACTGTTGGAACACAAATTTAAGAAATTATTGTTCTGAAACAATTTTCAATTCCAACAATTTTCAATTTCTCTTAATCTGAACATAATTTAGTTAGATTTTAATTTAAAGAGTTCACAAATGTTGTCGTGATTTTGCTTCAATAAACATTTGGGTAAGATATCGGCAACATTTACTTGGGATGGTACATAAGCCAACGATATTTCGTTAGAATTGTATTTATCATTGATGTAGTAGAACCTTATGTCGATATGCTTACTCCGTTTCAAAGTCATGTGGATTTTCGTAAGGTACTGAGCTCCTTGATTGTCACATAATAAGTTAGTTGGCTGTTCGTGTACATTCTCCATACCCAATTTGGACAATAAGCTTCGGTGAAAAGTAATTTATTTTACTGCTTGGCACATGGCAATGTACTCAGCTTCCATTGAGCTTAAGGCAACTATAAATCCCATGCGATCGGCCCACCTGCGAAAAATAGAACATTACCACTATAATATCGACGATCAATCACGTTTGATCCCCAATCAGGATCAGAGTAGCATGATAATCCACTGTCGTTAAAAATTAGGGGAAATTCGTATGACTTTAAATAGCGTAAAACGTGTTATGCGGCTCCAAAATGTTCACGATGCGGATGCGAATTAAATTGAAACAACTTAGAAATTGTGTGAGCTATATCTGGTCTCGATATTGTGGCTACGTACATCAAGCTTCCTATCAATGACTGGTAGGTTTTGACGTCTTCCATTTCTTTACAACTTTCAGCATCACATTTTGACAAAATTGGAGCTATTGGTGTGCTAGCTGGTTAACAGTTATCCATATTCAACTGTTTAATTAATTATTGGATGAAACTTTTTTGATGAACTTCAATTTGGCCCCTTGGGTCATGTCTTTTTATTTCCATGCCAAGATAATAATCAAGTGGACCTCGATCAATAACATTTATATATTTGGTTAGATTTTCCAATATGTTATCCATTGATTTTCTGTAAGTACAGGCTAACAAAAGATCATCTACATACAGTGCGATTATATTAATTTCATTGTTGTTAAAAGATTCATTTCATTGTTGTTAAAGACACAACACAATTAACCGTTTTGCACAGACTAAAAGACGTTTTTCGGTAAGCACCCACTTGTAACCTATAACATTCGAATTTTCGGGCTTCTCTACCAGTTACTACGTATCATTTGCTAAAATGAAAAATTTGCTGAAAAGAGATATTGCCAGAATACAATGAAGATCGAATATGATTCTCTTCTTCATTGTATTCTGGCATTGTATTCAGCGCTATTCATAGCTTCAGCAACAGTTTTTGGATCCCCATTAAAATCTTTTATCGCATTTATCTCATGTGTGGCTCCACCGGTATTATATATTTTGCGTGGTCGCACAGATAGTAGTGACACAGGGTAGTGTTTATGGAGCGACTAGCTGCCCTGGCCTGATCCGACAGAAGTTTTCCTATTCATATTTCAGATAGGCCATTTGTGATCGTTTTATGAATTTTATAGAAAATTGAAATTTTTTGTATCCCCTTTTCCCGTTATCCCTTTAAAAGTACGAATTTTAAAAAATTCCTTCATTTTGCGTTTGTATGAATTTTGAGGTATACGCCAACTTCATGATTCCAGCTCCGTCTGTTTGATTGGTACCATTTTTATACCATTTTCACCCTTAAACAGTACGAATTTTGCAAAAATATTTTCTTGGTCGCAGTCGTGCTATAAAAGTAATGCCCGTTCCGAATTTCAAGATTCTAGGGCCAACCGTTTGACGTGGGCTGTCGTAAAATTTGTATCCCATTTAATCCCTTAAAAGTACACATTTCGAAAAATGCCTTCATATGAGTGATTTGCTCTGTAAAACGAATATACATACCGAATTTCATAATTGTAGCGTCATCCGTGATGTTGGTACCTTTTTATCCCCGTATTAACAGTTAGTTTTCCGCCAAATGTTTGTAACACCAAGGAATATTTGAGCTAGGCACACCTTTAAGTATACCGATCGGCTTAGAATCACCAGCTGAAACGATTTACATCAGAAAATGATCAAACTTTGCAGATCAGGTTATATTTCAACTAAGAATACCTATTACGAAAGTCAAATATATGGGTCCATATTTTGGTATAGCCCCCATACAAATTGGGGCAACATTTTACACTATTCTCTTAAATCTTTAACAGCTAACGTGAAAATGGACTGCATTAATCCTAGTTGTGATATAGCACCCACACAAATAGGCCCCCTATTTATACTATTACTACTCTAGAACCCACATCTTTTATTGCATCTTGATAAAATTTTGCAGATCTAGTTATATCTCAAGTAAGACTACCTACTTTGAAAGTGATCCATATGGGTGCAGTTTTTAATGTAGCGCCCTTACAAATAGGTCCCCATTTTTTACTATGACCCCTCTAGAACCCACATTTTACATAAGAAGTTTATCAAATTTTGCAGATCATGTTATATTTCACCTAAGAATACCTACTACGAAAGTCAAATATATGGGTCCCCATACAAATGTGCACCTCATTTTGCATGATATATTTCAATTAGGAATTGCGGAATATTCAACATTGATTTTCATGCATCACATTTTTTTTTTATGATTCCAGGATTCTGAAACTTTTCTGACACAAATATTCCCATGAAGTCAGCATTCATAAGCCAAAATAATATTTTGGTATTCACTATTTTAATCTGATATGCTATTAACGATATAAGATATAGAATTAACGATATAATGGAATTTGATATACCCTACATCGAGAGAAATGTTTTAAACAATGTCGTTGTGTATAATTACAACTTTCGGTGTGATTCTGCTCCATTTTTGGACTAGTTTTTATACCCTCCACCTCCAGGATGGGGGTATATTCACTTTGTCATTCCGTTTGTAACACCTTGAAATATTCATCGGAGACCCCATAAAGTATATATATTCTGGGTCGTGGTAAAATTCTAAGACGATATAGCCATGTCCGTCTGTCTGTCTGTTGAAAGCACGATAGCAGCCGAACGAAATGAGCTAGGAGGTTCAAATTTTTCCTAAATGTGTCTTATGGTTGTAGATCGGTTGGGATTGAAAGTGGACGAAATCGGCACAGAGGGAACAAATTTTCCCTCACAAGGACTGAAAATACCCCTAATATTTAGAGTATTTCAGCATGTTTTTTGAACATATTAGCTTGTATTTATTTAGTTGATATTTGCAATGCGCATTCCCTCTATAGCATAAAAGGGCACCATAGAGTGATTTTTATTTGTAGGGGGCGAAATGAAACAAAAAGGGATAAAAATAGTACCTATCAAACGACAACAGATAGAAACACGAAATTTGGCGTGTACATTCCTCTAATAGAGTAGATACATAATATAAAAGTATTTTTTCTAAATTCGTACTTTTAAGGGGTTAAAAGGGGATAGAGGGATAAAAATAGTACCAACCTAACGGCTGCACCTAGAATAATGAAATTCGATATATACATTCCTCTGATTGCGTAGACACGTAAAATAAAAGAACTTTCTAAAATTCGTACTTTTTGGGGTTCAAATGGAAAAAGGGGATAAAAATAGTACCTACCAAATGACAGTAGCTAGAATCATGAAATTCGGAGTATACATTCCTCTGACTGCGTAGACACGAAAAATAAAACGTTTTTTTTCAAATTCGTACTTTCAATGGATACAATGGCTACAGAGGATAAATATAGCACCAACTAAACGACTACAGCTAGAATGATGAAATTCAGTGAGTACGTCCCTCTAATTGTGTAGATACGTAAAATAGAGAGATTTTAGATAGTCGTACTCTTGAGGGTGCAAAATTGGAAAAAGGGGATAAAAATGGTACCAACAAAATGGCCGCTGATAGAATCATGCAATTCGGTGTAGACATTCCTATGACTGCATAGCCACGTAAAATATTTTTTTCCAAGTTCGTACTTTATTTTGTTGCTTTTACGACAAAAAATGGTAGAATCATGAAGTTGTCTTATACTGCGTACGTGATAGATAAGGTACTTTCAAAATTTATACCATTTTATTTTAATTTATACCCCCAATATTTAGGGTATTTATGATTGTTCCCTTATATTTACTTTATGAATTGAAGTATTATATCCATTATATACATAGTATATAAATATTGGTAGCCTTGGCTTATTAATTAAATTTCTTATTTTCATACAGTTACAATTTGTTGCGGACATTCCTCTTGTAGCTTGGAAGCACCACAAAGAAAATAAAAGTTTTAGGGGGCGAAATGGGACAAAAAGGGATAAAATATGGTACCAATGATACGACAACAGCTAGAATCATGAAATTCGGTGTGTACATCCCTCTAATTGCATAGACACGTAAAATAGAGGGATTTTTTGAAATTCATACTTTTAAGGGATAAAAATGGAACCTACCAAACCGCTGAAGTTGAAATCATGAAATTCGGTGTATACATTCTGACTATGAAGACTCGAAAAAGGGTTTTTTCGAAATTTGTACATTTGAAATTTATACTTTTCTTATCACTTTGTCTGTATCTGGAAATGCTTCTTTCTAATGGCGACTGACAATCGCCTATTATGGAGGCACGTTCACTTTCACAATTACAGCATTTTATTTATATATAGTAGTCGATTTTAAACAGTGCGCATAAATAAGTAAGTGAAATAGTAAACAATTATAGTAAATGTGAATAAAAATATCACAATTTTCGTAATATGGTACTGTGCTTCTATGTAAAGTCGACGTCCTTTAATCTGCTGGTAATACTATAGAATGCACTCCGTAGTGGAGGGTATATAAGATTTGGCCCGGCCGAACTTAACGCCTTCTTACTTGTTTTAGCTGATGTCGTTTATGGGCATTCCAAATATCAAGTAAATATAAGTAGACATATTGCAAAACATGCTTAAATACTCTAAATATTAGGGGTTTTTGGGATGATTTCGCCCAGATGCAATTCCAACCGATCTACGATTATAAGACGCATTTATGGAAAATTTGAATTTCCTAGCTTCTTTCGTTTAGATGCTAGCGTACCTCCAACAAACGGACATCGCTAGATCGTCTTAGAACTTTATGGCGATCAATAATATATATTTTATATATATACTTTATGTTTCTAGGTGTTACAAACGGAATGACAAAGTTAGTATACCACCATCCTGGAGGTGGAGGGTATAAAAACAGCGGAATTAGTTTTAAAACAGTAAGCATACGTGGACATAATTGTTTGTAATAATAAACCGCCACATCAATTTTCAATAAATTATGGCAGCAAGCTGCCAGCCACCAGTCGCAATGGGCCGCCGTGGCTATTTTCCCATAAAAAAACTAAAATATCTAAGTTTGTTCTTCAAAACCAAGTAATGGGTTATACTGTGGTTGAGGGTATCATGTAGCCAGACTCTCTTTCCTTCCGATTATTTTGCTGTACTTTGTTATTAATTCCCTTTAAATGACTTGTCAAAGGCTTACTTTGAGAAATATATAACCATACATACTATGGTTTAACTTTAAATTGCAAAACGCTTCAAATGTAATGCAACACTCAACATGCTCAGCGTTGTTGTGCAGTCTTTCCAAGGGAAATTTAAGAAATTATTATTTTTTTCTTAAATAGGAATTTAATATAAGTTCATTGTTTTCCTTACTCGCCCATTCATTCTCCCCGGTTTTTCTTTGTGTCCACTATCGAATTGAATTTTTAAATTCTTTGGACCTTCCAGGAATTCCGCCGCAAATGTTATCTCTTAAAATTGGTTCACCTATAATTCTCCTAAGGAATGTTAGTCCTCCTCGATTGCGCATTTGTACTAGAATTTCTGTCAAGAGACTAATTCCCAACGTCATTGAAGTAACGATTTTAAATGGAAAATCAAAAGAAAAAATGTCCTTATACCACGCATTCCGATGATTCCCACCGATATACCATTTGATTTCAAACGACTACAGTTTCTGATTCGCCTAGCTTTTTCAATGACTATAAACAATGCACAGGGACAATCACTTGAAGTTTGTGGATTGAATCTGGAAAATCCATGTTTTTCACATGGTCAGTTATATGTTGCTTGCTCTCGAGCCCAAAACTTTAATGTACTTGAACAAGGTGGAAAAATTGTAAATATCGTGTATCCCGAAGCACTCCAATGAAATACTGACTAACTTAACTAATAGACACAAAACACATTCTTAGAAATAATTACCATAATTATCTAACTCTCTAATAAATGTTTCTTTTAAATGTTTCATTTGCTTTAAAGAAACACTGAAAAAATTACCTTAATTTTCATGAAGTTTTTATATTTTAAAAACTTATGAATTTAAATAAATAATTATTAATTTAAACTAATTTACAGAAGTAAAATTATACAAAACAAAAATTGCGAGCACACAAAGTTACATACATAAGGAAGACGAAAACCCGTGCAACGCTAGTATGTATATATATTTTACTTTGAGTGAAAATGTTCACATTGTTGAACAAAATATAATGAAAATAAAATAAATAATAAATATTTGTGACTCACGAAAAAATCACGTGATTCACGCAGAAATTGGACTCACGCACATTCACGCACGAAAATTTGTTCGCTCCTCACGTTCACGCACGCTCACGTGAGTAAAATAAACTTTGCTAACTATCACGCGTGAATCACGTGAACAAATGCACAAAGACATAATACTCTCGTGGAGTGTATAAAAATGTTTCCCTTTGGACCGATTGCGCCAATTTTCAATTCCAACCTACCACACAGTCAGAGGAGCTTACATATCGAATTTCGTTTCATCTACAGCCGATTAGTTCATTCCATTTCTATATTCTATATACCAAAACTACGAATTTTGAAATCCATCATCTTTCTCGTTCCCAGTAGATTTGCACATGTAATTTTACATTTCTAGCTAAATCTATCTGCTTGGTACCTGTTTGAATCGTATTTCATGATTCTAGCTGCAGCCGTTTGTTAAGTAAAATTTTTATCCCTTTTTGTCGATATGAATATCGAAATATCGTTTTATTTTTCGAGTTTACGGAGCTAGAGCGAAGTATACACCGATTTTCATTATTCTAGTTCAGCCGTTTGATTGGTACCTTTTCCCCATTCTCTCCGTTTCGCCCTAAATGTAAATTTTTTGAAAGTTTTCTTTATTTTTCCCCCTTTTCCACATTTAACCCATTTATAGATCGAATTTATTTTACGTTTCACGTCACTAGTTATTGCAGTTCGATTGGTACCTTTTGGCATTTTTATCCCTATATACAGTTAAAATTCGATTAACCGTGATTATCTATTAACCGTGAAGCTGAGTGGTTGATTTTTTACCTCTATTAACCGTGATTTACCTCTATTATCCGTGATGCACATGTCCATGTGACTGCTTGTTTGTTTTTTCGTATAATACACACACACCTCATATTAAAATTCGGTGATTCCCCTTTTTCATGAAAGTGTAATTTTCATATCAAATTTCATATTCATTCATCAGTGTGAAATTTGATCTGTCAAGACGTGTTTTCCTTACATCATGCCACCGTCAAAAACTAAATCCGCGAAAAGAGCAAGAAAGGTTCTTTCAATTAAAGAAAAAATGGAGCTGATTAATGAATACTCAAAACGTGAAGTACCTTTTAAAATGTTGTCTGAAAAATATGGAGTTGGCATTCAAACTGTATCCGATTTAATAAAAAACAAAGATCGGATTTTAAACTTTTGCTCCGATACTGATTCAATGCTTGGCCTTAAACACAGATATACACTAAAAACATCCGAAAATCCAAAAGTTGATTTCGCAACATATGAATGGTTTCGGCAAGAAAGATTTAAGGGAACTCCAATTTCAGGTAAGTTAACTGAAATCGAGATATTGTATGAACTTAAACTGAAATTTGCTTCTGAACTTCAGGCGAAATGATTGTCGAAAAGGCAAAAATGTTCCATTTGAAGTTAAACATGAATTCAGAGTGCACTTATTCATTTGGTTGGTTGGATAAATTCAGAAAACGTCATGGAATCCGTCGACTGAAATCTACGGGAGAAAAGGAGTGTGCTGATTATGAGTCTGCTACGATGTTTGTGGGCGACTTGGATGAAATTATTAAAAACGAACAACTTACAACTGAACAGATGTACAATGCAGATGAAACCAGTCTATCTTGGAGGTGTTTGCCTCAGAGTTCTTTGGCTAGTGGTAATGAATATTCTATTGAAGGGTACAAGGAATCCAAGGAGAGAATCACAGTGCTCGTTTGTTCAAATGCTGCAGGAACTCACAAGTGTAAATTGATGATAAGAGCTTTAAAAACGTTGAAAACCTTCCTGTGATTTATAAATCTAATAAGAAAGCTTGGGTAACACAACAGCTATTTCTGGAGTGGTTTAATCAAAATTTTGTACCAGAAGCAAAGGAACATCAACGGCGCATCGGTCACAAAAATAACTGTAAAATACTTTTACTATTAGACAACTATACAGCACACCCAGATGGAAATGCTATGATATCTGAAAACGTTACAGTAAAATATCTCCCACCAAATTGCACGTCTTTGATTCAGCCTATGGATCAAGGAGTAATTCGGAGCTTCAAATGTCACTACCGTAAACTGATCGTTTAAAAACTTGTTGGTGCTAACGACAGACGTCAGTTCGTTAAATCTTTAAATATTAAGACAGCTTTGTGGGCAGCCGCAGCTTCGTGGGACTCTGTAACTCCACAAGTTTTAAAAAGAGTTTGGAATTACTTACTATCTCATAATGAAGATGCTCCAAATAGCCTTGTTGAGATACAAACATTTATAACGATACCGTCTGGATGTACGATTGATGCTGTCGAAAAGTGGATGGTGTGCGACTCTGATGTCGCTCCATTTGCTATTATATCTAAAGGCGAAATCGTAGACATGGTTACCCAAAGCCAAGAAGATGAGCTTGATTCAAATTCCGAGGAATCAGATGGAGGAAATGTGGACGAAACGCCTACATTGGCTCAGGCAATAGAGGCTAGTAGTATTTTGTTAGGTTTTTTAGAAAACTTTAATTGTCCAAGTATTTCAGAACCAGATAAAATGCAAATATATCGCATACAAACTCATTTGTTGGAAGAACAATCAAAAGCTAAAAGCATAAGACAGACTTCCATAAAAGATTTTTTTAAATAAATGTATGTATTCCTAGAGATATGATAAGTTATTTATAGACACAGATTTACATGTTTTTGTCAAAAATAAATAAAAATAATAAAATTTATACATGTAAAATTGTACATCTTTTAACCGTGATTGTCGGTTATCCGTGATTAGCCCGGTCCCGAGCATCACGGTTAATCGAAGTTCAACTGTAGTTGAAATATTGGGGTATTTCAAGTCCTTTTTAAGGAAAATTTTTCTTTCTGGATCGATTTCGGCCACTTTTAATCCCAATCGATCTACAACTATTAGAATTTTGGACGGCACAGTTTCTCTCGTTTAGATGAATTTAGAATACATTGGATAGAGTGGACATAATTGATAAACAAATTAAAACCAATTCCATAAAGCATATTTCATAAAACAAAATGCGTTACATAATTCCGAGAGAGGATACAATTTGTTTCATGCTGCAGTGATTAACTAAAATAAGCAATTACATTCAAGATATCTGAATACCATATACACAAGCGGAACTTTAACACGTAATACTGCTTCTCACTAATAACAACATTCCTTTTCTGTACTATATCTATTTCTATCAACACTTCATAAACATTTAAGAGCTATCTTATACACTTTATTTTATGGAGTCGTATCCGAATTTATCTCTGAAGGTATAGAACTGCCCCAAAACTGAGCACGGCCGGGGCCAGAAGATGTCCACCTTCAGAGGAGATAGTACCAGTAGGGTGGATCGTCACATAACTTACTATCGTTTGTAGACTTTTGTGGCATAGTGTATATACTTTTTATAATCTCAGGTTGATATTTCAAGGTGGTATAAATCGAATGACAAATTTAGTATACCCCCATCCTGAGGTGGAGGGTATAAAAGTGTTGGAGAATCATTTTCCCCCAGAGCTGATTTCCCCCATTTGCAATTTCTTTATTCTGCTTACAGATCAAGTGTATGTACCATTTTGATGAAAAAGGTATTAATTTTGATAATCCATTATGTTTCGCGTCCACATGATTATAGGTACAGTCGTTTGCTTGGTACCATTGTTATCCCGTTTTGATCCTAAAGTTTCGAATATTAAACGATATCTTTATTATGTACACACCGAATTTCTCTTCCCTTTCGCCCGCCTCAAAGTAAAAATTTAGAAAAATTCCTTTATCAATCGTTGTAAATGTCTATACCGATTTTCCTGTTTCTACCTGTTGTTGTACCATTATATTGGTATGCATTAGTACAATGTTTATCCCCTTTTTTCTCAATTCACCAACTAAAACGTTTATTTACTTTTTGGTGTTTTCATGCTACAAGATGAATGCACGCAACAAATTTTAAGGGCATATAAGACAGAAATTAAAAAAAAAAACAAGCAAGGAAATGCTACAGTCGGGCGGAGCCGCCTATATGATACACTCCACTTTCTATCCGAATACAAATCAATTCGGTAAAAATTGAAAACGGGAAAGATATTTGTATGTTTCCTAATCATAGGCTAATATGACCTGGTCCAATTTGTCAAATCGAGAAGAATATCTGTATCGGGGCTATATCCAAACATGGAATCAAGTGACTAACTTTCACAATAAGTTCTTTCAGTTCAAGTAAACATGTTATGCTCATTTTGAAGAAATTCGGTGAAAATACGTGGTTTCTGGTGCGGAAAACGATAATCCGGGAGCGAAATTTATATGGGAGCTATATGTAAATCTAAAACGATCTGACCCATTTTCGGCATGGGTGTTTCTAGTTGAAATATAGGATATTTTTCAAGATTTGAAGAAGATCTATTAAAATATGTGGTTTATATATAGGGACAAATAGGGGATAAAAGCTGGAATCATTCAATTCCAAAATATCACAATGTTTAGAGTACTTAAGGAAAAGTATTGGCATTTATATTCAATTTTTGAATACACTTGAACTCAGGCCCGTGCGCAGGATTTTCCCCTGGTTTTCACCTACACTCATAAAAAAGTTAACCCTATAATGAGTTAAAATTAACTAAAATTTAGGAAACCAAGTATATTTTTACTAAATATAAGTAGAATTTTGCTGAAATTTTCCAAATCTAAGTAAATTTTTCCTAAAACCAAGTAATTTTTTACTAAATTTAAGCAAAATTTTTCTAAAACTAAGTAAACGTTTACTAAATCTTAGTAAAATGTTGCTGAAAATTTCCTAAAACTAAGTAAATGTTTGCTCAAATCAAGTAAATATTTACTCAAACTAGGACAATTTTGCTGATTTGTTTCCTCAAAACGAGTAAATTTTTACTTAAACTGGGAAAAATTTTATTTTATACAAGAAAAAAAGGTGCAATTAAAATAAGTTAATTTTAACTAAAAAAATCAAACAAATAATTTTGCTTCAGAGTATGCAAAACTGATACTAAAAATGACAACATGAAATATTTCTCAAAAGTTTCATGATACCTCTGTCATAAGGAGTTGAGCTATTACTATGATTGTTGCGAAGGCAAGGTAGACGCCTTCGCAGTGGTTGTTTAGAATAATTCATAAAGTATTTAAGAAATAAGTCGTTGCAAACGAATGAGAATTGCTTCTTTGATTAATATTCAAGAATTTTTTAAACAATTTCAAATATTTTTTATAAGTTCATTAATACTTGAATGTATGAAGAACTCGGCATAAATTTCAGTAAACATTTTAAATTAATTTTAGGAAAAACACATTTATAAGTTAAAATTTCCTAAATGGAATTTTTTCCATACAAAAAATTTCAGATTTTTTTCTCACTTAAAACCTTGAAAATATTATTCCACATAAGTCTGAATTTACTCAATTGTAAGAACTTTTAATGAGATCCAAAGAAATATTTTTAAGTAAATCTACTACCCTTCTTCTAGTAAATGAACTATTTAATATGGATTTGAAAGAAGGAAACTTTACTCATACTTAGTTAATTTTCCACCTTTTTAGGAAATTTTTACTAAAGCGTTTGGAAACCACTCATATTTTATTGCCAGGATCTTCGAAAAATATTTTGATACATTCGTCCGACAGACATTGTCGGAAAAATTGCATTTCAGTAATCCATCTGTCAGTACACTCAAAGGAATATGTCAGTAAAAGAAAGTCTACTGAAAGAGCAGATTTTCTGCTGTTAAAAAAGAGACAGCAGATTTGTATCTGCTGAGATGGTAAACAACTGTTTGCTGTATTTTAGCAATATATATGATACATATATTGTCCCAAGCCAATATAAAAGAAAATTCGAGCTAAACTCGCTTATGAAAGCTTATCTATTTTTATACAGCCAATTTTAGCAGACTGCAAACTCTTTAGCAGTGTGAATGGTGATGTAAGATTGCAGAAAACTGCTGTTGTGCCAAACAACAGCTGTAATAGCAGAAAAGTGTCTGCTGATAGGCAGCAGACAATCGCTGCTTTTGTTTACTTGTTCTCTAAGTGTAGAACTTTTTTTAAATAGTTGCTTGAAGTTACATACATACATATCAAGGGCTTATATTCATAAGTGGCTATGAACAAAAACATAACTTTTCAGAGAGCGAAAAAACTGAATTTCTCCTTAATTTGAAGAGATATTATTAATAATTCTTCTGCAGTTTAATCTAAAAAGGATTACTAATTGCCACGATTAAAAAGTTTTCGAAATTTCCTATTATTCGCGGTTTCATGGTTCATAGCCACTTTTGTATGTTTAAAATTGAGCACATTTTCTGTGATATAGACAGCGAATTTAAAGATTCCAGCTTCATCCGTCAGATTGGTCGCTTGTAACATATAAGTAGCCAGTTGCGAAAATCGGTGCAATTGATGAAAAATCCAAAATAGCCGTTGCAATTCCTTATATTTTAACTTTCTTCATTCATAATTCTGAAACTTTTCATTACACAAACTTACAAATATTCCCCATGAAGCCAGCAATCACATGCCAAAGAATTATTTTGGTATTCTCAATATAATAAAAAGTTACGCCAGTTTTTCTAAATATAGTTTTCACAATTTTTGACTTTACAGCCACCATTTTTCCTATTTTAGCCTGATAACTGGGGAATCAAAATGCTATTAACGCGGAATGATGGAAATTGATAGTACGATATGCCCTAAATCTAGAAAAATGTTTTAAAAAAATCGTTGTAGCGAATTATATCCTTCGGTTTTATGCTGCTCCATTGTTAAACTATTTTATTTCTATTATTTTTATGTTCATTGCCACTTATGCAGTCACAAACTAACGTGCGAGGGGATAGCCAAATCAGAAAATTACAAAATGGCTTTAGAAAAAAATCTTTTCCAAATTTGTAATACAGATGACATCCAAATCTGAGAATAGTTTGGCATCAAAAACTCATTTTCGAGAAAAAGATTCATATCCAATTTTGAATTGGTATTTTAGAGTTTCGTTTTCCTACGTAGATCCGAGTTACTGAATTTGTTGTTTCTTTTATGAAGAATACTTGTTACATATGTACAAAATATACTAACTCTGAAAAATATTTGACATAAGTGATAAATATAACAAAAATTTTAGTAAGTTAAAACTCATTTCTTATTGTTTCGCAACTTTAAAGTAGATTTTAAAATAAAAAAATACATTTCGTAGAAACGAAATTTTAGACACGTGAACATCGTTTTTGAGTTTCTTTTGTGGGAAAAATTAGATTGTTTGCGGTAAACATGTCATCAGTTGTTGTAAATGAACAAAGAGAAATTAGTTTATGTATATCAAAGAGTTTTCTTCGATTGTCGAAATGGATTTGTATTATAAATGCAAACTCCCAAAACATTGGAAGTAACAGAAACCGTTGTTGTTGTCTGTGATGAAAATAGGACACATCGGTTCAGCTTTAGATACAGCTCCATAAAAATGTCCAATCGCAAATGTTACATCTTAGCGCTCTACAAGCATCAAGCAAATTATTTGCTTTTATTAAGAATATTTTAGATTTCATTATGATATCATAGTGATTCTTATCTACACTTTTTTTTAAAATTACTAAACGATTTGTTATTAAATTTCCAAACTTTTATTGCTGTACACAATTAAAAGTTCATAAGATATAGCTCTAGTCGAATGTAAAGAAGTGGTATCGGTTAATAAAAATAAAAATTTTCCGAACACAATCTTGAAGTTGGCACAATTTGTTTAGTTTGTTTGTATTTTTCATAACCTTTGTCCAAAATTGAAAAAAATCCTTCACGATTTTTTATGTTATTTTCGTGTTTTCATGATTTTACTGCAAAATTTTAAAAAGTTATTTTAAAAAGACCTTAAAAAGTCTATATTTTGCTTCAGAAAGTCTAGAAGGTTTTAAAAGGTATATGTTCGAAACCTCTGGGGGGGGGGTTTGAACCCCCAAAACCCCCCCTGCGCACGGCCCTGCTTGAACTAATAATATGTATAGCCGAGAGATATCACCAAAGGCCGTGGTGATAAAAAGTTATTTTAAAAAGACCTTAAAAAGTCTATATTTTATTGCTTCAGAAAGTCTTAAAAAGTATATGTTCGAAACCTCTCTGGGGGGGGGTTTGAACCCCCAAAACCCCCCCCTGCGCACGGCCCTGCTTGAACTAATAATATGTATAGCCGAGAGATATCACCAAAGGCCGTGGGTTGTATAAATATTTTCGAAACGGACGATTTATTATATTTGAAAATTGTCATCAGACCTTTCAATTTTTCTTAAATCTAATTTCGCGGCAAGAAAACATTTAAATAAATGTTATTTAGCTCTAAATAAAGGTTGGCCAGATATGATGAAAGTGGGGGTAACGTTTATAGTTTAAATTTCCGTCCGTCCATCTGTTGATATCACGCATCTAAGCATCAAAACGAAAGGACGTCCAAATTTTCCGATAATATTTCTAATAGTTGAAGATCGATTAGGATTGAAAATGAGCGAAATCGGTCCAGAGGGAAAAATTTTCCCTAAGAAGGACAGGAAATACCCATAATATTTCGAGTATTTAAACAGGTTTGGAATGTACATTCCCCTTGTAGAATAAACATGATTTTTGTAGTTTTTTCCCAATTCGTACTTTTGGGGTCAACATGCGATAAAGATAAACTGGTACCTGCAGGCTGATGCCTGCTAGAAACGTAAAATTGGGTGAACGCGAAACAAAATGGATTTTCGAAATTCGTATTTTAGGAATGATGGAATTGGAAATGGTCGGAACCGAGTCGAAGGGAAACCATTCTTCTCAACAACGAATGAAAATGTCGCAGTAATATTTTGTATGAACGGTATTTATGTTCATTTCTTTGGAGATTATTGTCTTTATAAATGAATAGTCAAGTAGACACGCCCTATAAATGGGCGTGGTCTTTAAAATTTATTAATTAGTTTACTGCACTTACGTGAAGTCGACATCCTCTAATCTGCCCGCAATACTGTCGAATGCAATCCATGGAGTGTATATGTATAAGCTTCGGCCCGGATGAACTTACAGTCTTTTTAATTCTTTAATTTAAACACATCTCTTAAAATTTGCATATTTCAATGTAGTCAGTTACGCTGATACTATTTATTTATTTACACATTTATTTATTTATTTATACATTTATTTCTAAAACTCAAACCCCAAATGATTTTTGAGATTTAATCATCTTTCCTGTGAATGATCTTCGCATACCTGCTATCCTCTTCCATCAAATCATCATCTTTCCAGTGACAAGTCGTTGTATTTTTAGATTCCTTGCCAGAGATCAAGTTAGTATGTGACGGATGACTTCCGTCTCCAGTACGCTGGATACGCTTCAGGATCATTTCCTCGGAAACTGTTTTCATATCATAAGCTTGGCCTGTACACGAAGATGCAAAGAAGTGAAATAAGTCTTTGGAACGTGTCTCAGTTCAAAAAACACTTACCGATTTTGGCCATTAAGTCCAAAAAATTTGCGGTTAAATTGTAGTGGTTGCCCAATTCAGATGCTTTATAATCCCAGGGAAAAACATGGTGGTAATTATGCCAGCACTCACCTAAAGAAGTATAGGACAACACGCGGCTATTGACGGGAGTGATAGATTTGTCGTACGGTTTCGTTCCATAAAGATGGGCGACACTATTGATCAACCAGACGAGATGCAGAGAAAGCGTATAACGCCACATGCAGCCGATATAGAAGCTCTCTTTCAAAGAGGAACCCACAGTATAGTGAAGAAGCAAAGTGGGAATAATGTACCAACAAATGGGAACAAGAATCAAGTAGTATCTAGAGATAAACGAGCTAATTAAGTTATCGTTTTAAGAAAATCTTCTTCGTCTAACTTACTTCTTTTGAAACCTAACGACGGGATCTTGCAGCAAATCACTCATATCTATTTGTTTGCCCATCTCCTTCACATCTGGATGTTTTTTGCACATTAGCCAGCCCATGTGTGCAAAGAAATATCCACGATTTGTGTTATGAGGGTCTGCATTGGTATCGCAGAATTTGTGATGGGCACGGTGATCTCTACTCCATTCATAGATACTGTTTTGCAAAGCCACCGTTTGCCACAGCATCAAAAAGATGCGCAATGGCATCTTGGCCTTGTAAGAACGATGACTCCACAGACGGTGTGCTCCACCGGTTACGCCTAATGCACTAAATAAACCATAGATAATTGCTAAAAAATAAGGAGTTAGCATAAAGATCAAATTATAATAATATTCAACATTTAGTTGGGATACAGAGTCCAAGATCAAGCCTTTTCAAGAGCCACCACCCATCCACCATTTAAGAAGAACTTTAAAGAATTGTCAGACTTCTTTACCGATTTAAAACAATATATATTGGAAGGTTGTGATATGGGGGCTGCTAAAGTTTTTGGTTTTTGGAAAACAGGGAAACCCGGGTTTTTTATGTCGGTCTCAACCGGTTTTTCATATTGCAAAAGAGTGCTAAGTAGTTTATAATGTCACTTTTTATATTATCACAAGCACGAACGTTTTTTATTAGGGACCGCAAATTAGCTAAAAAATACGAACATAGCAATACTGTGAATCTAAAATGGTGATGTTCGTCCTAGATTTCACATGCATTTCTTATGGACAGAAGAAAAATCGACGCCATTGACCATTTGCCGCTACGGATTATTTTGAGAGCAGTTTAGCTCACAGACGGTTTGACCAAAGGACGAAATATTTTGCAGATCATCATTATAAAGGGTGATTTTTTAAGAGCTTGATAACTTTTTTTTAAAAAAAACGCATAAAATTTGCAAAATCTCATCGGTTCTTTATTTGAAACGTTAGATTGGTCCATGGCATTTACTTTTTGAAGATAATTTCATTTAAATGTTGACCGCGGCTGCGTCTTAGGTGGTCCATCCGCTTAGTCCAATTTTGGCATTTCCACGTTTTTGAGTAACAGAGACCCAATTGGTGCGAACGGCGACGAATCGAAAATTGGTGGTCATCATTAACACTGGCCGATACAGCTGCGATATTTTCTTCAGTTCGCACTCTACGTAAGCGTGTTGGTGGTTTAATGTCCAACAATGTAAATTTGGTGCGAAATTTAGTCACAATAGCCCGAATAGCCGCTTCAGTGGGTCGATTAAACTGACCATAAAATGGAAGCGCGCAATGAACTTTCTTAACAGAGCACGCATTTTGATAATAAAATTCAATAATTTGCAAGCGTTGTTCGTTTGTAAGACGATTCACGATGAAATGTCAAAGCATACTGAGCATCTTTCTCTTTGACACCATGTCTGAAATCCCACGTGATCTGTCAAATACTAATGCATGAAAATCCTAACCTCAAAAAAATCACTCTTTATAAACCAGTGACGGCAGAATTTGTTTCGCGATCCAGTCGTATACCGTCGTCCGTATATTAGTCGTCCTTGAAGGTAATATTGGATTGATGAACTTTGCTAATATAAGAGACAAGTCCCTGCATTTCAAAGGGTCCAATAATACTCATAATCCTTGAATTGAATATCAATCTTATGATTTATTTCTTTACTTATATAAATTTCAGCTTATTTTATTCCCTCCAAGATATCAGAATCGCAGAATGGGGTAATTGGTACAGAAATATTAACTGTTTTTCAAAACGATTTCCTATTTCAGCAAGACAAAATTTGTATTTTTTACGGTGTTCACACCTGTTCTATTTTGGGAATAATAGTAGTAATTATAGGTTGATATTTTATTAAAAAATCGTAAATTTTTTGGCAATGGACCAATATTATCCTAGTTCTGTCAGGAATGTTTGGTCTCATTTTCGAAAGATTTCAGTGAATCTGATTATGCATCAGAATTGTTCTATCCCCAAGAATAATGAATAATTTTCACATTTTTTACTGTTTCAACCCGAATTATTTATTAAAAGAAAACTGGGTTTTTTGAAATAACGGAAACCGACATTGCAGAAAAACCGGGGATTTGATCACTCTATTCATGGGGTCGATTTTATGTAATTCATGTAAATTATACAGTATACTATAAGTCGAGGGCTTATATTCAAAAGTGGCTATGAACCATTTTCTCGAAAATGAGTTTTTGGTGCCAAATTGTTGTATGATTTGGCTGTCACCTGTAATATAAATTTAGAGACGAAATTTTTTCTTAAGCTATGACTATGTGCATAAAAATAAAATAAAGAAACTAGTTCAAAAATGGAGTAGCATCAAACCGAACATTTCCCTAGATGTAGGGTATATCGTACTATCAACTTGTATTTTGCTTCCCAAGTTATCAGTCTAAAATGGAGAATGCCAAAATATTTTTTTGGTATATGACTGCTAACTTCATGGGGAATATTTGCGTCAGAATCCTGGATAGAGAAAGTTAAAACATAACCAATTGCAATCGTGAATTTTGGATTTTTCAACAATTGCAGCTTTTTACGCGATTGACTACGTAAATGTTACAAGCAACATTGGTTCTTAATACGCAAACAAAAATTCAATCGGATCCGTTGGCTACATCGCGAGAACATCATAAAACAAAAATGTCATGCATGAAAATCAATCATGAAAATTTTTTGTTGACCCTGAGATACCGCAATATTCTCTTTTTGTAACAAATTGAAAATCGTACCAATCTAAAGGATGAAGCTGGAATCTTTAAATGCGGTTTGTGGATTTCAGAAAACCCGTTTTTACACAACATTGTCAAAATTTCATTAAGAATATTAACGAGTTTACAATAAATCATATTTTATTTGGGCATTAATGGTTATGTATTTATATCAACATTCATAGTGATCAATTTTTAAACATGCAAAAGGGGCTTTGAAAACTTTTTAATCGTATCAATTACTAATCCTCGTTAGATTAAATTGTAGAAGAATGATTAATAATTACTCTTAACATTAAGGAGAAAATCAATTTTTTGCTATTCTGTAAAGTTGTGTTTTTTCCATAGCCACTTTTGAATAAAAGCCCTCAAATGCATATTTGGTCAAATTTAACGAATATGGGAAAAATTGATGAAAATTATGATACTCATACTCAAAGGGATGAGCATATTGTAGCTGCACCTAGAAAAAAATATAACTATTATTTTCAATAACATTGTATGAAATAAGTGTAAGTAAGTGTTCATAACTGAAATATAACGTGATTTAGAGAAAAAAGTCTAAATGATCCACTTCACCAGTAAGTGGCCCTATGTGAAACAATCCATTATTTGGAAAATTTGATAGAGATCCGATGTAATATTAAGGATTTAAGGCGATAATATTGAAAATTGGTGGGACAGTTATATTTGAAAACATTGATCTTTAGGTCCAATGTATTCCTGGAGTAAATATATTGTGATCCGGAACATTTTACCAAGATGCTGTGACAAATGCAGATTTTACAGCGGTAAAAAATAAATCGGACGGACATTTGTATGTGCCTATATAGTTGTCATTCTCGGTAGGTATGCCTAGTTGAAATATATCATGATCTGCAAAATTTGATGATTTGATGTAAAATATAAGTTCTAAAGCGGTAAATGTGCAAAATGAGGTGCCCATTTGAAGAGGGTTATAGCATCATAAATTAATTAATTTAGATCAAATTTGAACCAACATCTTATGTTTTAACTAGAAACAACTATTGTGAAATTGGGTCAAATCGGTTCAGATTTATATATAAATTTCATACAAATGTCGTCGATTTTACTTTTTCTCCTTTAAGAACACGCAGATTTTGATTAGAACAAGTTATATTTCACCTGGAAACATACAATGTGAAAGAGAGTATCATTGTTCCACGATATAGGACGCTTTCCAAAATCCTCACCTAATTGAATTGCATTGGCGTACAAAGTGAAGGGTATCACATAGTCGGTCACGCCCGACTTTAGCTTTTCCTTACTTGTTTTTTAGTGTGAAAGTGGCAAAAATAGTGACTAATCAATACCCTTTTGAATATCGTTACCGTCAATATGCAGATGTCCGTTCTAATGCAAAATAGAAATTTAGTCCAGAGGTTGGTGCAATAAGAAACTCAAGATCAAGCGATAGCAGTATAGCAGTCTACCCGAACGTGGGAACGATCTTTGTGGTCACAGGAGCGGAAAAACTTATATCCGGAGCGGAATTTGTTTGGGAGCTATATCTAAATCTAAACCGATTTGACCCACTTTCACCATAGATGTTTCAAGCTGAAATATAAGGTATTGTGCCCAATTTGAAGAACATCTATTAAAACATCTATAGGGTATATACACATGTACAGAATGGAAAAATTAAAAATTTTAAATTTTAATTTTAACATATTAGTTAGCACGGTTATTAGCCTCACATTTTATAGGTGAGGTGATCGCAATTTGAACAGATTATGCAAGGTTGAACAGATTACGGAGTGAACGGGCAAGCGTCGAAGAGCAGGCACCATCCGGGTCTGGAGATTTATTTACGATTTATTTATTTAAATCCACGTGTTCGAAAAAATATCTGAGGCATGGAACTAGATACATTTTCGATTACGGGGAGTGGTTGATTGCATTCCGGCAAGGATGCATTCCTTGCAAACTTTTCAGCCAATAGTGTAGCTTATCTGGTCATCTTTAACAAGAATTGGAATAGAAGAGGAGTTATCCTTTACACACAAATAACCGGAAGCTCATACTTCCCCTGGAAGAAGATAGAGCTTTGATACGAAGACGTTGTACGAACAGAAACTTTTCACGTCTAAGTACCCTGGCACACATGGCCCTCAATGGGTTAGAAAATTCTAAAAATTGCAATTGGTTATCAATACCTCTCCAACGAGCCCCTAACAAATAAATCGGATTAAAAATGTGGATGTTATTGCGGTTTTTATAAAAAATGCATCAAAAATTGCACTAAAATGGTACAAATCTGCCCTTTATACTGGGTCATTGCAAGTTTTTAATACCATTCTCATCGTGAATTGTATTCAAGAAAACCTGATTTATGGAGTTTTATAGAGGTGAACGCGTCCAGCTCACGAACGGACAATGATAAAAGCGAATTATTTTGGGAGAAAACATAAAAGAAACCAATCATTCATTTTAGTCGGGAACATCAGCAACATTTTTTCCTTGCTCACAAAAGAAGTAGTGTATTTGTTGTTGGTTGTTTTTATTTTTCTTTAGTTCTATTTTGTTATTATTGTTAAATTGTGATTTTGTGGTTTAATTTTGGTTTTTAAAGTTATTTTATTTAATGGGTACTGTTTCTTTTTGTGATACACTATTTATTTATATATATATTTTTTTTTTTCATTTTATTTATTTTAACAGAATCTGGACGACAGAAATGAGAAGTGAATGTACATTTCTGCACACTTTGGGAGAAGTTCTGTGATATACCCCTATTGATTTATTTATAGCAACTTCCCGTAGGGTATATACATAATGCTGCATAATACTCTTAGATATTATTTTCAGTGAATATTTTTATACCCTACACCACTTCGTGGAATAGGTTATAGTTATAAGTTAGTTTCGCGCCATATGTTTGTAACACCAAGAAATAATCGAGCTAGACCCACCTTTAAGTATACGGATCGGCTTAGAATCACCAGCTGAATCGATTTACCGATGTCTGTCTGTCCGTCCGTCCGTCTGCTGTCCATCTAAGCTTGTTCGCACTCTACAGGACGCAATTGCTGTCCGATTATCATGAAATTTTGCAGAAGTTACTTTTTTTGGCCAAGGACGATTGGTATTGAATTTGGAGAAAATCGGTTCAGATTTAGATATAGCCCCCATACAAATGTCGCTCCCGATTTGACATTTTCCGCTCTAGAAACCACATATTGTACCCAATTTTCTTTAAAATTGGCACAACATTTTAAAATCGAAGTAGAAACACCTATGCTAAAAGAGGGTAAAATCGGTTCAGATTTAGATATAGCCCCCATACAAATGTCGCTCCCGATTTGACTTTTTCCGTTCTAGAAACTACATATTGTACCCGATTTTCTTTAAAATTGGCACAACATTTTAAAATCGAACTAGAAACACCTATGCTAAAAGTGGGTAAGATCGGTTAAGATATATATATAGGCCCCATACAAATGTCGCTCCCGATTTGACTTTTTCCGCTCTAGAAACCACATATTGTACACGATTTTCTTTAAAATTGGCACAACATTTTAAAATCGAACTAGAAACACCTATGGTAAAAGTGGGTAAGATCGGTTCAGATTTAGATATAGCCCCCATACAAATGTCGCTCACGATTTGACTTTTTCCGCTCTAGAAACCACATATTGTACCCGATTTTCTTTAAAATTGGCACAAAAATTTATAATCGAACTAGAAACATCTATGCTGAAAGTGGGTAAGATCGGTTAAGATTTAGATATGCCCCCATACAAATGTCGCTCCCGATTTGACTTTTTCCGCTCTAGAAACCACATATTGAACCCGATTTTCTTTAAAATTGGGACAACATCTTATAATTCAACTAAAACACCTATGCTGAAAGTGGGTAAGATTGGTTCAGATTTAGATATAGCCCTCATACAAATGTTGCTCCCGAATGTTTAACCGATTTGGGCCAAACTTTACATATTATATTTTACCAATAAACATACATGGCGAAAGCGGGTCACATCGTTCCAGGTTTCAATGTACCCCCATACGAATGTCCTTTCCGATTTAACATTTTTTGTCAAACACATACATTTACAGGATTCAAAAATCCTTCCCGATTTCACTTTTTTACCGAATTGAATTGTGGTGAGATATATAGTCGGCTCCGTCCGTCTTTAGCCTTTCCATACTGTTGGGGAGATGCGCATATGTCCATACTTTGGTATAACATAAATGGGGCCCATTCTGCTCTATTACAGCTCTAGAAACTACATCTTACATCGGATCTTCATCAAATTTTGCAGATCATTGTTTCAACTAGGAATACCTACCGTGAATGAGAAATATATTGGCGCATGTTTTGGCACAGGCTTCAAGTGTTGTTATAGGCCCCCTTCAAATGTCCGTCCGATTCATCCTATTACCGCTGTATAATCTGTATTTGTCTTTAGATCTTGTTCAATATTTCCAGATCATGTATATTTATATTACTCGGAATATCTGCTGGAAAATGGGATCAATTACTTTATTATTTACCATACTAATTAAATTTGACTAAATATGAATTGATAGTAACTGTATAATTTATATGAACTACATAAAATTGTTCCCATGAAATACCTGGGTTTAGTAATCAAAGCGAGGTATATACGCAGGGAGTGGTGTAGGGTATTTTATAGTCGGCCCACCCGACTTTAGTCTTTCCTTACTTGTTGATATTTGGAGAGATTAATTTAAATTCTTACTTACTGACTAAAGTAACCGCATAAGCTTTCTCGGCAAATATCAGATATAGTCCATAGAAAGCACAACTGTGCAAAATTGCGAACACCACAACATTGCGCCACACAATTTCCGCTTTGAAGGGTTCCTTTAAGGCATTATCCTCGTAGATCGTTCTGCTTGTGATACCAAGTGGGGCAGCTGCGTCTTGATTGGAATGTGTTGTGACTACAGATGTTTCTGCAGAAGTAAAACTACTTGTCATCTGGAAAGGGACAACAAAGAAGAACGTTATACTATTTTTGTTGCATATAACAAATTGCTTATTTTATCATCTATTACATCCGCTTAGAAACATTTTGTCGAAGGACTGTATGTAAGATTTTCTGATGTATTCTGGATATATCAACTGAAAAACCATATCAATTTCAAACAAACATTTTCAAAAAATGATACACTTTAACCAGATGATATATGTAACTATAATTGTTTCACCTACAGTTTCTCAAGTGTAATGTGGACTGTCGGACAGTGTATTAGTAAACTCTCATAAGTCTACTCATTTACAACAATTGCTTTATATTTTTCCATGCTTAATAAAGAGTGATTTTTTTGAGGTTAGGATTTTCATGCATTAGTATTTGACAGATCACGTGGGATTTCAGACATGGTGTCAAAGAGAAAGATGCTCAGTATGCTTTGACATTTCATCATGAATAGACTTACTAACGAGCAACGCTTGCAAATCATTGAATTTTATTACCAAAATCAGTGTTCGGTTCGAAATGTGTTTCGCGCTTTACGTCCGATTTATGGTCTACATAATCGACCAAGTGAGCAAACAATTAATGCGATTGTGACCAAGTTTCGCACTCAGTTTACTTTATTGGACATTAAACCAACCACACGAATGCGTACAGTGCGTACAGAAGAGAATATTGCGTCTGTTTCTGAGAGTGTTGCTGAAGACCGTGAAATGTCGATTCGTCGCCGTTCGCAGCAATTGGGTTTGTGTTATTCGACCACATGGAAGATTTTACGCAAAGATCTTGGTGTAAAACCGTATAAAATACAGCTCGTGCAAGAACTGAAGCCAAACGATCTGCCACAACGTCGAATTTTCAGTGAATGGGCCCTAGAAAAGTTGGCAGAAAATCCGCTTTTTTATCGACAAATTTTGTTCAGCGATGAGGCTCATTTCTGGTTGAATGGCTACGTAAATAAACAAAATTGCCGCATTTGGAGTGAAGAGCAACCAGAAGCCGTTCAAGAACTGCCCATGCATCCCGAAAAATGCACTGTTTGGTGTGGTTTGTACGCTGGTGGAATCATTGGACCGTATTTTTTCAAAGATGCTGTTGGACGCAACGTTACGGTGAATGGCGATCGCTATCGTTCGATGCTAACAAACTTTTTGTTGCCAAAAATGGAAGAACTGAACTTGGTTGACATGTGGTTTCAACAAGATGGCGCTACATGCCACACAGCTCGCGATTCTATGGCCATTTTGAGGGAAAACTTCGGAGAACAATTCATCTCAAGAAATGGACCGGTAAGTTGGCCACCAAGATCATGCGATTTGACGCCTTTAGACTATTTTTTGTGGGGCTACGTCAAGTCTAAAGTCTACAGAAATAAGCCAGCAACTATTCCAGCTTTGGAAGACAACATTTCCGAAGAAATTCGGGCTATTCCGGCCGAAATGCTCGAAAAAGTTGCCCAAAATTGGACTTTCCGAATGGACCACCTAAGACGCAGCCGCGGTCAACATTTAAATGAAATTATCTTCAAAAAGTAAATGTCATGGACCAATCTAACGTTTCAAATAAAGAACCGATGAGATTTTGCAAATTTTATGCGTTTTTTTTTTTAAAAAGTTATCAAGCTCTTAAAAAATCAATAAGGTTACTTTCTATATATGTTTGTGTGCCACAAAATTTGAAATCAATTTTTGAAAGCTTTTTTCTCAACCAATTTTGCTCAAATTTTGCACACTTAATCATTTTCGATGACAATACAAGGAAATGGAAAAATTTGACCAATTGGACAAAGGGGCGTGGCACCTCCCATACGAAGTTAAAACCTATTATCGAATATTGTCAGTTCTATGACACCTAGAGTGCTGTAATTTTGTGTAAGTGCATCTAGCATCAATGTGCATAGTTGTGCCAAAAATGGGCGGTATTGGAAAAGTGGGCGTGGCACCTCCCATACGAAGTTAAAACCTATTATTGAATATTGTCAGTTCTATGACACCTAGAATGCTGAAATTTTGTGCAAGTGCATCTAGCATCAATTCGCATAGTTGTGCCAAAAATGGGCGGTATTGGAAAAGTGGGCGTGGAACCTCCCATACGAAGTTAAAACCTATTATTGAATATAGTCAGTTCTATGACACCTAGAGTGCTGAAATTTTGTGTAAGTGCATCTAGCATCAATTCGCATAGTTGTGCCAAAAATGGGCGGTATTGGAAAAGTGGGCGTGGCACCTCCCATACGAAGTTAAAACCTATTATTGAATATAGTCAGTTCTATGACACCTAGAGTGCTGAAATTTTGTGTAAGTGCATCTAGCATCAATTCGCATAGTTGTGCCAAAAATGGGCGGTATTGGAAAAGTGTGCGTGGCATCTCCCATGCGAAGTTAAAACCTATTATTGAATATTGTCAGTTCTATGACACCTAGAGTGCTGACATTTTGTGTAAGTGCATCTAGCATCAATTCGAATAGTTGTGCCAAAAAGGGGCGGTATTGGAAAAGTGGGCGTGGCACCTCCCATACGAAGTTAAAACCTATTATTGAATATTGTCAGTTCTATGACACCTAGAGTGCTGACATTTTGTGTAAGTGCATATACCATCAATGTGCATAGTTGTGCCAAAAAGGGGCGGTATTGGAAAAGTGGGCGTGGCACCTCCCATACGAAGTTAAAACCTATTATCGAATATTGTCAGTTCTATGACACCTAGAGTGCTGTAATTTTGTGTAAGTGCATCTAGCATCAATGTGCATAGTTGTGCCAAAAATGGGCGGTATTGGAAAAGTGGGCGTGGAACCTCCCATACGAAGTTAAAACCTATTATTGAATATTGTCAGTTCTATGACACCTAGAGTGCTGAAATTTTGTGTAAGTGCATCTAGCATCAATTCACATAGTTGTGCCAAAAAGGGGCGGTATTGGAAAAGTGGGCGTGGCACCTCCCATACGAAGTTAAAACCTATTATTGAATATTGTCAGTTCTATGACACCTAGAGTGCTGAAATTTTGTGTAAGTGCATCTAGCATCAATTCGCATAGTTGTGCCAAAAATGGGCGGTATTGGAAAAGTGGGCGTGGCACCTCCCATACGAAGTTAAAACCTATTATTGAATATAGTCAGTTCTATGACACCTAGAGTGCTGTAATTTTGTGTAAGTGCATCTAGCATCAATGTGCATAGTTGTGCCAAAAATGGGCGGTATTGGAAAAGTGGGCGTGGCACCTCCCATACGAAGTTAAAACCTATTATTGAATATTGTCAGTTCTATGACACCTAGAGTGCTGAAATTTTGTGTAAGTGCATCTACCATCAATGTGCGTAGTTCTGCCAAAAATGGGCGGTATTGGAATAGTGGGCGTACCACCTCTCATACGAAGTTAAAACATATTATCGAATAGTGTCAGTTCTATGACACGTATAGTGCTCAAATTTTATGTAAGTGCATCTAGCATCAATGTGCGTAGTTGCGCCTAAAATGGGCGGTAATGCAAAAGTGGGCGTGGCACCTCCCATATGAAGTTAAAACCAAAATTACACCTACTGTAATTTTGTGTAAGTGCATCTAGCATTAATGTGCGTAGTTGTGACAAAAATGGGCGGTAATGGAAATGTGGGCGTGGCACCTCCCATACGAAGTTAAAACCCATTTTCGAATATATGCCGTTCTATGGCAGATAAAAAACTGAAATTTTGTGTAAGTGCATCTACCATCAATGTGCGTAGTTCTGCCAAAAATGGGCGGTATTGGAATACGAAGTTAAAACATATTATCGAATAGTGTCAGTTCTATGACACGTATAGTGCTCAAATTTTGTGTAAGTGCATCTAGCATCAATGTGCGTAGTTGCGCCTAAAATGGGCGGTAATGCAAAAGTGGGCGTGGCACCTCCCATATGAAGATAAAACCAAAATTACACCTACTGTAATTTTGTGTAAGTGCATCTAGCATAAACCTTCGTAGTTGTGCCAGAAATGGACGGTATTGGGAAAGTGGGCGTGGTACCTCACATACGAAGTTAAAACATATAATCGAATATGGTCAGTAGGTGTCATAGACCTAGAGTGCTGAAATTTTGTGTGAGTTGATCCAGTGTAAATAGTTGTACAAAGATGGGCGGAAAGTGGACGTGACACTTCCCATCTGAAATTAAAACCGGTTTTAGAGTATTTGACACCGATATGGGCGGAAAGTGGCCGTGACCCTTCCCATACGAAATTAAAACCAGTTTTTTAAGTATATTCTACAACGATCTTCCTATATTGTTGTGTGTGTTTATTTAGTTGTAACCTGCTTAGACAATATGCAAATGGGCGGGATTTGAAAGGCGCATTTTTGATTCGAACTTTGTAAAATTACACGTTTTCTGTGGATTTTCTTAGCACAACAGTAAAGAAAGGTTATAACTAGTAAATCAAAAAAAAATTCTTTTTTCAAATCCATGCTTTATGCAAGCAGAATTCTATTGGGCCTAGAAATTCTTTTTTAGTTATCTTTTGTAGAAGGAAAAATTACTGTTACGTTTTTAAATATTTTTTTTATTAATTATTATTATTATTATTATTATTATTTATTATTATTATTATTATTTATTAACGTAACAGTAATTTTTCCTTCTACAAAAGATAACTAAAAAAGAATTTCTAGGCCCAATAGAATTCTGCTTGCATAAATTCTTTTTTAGTTATCTTTTGTAGAAGGAAAAATTACTGTTACGTTTTTAAATATTTTTTTTTTATTAATTATTATTATTATTATTATTATTATTATTATTATTATTATTATTATTATTATTATTATTTATTATTATTATTATTATTTATTAACGTAACAGTAATTTTTCCTTCTACAAAAGATAACTAAAAAAGAATTTCTAGGCCCAATAGAATTCTGCTTGCATAAAGCATGGATTTGAAAAAAGAATTTTTTTTTTATTTACTAGTTTCTAGTGCAATCGAGACGTATTGACTGGGCTGAAGAGAAAGTATAGCTTACACAAATACTCCAAAATTTATTTGAGGTTGTATAGAATTTTATAGAAGAAATATCTGGTATGAGAAAATACGGAATACATTTACCATCACATTCCCTACTATTAATAAGCAATTTCCGCAACGCAACAAATAGAGGCCAAAAGGAGAGTTCACGCAGTTAAGTGTCTGGCTGAAAGGTGTATTGTTCGTCAAACATGTTTAATAGTGAATTTATAAAATAAATACTTTCTGCTCCCTGCATAACCGTACTTCCTGGATTTAATTTTAGGTGGCGGTTTTTTACAACATATTTCCAATTTTCAAAAATTTGAAATTTTTGTTGAACTGTTGTAAAATTCAGTTGTATGTAAAATATCCACAACAATAGTTGGAACATTGTACTGACACCCTTGTGAACACCCTAAGTTTTTTGTTTGTTTGGAAATACAAGACCATCAATCAATAGTTACCTTATTACTCCCCACAGAAATTACTTTGTTTAAATAAATTGGAAATGTATTTGCACTTAGCTTCCGTCCTTAAAATGCAGGATTGAATGGACTATTTTAATTGCTGCACTCATATTTATATGTATTTTTTTAAATGAAATTTCGATCGAAATTCCAATCAGAAATTAACGTTTAAAGTTTAATTCAGATGTTGATTATCAAATAAGTATCCAATGTCATTTACATATACATGAGCAGAGACAACAGTCGCATTTTTTGACATGCTAAAATTTTGGCTAGATTAGGGGCAAGTGAAACACACTTTGACGCTCAGTTTCTTTTTCTTCGCCCGTTGTGGCGTTAAATGTGTATCCAATTATTCTGTCTTTTCACTTATTCGATTAATCGTTTATTCGAAATGATACACCAGGTTTTGGTTAATTAACCCACGTGTTTTCGTATCGATGGGGCGAATTTATGTAGCCCATATGAATTATACAGATCCGATGTATAATATGCATTCTAGAGCATTTATAGTCTAAATCGGAGGCTATATCAAAACGGGATCCATTTAGTCCACTTTCATACTAGCTGTTTATCGTACAAATATAACATGATCCTAAACATTTTATTAAGCACCAATATATAGCTAAATCTGAACTGATTTCTACAAAATTCAATAGCGATCGTCTTTGGGCCAAAAAATGTGTATGCCAAATTTCATGGCAATCGTACAACAACATCGACATATAATGTGCGAACAACCTTTAGACAACAGACGGGCGGAATCAGCTAGTGATTTGGCTTAGAATCATCTAGCATCGGTAGGTCTAGCTCTGTGTTATAATACAAATCAAATAAAATATATCCACATAATTACAAAATATACTATACATAATAGAGTATATTTATATGGAACGAATAACCCACGTGTTATGGAAAATTTAAAAAAAATACATGATGGGCGGAAAAAGTCATACATATAAATATGAAAACTTGACCCATTTTCACCATGGGTCATCTAGTTTAAATATAAAATATTCTGCCAAATTTGAAGAAGATCTGTTACAATATGCAGTTTCTAGAGCGGAAAGAGTCAAATCGGGAGCGAAATTTGCATGCGAGCTATATATAAATCTGAACCGATCTGACCCACTTTGTCAACAGATGTTTCTAGTACACATATATATGGCGAAGAAAATCGGTGAAAATACGTGGTTTCTGGGGCGAAAAAAGTCAAGCCAGGAACGAAAATTGTATGGGTGTTATATATAAATCTGAACCGATTTAACCCATTTTCACCATAGATGTTTCTAGTTGAAATATAAGATAATTTACCAAATTTGAAGAATATCTGTTTAAATATGTGGTTTCTACAGAGGAAAAGTCAAATTTTTAGCTAAATTTGTATGGGAGCTATTAGGGTTTGGGGTTTCCCGGACTTTTTTCATTTCCCGGGAAAACGGGAATGGAAAGTTTCATTCCCGGGAATCCCGGGAATTCCCGGGAAAAATATAATTTATTTTAGGTATGTCCAATATGATTTAAAATGTCAACATTTAGTAACTGGTGTGTTATTTTAACCTATTAACGCCCACCATATACGTCCGTGTACACTATTTCAAGGTTTTTGTACTTTTTTGATAGCTTTTAATATGAATAGGCCTGTTAGGATGGGCTTACTAGCTTATTTTTTGTATGGAATTTACTACTCTCATAATGTTGCTGCCAGATATAAATTGTTGATAAATTTAAGAAAAAACAATGGATAAAAATGTTGCCACCTTATCAAGTCTCTTAACTGTAAGTGATCGAGAAGGACAATATATAAAATAAAAAATATAAAAAATAAATAAATACTTTTTATTATTGTAGTAATAAATAAAAAATAGGTTAAAATACTGACATATTACAAATTAGACGATTGTTTTTGTCAAAATATTTTACAGATTATTTTTCATTTTACAAATATTTTACTCTAGACTAATCGTCAGAATTAAGGGCGTCATAAAATTGGACATTTAAATCGCAGTCACAAGTGACTACACTAGATTCAAAATTTAAAAATGATTAAGGAAAAAAATAACTCGGAGAATGTTATGACGTAATTAATTTACAAGATTCATATAAAAAATTTACAGAAACAAAGTAAAATATTCTAAAATGTAAAAGTAATATAAAAAAATTTATATTAAATAAATAATTAATATTAAATGAATAATTAGTTCTTTAAAAATACCGTAGGTTTATTTAAAAATACCGTAGGATATATTTCTATTCATATTTGATTTCTCTTGAAAGTTTCCAGGTGAAAAATTTTGAATGTATCCGAATTTTTAACAATTTTTTACTGGTTGCATATGTAAAGTTAATCGTTATTTAAGAAGATTTTCATCTTTTATTTTGTCGATTCTTCTAGGAAAACAAGAAATTTAAAGTATAACCAGCACGAGGGTTTAAGTATTGACATTATGTCAGTCATAGTATTGTCGGTATGATATTTTTGTTTCACAATAAAGATCATGCAAATATACTCACAAAAAGTTTCTATTCTCCTAGCTGGGTTTCGCAAAAATTTAAAATGTTCTGTTTGTAGTAATAAACAAACACCCATTATTATTGTCAGTAATGTAAATATATGAATTTGAAATATATCTAAAATTTCTAATTTATATAGTAAATGTGAATTAATGCTTAAAATAATCAATACAATATTTATTTAATATTTCCCGTATTCCCGGGAAATCCAAATGGGGCAGATCGGCTCTGATTTATATATAGCTCCTAGGGTTTGGGGTCCGGGAATTCCCGGGAAAAACGATTCGGGAATTCCCGAATTTTGGACGGGAATTCCCGGGAAAAACGATTCGGGAATTCCCGGACCCCAAACCCTAGGAGCTATATATAAATCAGAGCCGATCTGCCCCATTTTCACCATGGGTGTTTCTAGATGAAATAGATGTTGGTAGCGTGCGCGGCTATCAGCGTGAGGTTGTGGGTTCGATTCCCACCAGAGGCTCTGGTCTGTCGCTGCAATAATTAGCTACATTCGTCTTAGTCACCCCGGCTCAATCCTTGGAACCAAAATTACAATATAAATTTACTTTGTACTGTAATTCATAATAAAATATAAAATAAAAAAAATAAAGTATTTGGTAAGATTTGAAGAAAATCTGTTATCTATATATATAAGAATCAATGTGTGTCTGTATGTTGCGTATAGGACGCCAAACCAGTGGACCGATTCGCCTGAAAATTTCACTGCATCTATCTTTTGGACAGAGGATGGTTCCTGGATAGTCTAGGTCACGATAGGACAAAGGGGGGTGGTACCTCCCACACAAACTATATTTTAAAACTATCATAAAACACATTCCGAAGTGCGGATTCTCTTGAAAATTTTATTGTGACTGACTTCTGAACAGAGGATAGTTTTTGAATGGTGACTATACAATGGTCATCATACAAATGGACGTGAGACTGCCCACACCAACTATATATTAAAATTATCACAAAACACGTAACGAATGGCGGATTCTCTTGAAAATTTTACTGTATCTAGCCGACAAATGGGCATCACAAAAACTATAACAAAATACATTGATTCACTTTAATATTTTATTGTAACGAACATAGGATGACCCTTGACTATAAAAAGGTCATGCTACAAGAGGGACTATAAAGTACCACGTGCCGATTGTTTGGTGCCGCTACGTTCAGGTAAGGGGTTGGTTCTTGAATATAAGAGGTATGAACAATTGGCGCGTCTCCTCATACTCGAACCAAGCAAGGTGTTCCAGTAGATGGGTAGCAAAATGTTTACGCTTCATATGCATTGGGCCGTGTTTATACCGTACACCCAAACAACGCAGAATGTTATTATTTGAGAATGTTATTAGTTAACGTGAGAGTACCCAACTCAGTTTAAAATTTAAGAGCAGTTGAGAGAGGCGTGTCAGAAACTGAGGGAACACATTAATGTATGCTTCTATCAGCTGTCATCCTCTCCAGATACGAACTTTGTTTGCGATAATAATAAGAACTTGCTCGTCATCTAACCCAAAAGACCAGTGTGAAAATTTCAAAGAGGATATTAGTGAGGACATTTTGCATCATTATCGCACCGTTACGATGTTATATCATTTGGGATTAACATTTTCAACGATACTCTGATACAAATTTAAGACATATGCATAGCCAGCAGCAACTAAACTCTTAATCAACTTGTAATGGTTGTGCCTGAACGTTCTACCGTTGAAATTGCTGATCGAGATTTGCTAAGAGAACTGCAATTCAATGTTGAAGACCTGTGTTTGTTTGTCGCAACAAAAAACCTCTATTAATTGCAAAGGAACATGTAGCCTTTGACAAAATTATAACTTCAGTAACAAATGACAGCGGCGGCCTTTTTTTCTGGATGCACCAAAAGGCACAGTTATAACCATTCTTATCAGTTTGGTATTAGCGCACATCTGCTCTCAAAATGATATAGCTTTAGCTATTGCTTCCCCCGATATGTAATATTGGCAAAAGTTCAGGCATGGCGAAAATGCTCAAAACATGCAAGCTGATTGTGTGGGATGACTGCACCATGGCACATAAGAAATCCCTACAAGCGCTTAATCGGACATTTCAAGATTTTAGATCAAATACACAACCATTCGGTGGAACTCTTATTTTACTACCCGGAGACTTCCGGATTACTTCCAGTAATTCCAAAGTCAGCACCCGCATCGATGGCGATAAGTACAAAAAAAAATAATCTGACCACCAATATGCGTGTACGCCTGTATCACGCTGACTCAGCAGCTAATTTTTCGAAACATCTACTGAATGTTGGTAATTGAAAAGTATCAGTTGATGCAGTGAAAAGGAGTATTTCATTTTCAAAAAATGTCATTCGGAAATCAATTTAGTAATTAATCTAGAAATTCTTCCCACAAATTACCACAACTATGGAAACAAAGAGTGGTTTTACGTCCGTGCTATATCGACTGAAAAAACAACGATGTTAATGCAATCAATAATTTAATTCTGGAAAAAATTTCTATGTGATTGCACACATTACAAATGGATAGACAGTATCATGAATGCGGATGAAGTTGTCAACTAACGAATTGAATTTCTAAATTATTTGGACCTTCCAGGAATTCCGCCGCATATGTTATCTCTTAAAATTGGATCGCCTATAATTCTCCTAAGGAATGTTAGTCCTCGATTGTGCATTTCTACTAAAATTTTTGTCAAGAGACTAATGCCCAACGTCATTGAAGCAACGATTTTAAATGGAAAATCAAAAGGAAAAGATGTCCTTATACCACGCATTCCGATGATTACCACCGATATACAATCCGATTTCAAACGACTACAGTTTCTGATTCGCCTAGCATTTTTGATGACTATAAACAAAGCACAGGGACAATCAATTGAAGTTTGTGGATTGAATCTGTAAAATCCATGTTTTTCACACGATCAGTTATATGTTGCTTGCTCTCGAGCCCAAAAACTTTAATGTACCCGAAGCACTCAAATGAAATACTGACTAACTTAACTAATAGACACATAATACATTCTTAGAAATAATTACCATAATTATTTTACTCTCTAATAAATTTTTCATTTTCTTTAAAGAAACACTGAAAAAATTACTTAAATTTTCATGAAGTTTTTATACCCTCCACCTCCAGGATGGGGGTATACTAACTTTGTCATTCCGTTTGTAACACCTTGAAATATTGACCTGAGACCCTATAAAGTATATATATTCTTGATCGTCATAAAATTCTAAGACGATCTAGCCATGTCCGTCCGTCCGTCTGTCCGTCTGTTGAAAGCACGCTAGCATCTAAACGAAAGGAGCTAGGACGTCCAAATTTTCCATAAATGCGTCTTATAGTCGTAGATCTGTTGGGATTGAAATGGGGCGAAATCGGCCCAAAGGGAAAAAATTTTCCCTCACAAGGACTAAAAATACCCATAATAATCCCTACTATTTTAGCGTATTTAAGCATGTTTTTTTAATATGTCTGTTTATATTTGCTTGATATTTGGTATGCGTATTACCCTTATAGCAAAAAACTGCACCATAAAGTGATTCTTATTTGTAGGGGGTGAAATGGGGCAAAAAAGGGATAAAAATGGTACACATTAAACGACAACAGCTAGAAACACGAAATTCGGTGTAGATACATAATACAGTTTGAAATAATTAAAATATTATATTTATTTATAAAATTATTTTTTGAATATTTGTATTTGTTTTGGTTTGCCTATATTAAAAAAATTATATTTTCCTGTAATATTACTGCACTTCTACGAAAACCGACAACCTCTGTGGAATGCAATCCATGGTGGAGGGTATATAAAGTTCGGCCCGGCCGAACTTAACGCCGTTTTTACTTGTTATATTTTAATAATGTAACTTATGAATTTAAATAAATAAGTATATATTTAAACTAATTTACAGAGGTAAAAATATACACAACAAAAATTGCGAGCATACATAGCGACATATATAAGGAAGACGAAAACCCGTGCAACGCCGGGTACAAATTTATAAAATTATTTTTTCAATATTTGTATTTGTTTTGGTTTGCCTATATTAAAAAAATTATATTTTCCTGTAATATTACTGCACTTCTACGAAAACCGACAACCTCTGTGGAATGCAATCCATGGTGGAGGGTATATAAAGTTCGGCCCGGCCGAACTTAACGCCGTTTTTACTTGTTATATTTTAATAATGTAACTTATGAATTTAAATAAATAAGTATATATTTAAACTAATTTACAGAGGTAAAAATATACACAACAAAAATTGCGAGCATACATAGCGACATATATAAGGAAGACGAAAACCCGTGCAACGCCGGGTACAAAAAGCTAGTATATATATATAGAAATCTGAACCGATCTGACTTATTTTCACCATAGGTGTTTAATACATACACATAGTTTAATTATAAGATGCTTTGCCAATTTCGAGGAAATATATACATATTGGTATTGGTGGTATCTAGATTGAAAAGAGTCAAATCGAGAGTGAAATTCGTATGGGGGCTGTATCTTAATCTGAACCGCTTTTTCAATTAAATAGCATTCGTTCTTACATCTTGTGCAAAGTTTCATTTGATTCTGTCTACAATTGCGTCCTGTACTTTGATTACAATAATAGCTAAATGAGTTTAAAGTACAATTTGACAATGTACATTTCTATCGGCCTGGTGTCTTCGCTCTTTGTGAGACTCAGGTGTGTGAGGATTCTGATCCACAGGATTTTCACATTCCTGGGTATCACACCTTATCCCTTGTTAACCCCAACAGAGGTCTAGTGGTATACGTACGTAACGATATAGTGTTTCAGAGCCAACATAACTTAAGTTCAGAAAATACAGAATTTATCTCCCTTGGGTTAAATTCAAGGTTGGAACACACGTACTACATTTCGGATTTGTGTAAAGAAGTCCAACCGCGGAAAGGTATCCCTAAATGGCTTTGACGATTCAACTTCAAAAATTTTAGAGGATTGTCCTGACAGTGAAATTGTGGTTGCTGGCGACACCGGAGGGTCAATACGCCGAGCTTTTTGCCGCGCATAATGATTTGACGCAACTAGTGAATGAAACGACTCACATTCCGTGTGACCAGGGGCAGCACTCAAATATTCTTGATCTTTTCTTAACATGACACCCTGAAAAGTATGAAGTTAACGTTCTGGTACCTCTTGGTAATTCGGATCATTGTATTGTTTCAGCATCCTTTTCGTATTCCGCTCTTCGTATCGCGTCGACGCCGACAAAATATATACACGAAGAGACACGTTGGCCCGAGCTCAACAACTTTTTCCAGCATTTCAATTGGAAACTTTGCTTTCTAACTGGCGATTAGATGCTGCGGTTGAAATGATTGAAAATATTATCTTGATTGGAATGAAGTCATTTATTCCAATTAAAGTTATTTCGGATAAACCATCTAATAAAAGACGGTTTAACCAGACATGTAAGACTGCTGTCAGATCCAAAAAGGAAGCGTTCAGGAAATGGCGTTGAAATAAAAATGCCACCAATGATCTGCTACGCAAGCAGACAAGAACCATGTGTGCCAGGGTACTTATACGTGAAAAGTTTCTATGTATACGAACAACGTCTTCGTGTCAAAGTTCTTTCTTCTCCCAGGGTAAGTGAGAATGACCGAAAGCTCTGTGGTCATTTGTAAGAAGAGTATCCTAACTCTTGTTAACCCAACTCAAACCCAGCAAGAAGAGAGCACCCAAAGAAGTGAAAAAGATGTCTATCTTGAGATTCGGAAGTAGTGAATATTGGGATATTCACCAATGAATTTAACATGAAGTTGTTATAGGAGGGATGTCCTTTATTTGAAAGACTTAAAAATGAACCACTCTCACGTGTTTCCAAAATCCGCCGCAACAGGGGGTAGAAAAGCAGACTCCTGGTTGCTACTACGGCACTCTAAACATCTCAGCTATCCTCTGTTATGAGTGGTGAATAACTAAGCATTTATTTAATATGAACTAATATATAACGCAAATAAATAAATTATTAAATTATTTTTAAATTATAAAATAATTAACACTTCTTAATTTTACTGATATTATGTAGTATTAATAATTAATAAAAATATTTGAAGTACATTAATAAAGCAATAAATTCGCATTTTGAAACAAAAATTATACAAAATTAAACATTGTTTACTTATAAAATTAATAAAAAATTAAAAAAATGTTTTTCCGAGCCACGATTCGAACCCGAGACTTTCTGAGTTTTACTATACAAATGGCAAATTTTATATATATTTAAAATTCATATAATTACATTATTAACAATAATAATGATCATTTCAGCTAGGGAATACAAACTTTTTATGAGGATATTTGCAGGATGTTTATTGTGAAACAAATATATTATACTCACAATACCAATTCTTAATCACTCGTGCTGTTTTGTTTAACTTTAAATTTCTTGTTTTCCCAGAAGAATCAACAAAATAGAAAGTTGAAAATCGTAAGAAATGATTTAAAAATAGAGAAAAAATTATTTTTTATTTTTGGTTTTATTTACGAAACATTTTTTTACTTACAACCTTAAACCAGATTTAAAGACAAGTGGTTACAATAACATTATATCTAAAGGGTGATTTTTTAAGAGCTTGATAACTTTTTTTTTTAAAAAACGCATAAAATTTGCAAAATCTCATCGGTTCTTTATTTGAAACGTTAGATTGGTCCATGACATTTACTTTTTGAAGATAATTTCATTTAAATGTTGACCGCGGCTGCGTCTTAGGTGGTCCATCCGCTTAGTCCAATTTTGGCATTTCCACGTTTTTGAGTAACAGAGACCCAATTGGTGCGAACGGCGACGAATCGAAAATTGGTGGTCATCATTAACACTGGCCGATACAGCTGCGATATTTTCTTCAGTTCGCACTCTACGTAAGCGTGTTGGTGGTTTAATGTCCAACAATGTAAATTTGGTGCGAAATTTAGTCACAATAGCCCGAATAGCCGCTTCAGTGGGTCGATTAAACTGACCATAAAATGGAAGCGCGTAATGAACTTTCTTAACAGAGCACGCATTTTGATAATAAAATTCAATAATTTGCAAGCGTTGTTCGTTTGTAAGACGATTCATGATGCAATGTCAAAGCATACTGAGCATCTTTCTCTTTGACACCATGTCTGAAATCCCACGTGATCTGTCAAATACTAATGCATGAAAATCCTAACCTCAAAAAAATCACTCTTTATAACCAACTATATTAGGAATACATATAAAAGTAAAATTTAAAAGGAAATCACAAGGAGAAGGAAAATAATTAGAAAAAACCTTCCATAGAATATGGAATATTATAGTGTCACATGTAGTAATACTATAATATTATTAAAATATGTACTAGGTATAAACCAAACATGAACTGAAGAATAATGAACAACAACATATTTAATTCAAAATTTCACTGGTATAAGTTTGCTCTATAACTATTACTAGAAGCATTGCACGCAACCTGGAATTTTCCTACGATTTTTTGAACACGAATGCTTATATACTCTACATTACAAAGACTATGGAGTCTCCTGGTTGAATAGTCCCAAGGTAATCTCATTGTCAATAGCTTGGAAAATGGATTTAACGATTGTTATTTAATTGCAGCGACTAAGATTAGATTTACGATTTATAAGAGGGTATAACATTTTAATCGCAATATTAAATTTTCTTATTACGTTTAACGTGTGATCACTAAACGTTAGACGTTTGTCAATAGTTACTGCCAGATATTCAACATTATTAGACCAGGGAATATCCGGCCCGTTCATAAATAAGTTAGAACTGGGAAGATTGCAAGGGCTTCTTTTTCTCGTAAAAAATATAGCTTGGGATTTACCAGCATTTATTTTAATTTTCCATTTGATGAAATAGTGATTTAGACGATTTAAAGCTTTTTGCATATTTGTGATTATAGCCTGCAGGACTTGCCCTGAGCAATAAATTGCTGTATCATCAGCGTAAAGGGCATGTAATTATATGTAGGGCTCATTGGTATATCAGCGCAATAAATAATGTATAATAAAGGTCCGAGAACGGAGCACTGCGTAACACCAGCATTTATTTTTGGATTTATCTGAGAGAATAGAATTAATGTATACTTGAAAATTGTGGTTAGATAGATAACTTTGTAAAACTTTAATGAGATGGTTTGGTAAACCAATTACTATTAACTTATATATTAATCCCTGGTGCCATACAGCGTCGAAGGCTTTTTCTACATCCATTAGTGCTAATACCGCAGAGCTTTTCTCTACAAATTTATATTTGATAAAATTAGTTATACGTTAATATTTAGTTATACGTTTTACTGTGGGAAAGGCAGAAACCAAACTGATTTTTAGGAATGGTGTATTCTTCATCGATGTAATTCCATAGATTTTCTTTAATAATTTTTTCGAAATATTTTTCCATAACTCGGGTGGAGGATTAGTAGGTTTACCCTGTTTAATTATTGGTATTACTTTACGCCAAATTTAAGGCAAGTACTGGAATTTCAAACATGCATTAAAAATGACCGAAAGTATTTCTATGGACAAATACAGAATACTTCACTAAAACTCAATAGTATTTGTAAACATCGAAGTCGTATTCGTGTCTATATCTTTGCCACTGACGTCTGTGGTAATTTCTTTGTTTTATTAGCCTAATAATATGTCGAGGAAGTATCGATGCATTTCCGCCATGATTCTGGATAACTGGGGTACTAGCATCTACAGATCTGTGAATAGCGCCAGTGAAACAATTTATCATGTTATCAAGATCTGCCATACTGTCTACTCTGTCACTGGTTGAAGAATAGAGTCTAAACGATTCTTAACTGTTGCCCAATTTGTTATACCCTACATCACTTCGTGGACTAGGGTATTATAAGTTAGTTTCGCGCCAAATGTTTGTAACACCAAGAAATAATCGAGCTACCTTTAAGTATACGGATCGGCTCAGAATCACCAGTTGAATCGATTTAACGATATCTGTCTGTCCGTCCGTCCGTCTGCTGTCCATCTAAGCTTGTTCGCACTCTACAGGTCGCAATTGTTGTCCGATTTCCATGGAATTTGGCAGAAGTTTTTTTTGCCAAGGACAATCGGTATTGTATTTGCAGGAAATCGGTTCAGATTTAGATATAGTCTCCATACAAATGTCCCTATAATTTACACTATTACTGCTCTAGAATATACATTTTACATGGGATCGTGTTTATTTTGAACTAGAAACAGCTATCTGGAAAGTGGACCACATGGGTTTATGTTTTGATATAGCCCCCATACAAATGTACCTCCGATTTACAATATTACTGCTCTAAAATACACATTTTACATCGGATCTTGATCAAATTTCCCACACAATGCTACATTTAGACTAGAGACGCCTATTTTGAAACCCAGCTATATGGGTCAATGTTTTGCAATAGCCCCCATACAAATGGGCCCCCATTTTACACTATTATCGCTCAAAGCGTTGTATATACGGAGGGAGTGGTGTAGGGTATTATATAGTCGGTCCCGCCCGACTTTAGCCTTTCCTTACTTTTTATAATTTTTATACCCTCCACCTCCCTCCACCTGTATACTAACCTTGTCATTCCGTTTGTAACACCTTCAAATATCGACTTGAGACCCTATAAAACATGTATAGGGTGTTTTTTATTGGGGTATAGAATTTTAAGTTGGCATCACTTTTTTAACTGGCGGCCATTTTGTCAGCTGTCAAGTGATTAATATTTAGTTTGGTTTGCCATTTCATCATGAACAGGTTGACAAAAGAACAACGCTTGCAAATCGTGCAAATTTATTTCGAAAGTAATGGTTCAGTTCGCGAAGTTCACCGGCGCTACATGCCACACAGCGCACGTCACAATCGAATTATTGAAAGAAACATTCGATGAGCGCATAATTTCGCGGAATGGGCCTGTCAATTGGCCACCAAGATCGTGTGATTTGACACCATTGGATTATTTTCTTTGGGGATATGTGAAGTCGCTCGCCTACGCCAACAAACCAGAAATGTTAGGGGACTTGGAAGCCAACATTCGTGGCGTTATTGAAAATTGGACCTGTAGAATTGGCTATATTCGAGCCAGCCGCGGCGGCCACATGCCCGAAATCATATTTAAACATTAATGGCATAAAATTATCCTTCCAATAAAGCCAAATTGATGGACATTAAAACGATTTTCTTGTGTTTTATTTCAATTCGAAGTTCTATACCTCAATAAAAAACACCATTTATATTCTTGACCGTCATAAAATTCTAAGACGATCTGGTCTGCCCGCCAGTCTGTTGAAAGCACGTTAAATTTTCCACAATTGTGTCTTACAGTTGTAGATCGGTTGGGATTGAAACTGGGCGAAATCGGCCCAAAGGGAAAATTTTTTCCCTCACAGGGACTAAAAATACCCATAACAACCGCCTATATTTTAGAGTATTTAAGCATATTTTTACAATATCTCTACTTGTTCTTACTTGATATTGAGTATTCGCATTCCCCCGGTAACAAAACCGTGAACCATAAAGTGATTTTTATTCGTAGGGGGTGAAATGGAAAAAAAGGGATAAAAATGGTTCATATCAAACGACAACAGCTAGAAACACGAAATTCGCTGTGTACATTCCTCTAATTGAGTAGATACATAATATGAAATTATTTTTTCCAAATTCGTACTTTAAGGGATAAAATGGGAACAGAGGGCTAACAACCAAACGACTGCACCAAGAATAATGAAATTCTTTGTATACATTCCTCTGATTGCGTAGACACGTAAAATAAAAGGATTTTTCGAAATTCGTACTTTTTGGGGTTAAAATGGAAAAAGGGGATAAAAATAGTACCAATAAAATGACCGCAGCTAAAGTCATGAAATTCAGAGTATTCATTCCTCTAACTGCGTAGACACGAAAAATAAAAGGTTTTTTCCAAATTCGTACTTTCAAGGGATACAATGGGTACAGGTTATAGAAATAGTAACAACTAAGATACAGCTAGAATGGTGAAATTCGGCGTGTACATCCCTCTAATTGCATAGACACGTAAAATAAAGAGATTTTAGATAGTCGTACTCTTGAGGGGGTAAAATTGGGAACAGGGGCTAAAAATGGTAACAACTAAATGGCCGCAGCTAGAACCATGGAATTTGGTGTATACATTCCTCTGTACGTGAGATAATGGAATTTCAAAATTTGTACTTTTGAAATTAAAATAGAATGGAAATACAGCAAGCTGTAACACCCACTATCTATCAATATCTATGGTATTCAAGCTTTTTTCAAAATATAACAATATTTATTTTTGGTATTGGTAGCCTTGTCTTATAAGCGTGGCTTGAAATAATAAAAATATTATATTTATTTATAAAACTTTTTTTTCAATGTTTGTTTTGGTTTGGCTATATTAGAAAAATTATATTTTCCTGTAATATTACTGCACTTCTACGAAAATCTGTGGAATGCAATCCCTTTTTTAATTTTTTTTAATTAATATTATCATTTTTAATGTTTCTACAGTTTAGATTATTTTCCCCTGTATCTGTAAAACATTTTACTCTCTAGACGATTGAACCTTCTAAATTAAAGACGTCATAACATTCTCTGCCATATATTCTTAAACAGTCAGGTGTGAGTCACCTATGCTTGTGATTTAAATGCCCAATATTATAACTTCCTCAATTATATTGTTATAACTCCCTCCCACGATTTGTCTAGAGAAAATTATTTGTGAAATGTAAAATAATTTCTAAAATATTTTCTAGAAGTGTTGAATGTAATACATTCGAATTTCAGCAAAATCGATCAATTTCTTTTGTTTTCGGTAATGGAAAGGAGGAGAACCACACTCAACCATACACACATTTGACCATATACGTATTTCGTTGTCCTGTGTAGAGACAACTCATCAGTGATCCTTCTGTATGGAGTGCTTGCGTTAACATGAAGTCATAAGTTGTATATATATCTACGTTATATGAAAATCACACCTGCGTATTGTATGTATACACCCGAAAACCTCACCTGACCGCTGAGAATTTTTTTCAAATTATTTCAAATGGTTTATCAAACCTTTAGACTACAATAACATTTAAAGTCATTAAAATATAGACAGGAAAGTTTCTGGCTGGTTTTTATTCCGATTTGATAAAAACCGCATAAAGAGACACAAGTGTATTCGAAGACTTAAATATTTTTCTAAGCGTTGGTATATTTTTGATAGCAAATTGAATTTATACATGTGTTTTGTGTTTTTAATTTACTGGGAACCAATTTATTCTTCCAAAATTCCTACGAAATGTTGGTGCTTTAAGCTTACATACAAAAATGAAGAAGAAATGATGAGCTATGAAGCCTCGCTGTAGTGAAGTATTCATTGAAACACCTCTATACAACGATATCAGAATAAAACAAAATTAAATTGTAAGTAAGTGGTTAGAGTCCCGTTATCAAAAGCTTCTACATAATGGAGTGTTGGTCCAATAGCCAATATACAAGGAAATCCCGAAGCCAACGTTTCAAGTAGGGTTCGCATTTTCCCGTACTTTTTATTTCCCGGGAATTATTATTTCGATTTTCCGGGACCCCGGGACTGGGTCGAATTGAGATAGAAAGTGGAGGGTATCATATAGTCGGCCCCGTCCGAATTTAGCCTTTCCTTACTTGTTATATTTTAATTAACAGCAGCCAATTTTAGCAGACTGCTAAAACTCATTAGCAGAGTGATGGTGATGTAAGATTGCAAAAAACTGCTGTAATAGCAGAAAAGTCGCTGCTTTTATTAACAGACTTGTTCTCTAAGTGTAGAACTTCTTTTTTCAAATAGTTGCTTGAAAGAACATTAAGGGTGGTTAAATTGTAAGGGCCGATGTTGAATGTGAACCAAACCTCAAGTTTTTGTCTGCGTTTCATTTGACATTTCTCAATTTCAGACTAACTCAATTTGAACCATGGAAAGATACACACTCGAGCAACGCGTTGAAGTTATTCAGGCTTATTATAGAAATGGGCGTTCAAATCAAAATGCATATCGAGCACTTCGTGATTTTTTCGGTCAATTTGATGAGGCACATTTTCACTATAGTGGATTCGTCAAAAAAGCAGAATTTTCACATTTGGGCGAATGATAATCCAAGAGAGATTGTCGAAAAACATCCACAAAGTGTGACGGTTTGGTGGGGTTTATGGGCTGGCGGCATCATCGGGCCGTATTTTAACAAAATGAGGCCGATATTTTGTTCCATACATAATTGAACCATACCAATATTATCATAATAAAAAGAAATGACCATAATTTCCTAAATAATTTGTGTTTTATTCAAAATCAACATCGGCCCTTAAAAATTAACCACCCTTTACATACATATATATTTTGAAGCAATATTACACAAAAACGAACGAAATCCTTCAGCCCCGTATTTTTTGACGATAAATGCAGAAAATTGGATATGCTTGTTGACAAAGTCTAAAATATGATGGGTCTAAATATGATGTCTAACGAGTTTTGGTGTTTTTATACGCATATTCCGATTAAATAAAAAATATTTGGAAATGTTTCTTCATTTTTATAACTTTAAATGTGTATAAATTCGAATAACAAATACAGTTTTTTTTTGTACTCGATGAAATCCACAACGAAAAACACCTACAAATTTGAATTCCAAAATACCAAATAGTTAGTATTTTAGAGTTTAGTCTTCCAAGTTGCTGAATTTGCTGTTTCTCTTTTTAATAGAAATTGTTATTTACATATGTACACAAAAATAAAAAATATTAACTCAGAAAAATATTTGACACAAGTGAGAAATATGACAAAAAATTTCAGTAAGGTATGACTCATTTCTTATTGTTTCGCAACTTTAAAGTAGATTTTAAAATAGAAACGTGGAAGCGAAATTTTAGACACTTCAACATCGTTTTTGAGTTTCTTTTGTGGGAACAATTAGTTTGTTTGCGGTAAACATGTCAGAGAGTATAGAAATTTAAAAATGTAAATTGTATTTTATTTAAAAATTGTATTTTATTTAAGTATTGTACTTTCTTTTGTATGTGTATAAGTAAAAAATGTCTACATACAAAATTCATAGGTTAATCCAATACTCTCGTCAGACGATTTTTACATAATTATTAATTACTTTTCAATGATTTCATTCCAATTAGATATACTACAAATTTCTCCAAAGTTTGGCACTCAAAGTTAAGCTACGGGTTAGCATCACACAAATTATTTGCTTTTATTAAGGACTAGCTGACCCGGCAGAAACTTTCCTGTCCATATTTTAAAAACTTTAATTGTGATTGTAGTCTGAAGTTTTGATAAGCTATTTCAAATGTTTAAACAAAATTTAAATGAGAAATATTTATTTCTAAGTAATGATCACTTAGAAATAAATATTTCTCAAGGGATTCTGTCATAGATATTCCATTGGCATTCAATTCGGATTACGTCAATGGAAAAATTAATATACGTGATGAATTCATATGCATATTTATAGATGAATTTTCACTGCTGCATAAAGGTTAGTCCTCGCAAATTCCTTCGAAAGGTTACACGTTGGATCTTCGTTAATTTGCATATTCAAGGGATTGATGTAATAGACAGGACATAATGTCCAGTTTTTTTTTGGCAGATATCATCTTATAATTAGACTTCTGAAACCACATGTCATCAATGGTGATGTCTGCTGAAAAATTGACATCACAACGATAATTTCATGATTTTTTTTGATGTAATAGACAGGACATAATGTCCAGTTTTTTTGCGGAGATCATCTTATAATTAGACTTCTGAAAGCATATGTCATCAATGGTGATGTCTGCTGAAAAATTGACATCACAACAATAATTTTATTGGATAGACAAGGTTGCCCAAATGTATCGTAGCATATAACGTAATCTTTCAAAATCGAGGTATTAAAATGCACAGCATACATGTCATTTGTCATTCCCGGCTTGACTTTCTCTATGTAGAAAATTTATTTTTGAACCAATTTTGGTCATAGAGTTATATTTCACATAGAAACATCTGCAGTAAAAGCGAATGATGACACCAGTACATGTTTTGATATTTGCAATTTTAAGTTACATTTTGAATCGAGAGTGATATTTTATTTATCAACATCATCTCGTCTATTAGAGATCGGTGAATTGACAAAAATCTAAATGTCTAAAAATTATTTGGAAAATAATATTCCAGATTAGTCTTTCTGCAAATCGGACCTAATTTCAGTGTCTTGGGGTGTTTTCACAGAATATACTTTAGTCCGTCGGCTGCGTAAAATGAAGCGAAATTGCACAACCACCAAAGACTTATTATGCGCCATATTCCGAACCTATCATAACTATGACCATGTCAAATCATTCAAATATTGCTCGTTGGAGTTTCGTAAATATGCACATTCATCGAAACCTGAGTACTTTTCGACAGCCTTCAAGCGACACAGCTGCATGTTATTTGACAATTCTTCATTTATTCTATGTACATGTTTTCGATATGTCATCGAATGGTTTATATTTGAACGGAAATACGTCGATAAAAAGTTTAAAGTTTGGTTCCAATCTGATGAAAACTATGCAAAAATCCTAAAACAATATTCGCATTTGACGGAATCAAAACTTTTGGAATGGTGTAATCCCAATAAACTTCGAAAAAGTATAACATGCTGGCATTACGGGATATCATTATGTCATTATATCATTAAAACACTTTTACTGTTTTCCATATGTAGTGGGATGGAATGAGGAAAGTAATAAAGAACAAAACAAAAATGAATGAAGAAAATATGTCATTCCTATCGTCAGTTATGAAAAAACTACATAAAACATTATGATTTTTTGCAGTTTCTCTGAATTTCCTTTCAATAACCTAATTTTGTTTCTACTGAAAACATGTCTGAGTCATAACAAACAAAACACAAAAGAATTTGGCATATTCATTGTCATTATCGTGACATGTAGTCTTAAGTTCACTCAAAAATCCTAAAGAAATAGGCACTTTAAGTTTTTTAAAAATTTTCCAATTTTGCGGGCAACTATCCAAAAGTTTTTTTCATCTTAGAACCTAGTTCGGACTACTACAAACAGTTGTAATAAAAATCAGCCAAATCGGTTCAGCCTTTCTTACGTGATGCGATTACAAACGAACAGCATTTCATTTTTGTTATATACATAGATTTTTAGATTTCATTATGATATCATAGTGATTCTTATTTACACTTTTTTAAAATTACTAAAAGATTTTTTATAAAATTTCAATAAAAAGTTCATAAGATATTGCTCTAGTAAAATGTCAAGAAGTGGCGAAATTAGCATAACACAATCTTGAAATAGGCACAATGCGTTTAGTTTGTTTGTATAACCTTTGATCGAAATTCAAGAAAGTGTCCACGATTTTTATGTAATTTTCGTATTTATATGATTTTACTGCAAAATTACCATTTCAGACGAAAAATTCTATATTTTATTGCTTCAGAAAGTCTGGGGGGGGCTGTATAAAAAATGTAATATTCATAACAAATGTAAGATTCATAATTGAGTTACAGACAAACTATCTACCCAATTTTTACGCCTTTGCACAGTGTGTGATAATTCCATTTTTAGTGACAAAACCCAACAATTTTTTTTTTAAATTTGATCCTTTTGTATTGGGATCATATAAAAAAGAGATGGAATAAGAGAAGCAAACAATAATCAGATGAGAAATGCTAGTACAAGATAGTTAACGGTAGTAGCAACAAGACCGTTCTCTCTTTAAGACATTTGTAAATGTCTTCAATGTAAAAAGTTAGTTTACTCTGAATTGCAAAAGTTGTAATTTTTGGAATTTTCAAAACGAAAAATTTTTATTTATGGGCTAAAGTGCATTGTAAAAACACAAAATACGAGTATTTTGTGATACCATGTGCGATTAATAAATATGATCATTCGGCGATGCTTACGAAATGATCACAGCATCTAAAAACGCCTGTTAATGTTTGTATGTATAGTTGGTCTGTTATGTTGTATGTCTTGTCATTTATTTTGGTTCGAGACCATAGGTTGTGCCGAAGTCTTCAGCAGAACCCAAAATTAGCAAAGAAGGCAAAGTGAGACCTTTATTGTTGCAGCTGAAAGTTGACTGCGCAGTTTCGATGGGCGCTACACCATCTCATCAGAACTTTCGCAACGAATGTATGTCTTTGACTTAAATCAGGGTTCATATTAGTACCAGCGGTCACATATTTCTAATGAGAAACGCTGATAAACAAAATATTCCACCGAACTAAGTCGACACACTAAAAATCTCACTTTGCCAATTCAATGTTGTGCATGTGCTCGCATCGCTCGCAACAATGCAAAGGTTGTTGTTGTACGGTATGTCCCGTCTTCACTGTACCTCGTGTGTATTGTTGTTGTTTGTATGTATAGTTGGTCTGTTATGTTGTATGTCTTGTCATTTATTTTGGTTCGAGACCATAGGTTGTGCCGAAGTCTTCAGCAGAACCCAAAATTAGCAAAGAAGGCAAAGTGAGACCTTTATTGTTGCAGCTGAAAGTTGACTGCGCAGTTTCGATGGGCGCTACACCATCTCATCAGAACTTTCGCAACGAATGTATGTCTTTGACTTAAATCAGGGTTCATATTAGTACCAGCGGTCACATATTTCTAATGAGAAACGCTGATAAACAAAATATTCCACCGAACTAAGTCGACACACTAAAAATCTCACTTTGCCAATTCAATGTTGTGCATGTGCTCGCATCGCTCGCAACAATGCAAAGGTTGTTGTTGTACGGTATGTCCCGTCTTCACTGTACCTCGTGTGTATTGTTGTTGTTTGTATGTATAGTTGGTCTGTTATGTTGTATGTCTTGTCATTTATTTTGGTTCGAGACCATAGGTTGTGCCGAAGTCTTCAGCAGAACCCAAAATTAGCATTAGAAATATGTGACCGCTGGTACTAATATGAACCCTGATTTAAGTCAAAGACATACATTCGTTGCGAAAGTTCTGATGAGATGGTGTAGCGCCCATCGAAACTGCGCAGTCAACTTTCAGCTGCAACAATAAAGGTCTCACTTTGCCTTCTTTGCTAATTTTGGGTTCTGCTGAAGACTTCGGCACAACCTATGGTCTCGAACCAAAATAAATGACAAGACATACAACATAACAGACCAACTATACATACAAACAACAACAATACACACGAGGTACAGTGAAGACGGGACATACCGTACAACAACAACCTTTGCATTGTTGCGAGCGATGCGAGCACATGCACAACATTGAATTGGCAAAGTGAGATTTTTAGTGTGTCGACTTAGTTCGGTGGAATATTTTGTTTATCAGCGTTTCTCATTAGAAATATGTGACCGCTGGTACTAATATGAACCCTGATTTAAGTCAAAGACATACATTCGTTGCGAAAGTTCTGATGAGATGGTGTAGCGCCCATCGAAACTGCGCAGTCAACTTTCAGCTGCAACAATAAAGGTCTCACTTTGCCTTCTTTGCTAATTTTGGGTTCTGCTGAAGACTTCGGCACAACCTATGGTCTCGAACCAAAATAAATGACAAGACATACAACATAACAGACCAACTATACATACAAACAACAACAATACACACGAGGTACAGTGAAGACGGGACATACCGTACAACAACAACCTTTGCATTGTTGCGAGCGATGCGAGCACATGCACAACATTGAATTGGCAAAGTGAGATTTTTAGTGTGTCGACTTAGTTCGGTGGAATATTTTGTTTATCAGCGTTTCTCATTAGAAATATGTGACCGCTGGTACTAATATGAACCCTGATTTAAGTCAAAGACATACATTCGTTGCGAAAGTTCTGATGAGATGGTGTAGCGCCCATCGAAACTGCGCAGTCAACTTTCAGCTGCAACAATAAAGGTCTCACTTTGCCTTCTTTGCTAATTTTGGGTTCTGCTGAAGACTTCGGCACAACCTATGGTCTCGAACCAAAATAAATGACAAGACATACGCCTGTTAATATTATAAGAATACATTTACCAACATTTAAAAAAGATATTGAATATTTTGCCAAGAAAAATTACATTCTCTTAGAGAAGCACAAAAGGCATTTAATTTTTTGTTTGTTTCAACAGTAAGTAAATGCCAATACGTAGATTTGAACTTGGAGCACAGATTTAAAAGTCTTCCCCACCGGCAAATGTAGTAAATTGCTGCTTGATTTGAATGGAGCTTCTGAATTTGTTGATAACACTATCCAATAAATTAAGACTTTTTCATTGCAGCCGAATTGCCGCCCTATAATTCGGAAAGGGCATTTGAGTAGATCATTTTTGTACAATAAACTTATAGTCCAACTGATCTACTCAAATGCCTTTTCAGAATTATAGAACCGCTGTGTAATTATTGGGACTGTTTTCCTTTAAGCCTGGATAGCAATTTGCGATAACAAAAACTCTCTAATTGTCGGCAACAACAATATAAATGTTTTAAAACAGATTAAAACAAGTAAAAAGGCGTTAAGTTCGTCCGGGACGAATCTTATATACCATCCACCTCGGACTGCATTCTACAGTATTACTTACAGATTAGGGGTGTCGACATTACATAGAAGTGCACTACCTTATTAGGAAAATTGTGATGCTTCTTTGTTATAATATTAATAGTCCTCTACTATATATAAATATATAATTTAAAGTGTAATCAAATAAATAGTGAACATGAAAAATGTGCCCTAAATATTATTAGTTAGAAACAATTTCCTCAAGCTCGATTTGCCCCATTTGCAATTTCTTGATTCCAGCTATAGCCCAAATGTCTGTACAATTTTGATAGGAAAATATTGAAGATTTAATATGTTTCATGGTGGAATATGATTTTAGCTACAGTCGTTTGCTTGGAACAACTTTTATTTACTCCTTTTTCCATTATGACCCCAAACGTACGAATTTAGAAAAATTATGTTATGTTCCGCGTCTACGCAGTCAGACGAGTGCAAACACTGAATATCGTGATTCTAGCTACAGTCGCTTGATTGATGACAAGTTTAAACCCATTTAGATCCCGAAGGTACGAATTTCCGCGTCACCGCAGTTAGAGAAATGTACACACCGAATATCATTATTATCGCTGCAGCCGTTTGGTTGGTAACATTTTTATCCCGAGTCGCCCTATTTTCGCCTAAAATTACAAACTTCAAAAAATACCATTTTGCTTCGCGACTTCACAGTCAGACGAATGTATATACCGAATTCAAGATTTCAATTTCTGATGTTTCAGCGTGATAGTACTTGACTGTACATATATTAAGGTGACCCTTATTCTTCAACTTTCTAAAAGTTTAGCTGCGCTATATTTTAGTTCAATTGAGTAATTACAAGCCGAATTTTAGGGATTTTTTGTGGGAAAATGTAATTTTTCAAGATACTATTAGACACGTTCGATTGCGCTTACTATCTTACGAATAAGAGACCTAATAATGTTGACATTTTTTATCACAAATATTAAGCTAGTAAGCCCAATCGAACAGGCCTATTATTCGCTTAATTGGAAATTCTTCATTATACCCTACACCACTCCATGGCATAAGGTATTATAAGATAGTTTCACGCAAAATGTTTGCAACAGTAAGAAATAATCGAGCTAAACCTACCGATCGGCTTCGAATCACCAGCCGATTAGATTCCACTGCTGTCCATCTAAAGCTTGTTCGTTGTTCATTATATGTCGACGTTGTTGAGCGATTGGCATGAAATCTGGCATAAGTATTTTTTGGGCCAAAGGTGATCGCTATTGAATTTTCAGTCAAGATTTAGCTATACATTGGTGCTTAATAAGATTTCCAGGATCATGTTATATTTGGACTAGAAACGAAACAACTAGTGTGAAAGGGTTCCTGTTTTGATATAGCCTACATTGGATCTGTATAATTCATATGGGCTACATAAATTCGCCGCATCGATACGAAAACACCTGAGTTAATTAATCAAAACCTGGTGTATCATTTCGAATAAACGTTTAATCGAATAAGTTAAAAGTCAGAATAATTGGATACTCATTTAACCCCACAACGGGTGAAGAAGAAGAAACTGAGCGTCAAAGTGCGTTTTACTTGTCCCTAATCTAGTCAAAATTTTAGCTTGTCAAAAAATGCGACTGTTCTCTCTGCTCATGTATAACTAAATGATATTGTATACTTATTTGGTAATCAACATCTGAATTAAACTAAAAATGTTAATTTCTAATTGGAATTTCAATCGAAATTTCAGTATTCAGGGGGGCAAAGTATTAATTTTATAAATTCACTATTAAACATGTTTATCGAACAATTGCTTAAATGCACCTTTAAGCCAGACACTTAACTGCGTGAACTCTCCTTTTGGCTTCAGTTTGTTGCGTTGCGGAAATTGCTGATTAATAGTTGGGACACGCTATACTTTCTCTTCAGCCCAATCACTCCGTCTCGGTTGCACTAGAAACAAGTAAGGAAAGGCTAAAGTCGGGCGGGGCCGACTATATGATACACTCCACTTTCTACGCGAAGACAACTCAATTTAGTAAATCATAGTTCACATCGGTACCTTACCCACTTTATCAAATCGAGAAGAATACTTGTATCGGGACTATATTCAAATATGGAACGAGTGACCCACTTTCACCATTGGCGCTTCTAGTTAAAGTATAAGGTGTTATTGAAAATTAAAAAAAAATACTTGGTGGACGGAAAAGTCAAGTCGGGAGTGAAATTTGTATGGGAGTTAAATATATATCTGAACCAATTTGACACATTTTCACCATAGGTGTTTCTATCTGAAATATAAGATATTTTTTTCCAAATTTGAAGAAGATCGGTGAAAATAGGGCGAAAACAGTCTAGCCGGGAGCGAAATGTGTATGGAAGCTATATACATATCTGAACCGATCTAACATATTTTCACAATAATTATTTCTAGTTGAAATATACGATCTGTTAAAATATGTGGTATCTAGAGAGGAAAAAGTCAAATTAAGAGCTAAATTTGTATGGGTGCTATATATAAATCTGAACCGATCTGCATCATTTTCACCATCAAATCAGTCATATGGAAATGAAACATATGCAGGTATTTTAAACGAATCTATGCTAGCCAAACAAATAGAGTTAACAAACACTCTAATGAACATGATGACCATGTTAATGTCTAAATTATGCAATTGAACTTGAGAATTGCAGAATGGAATGCTAACGGGCTTTCCAACCATATAAACGAAATAGAAATATTTCTAAACCTTATTATTAGTGTCTGAAACTCATTTTACAAACATATCGTATTTCAAAATTAAAAATTATGACTTAGTAAACGCTAATCACCCTGGAGACAGAGCGCATGCTGGTGCTGCACTTTTAATTAGAAACACCATTAAATATGAAACTGTGGACCAAATCTCAAAGCCGTTTTTGCAAGCTGCTGGAGTTAAAGTATTCTGTGACGGTTTTTGTCTTACAATATACTCTATATATTTTCCTCCTCGACATACTGTAAAATGCGAACAATACGAAGATTTCTTTAAAGGACTTGGTAATAGATTTATCGTTGGAGGGGATTTTAATGCAAAACATCCGTGGTGGGGTTCACGCCTAACTAATCCAAAAGGGAGGGAATTATATAAATGTATTACAAATAATACTCTCGTGGAGTGTATAAAAACCACTACAAAAGTTTGTCAACAGGGAACCCAACATACTGGCCGAGTGACCAGCTAAAAATACCTGATCTATTAGGTTTATGGTTTATTGTGGCATACCACAAAATTCTTTGGATATTATAGACATTGACGATTTAAGTTCAGACCACAGTCCGATCATAGCGAGCTTTAACACCAGGTTTCAACAGGTTTCTAGAAAATTTAAACTTTTTTCGAACAAGATTGATAAGCAATCCTTCCAATACTGGATAGACAATAACATACATTTAAATATATCACTTAAAACCAGCATTGAATTGGATGACGCTGTAGAATCATTTAATAATCTCATACACGAAGCAGCTTATTTATCTACACATCAAATACACCAACGAACTGGAGGTGACGTGAGCTAATACGTATCAAAAGATAGTTGCGTAAATTATGGCAAAGAACTAGAAACACTGTGGGTAAAACAAATTTAAATAGAGCCACCAGACACCTGAATAATCGATTAAGAGAATACAAAATGAGTCTTGGAAAACATTCTTGAAAAATCTAAATGTAAACAAGAATGATGAACACGGTCTCTGGAAAGCTACGAAGTATATAAAGAGACCTACGAAAAGAAATGTTCCAATCAAAGATGCAAATGGCGCATGGCAAAGGTCAGATGAGAAAAAGGCCCAGACATTTAAAGATTACTTGGAAGAAACTTTTACTCCATTCGATTTAAATAATGCCGCTGAAAAATTTGAAATATCGCAATTTCTCGATGCTCCTTGTCAAATGGACCTTTCTATTAAACCCATTACATCTACAGAAGTATCAACAGAGATTAAAATATTGAATAATTCAAAATCTCCGGGATATGATCAGAATGATTCTAAAATAGTAAATGCATTGCCGTTTAAAGCTGTTGTGTTCTTAACTACACTATTAAACTCAATATTAAGATTAAGCCATTTCCCATCACTAGTAGCCTAGTAAACCGGAACATTTCACTACGTCATATAGGCCTATAAGACTCTTCCAAAAAACATTAATCCCCATTTTAGAGAAACAAAATATAATCCCGGAATATCAGTTTGGATTCAGATATAAGCATGGTACACCTGAACAATGTCATCGAATTGTAAAGGTAATAAGAAATACTTTAGAACGGAAGTACTACTGCTCGGCTGTATTCTTAGACATCAAGCAAGCATTTGACAAGGTATGGCACTGTGGTTTTTGTATAAATTAAAGAAAATACTACCAACACCATTTTATTTAGTACTCAAATCATATCTACAAGAGCGATATTTTTATGTTAATATTAACAGCGTAAACTCCGAATTTGGTGTAGCACGTTCGGGATTTCCACAAGGGAGTGTTTTGGGACCAATTCTCTATACTATTTTTACATCAGACATGTCGACTATCGACGATATAACAATATCATCATATGCGGACGATACGGCAATATTGAGTTCTAACACGTCGGCAATTGAAGCTTCAGCATCTGGTCAAACCGAGTTGAATCTAATCAATAATTGGCTTTACAAATGGAATATCAAAGTAAATACAGAAAAGTCGAGTCATATTACATTTACAATGAAAAGAGGGAATTGTCCTGACGTCTCTTTAAGTGGATGTGTCATTCCGAAAAGCGATAATGTAAAATATCTAGGACTCCATCTAGATATAAGACTTACTTGGAAAGATCATGTGAAAGCTAAGTGCAAGCAGCTAAAACTAAAAACGAATAAAATGTATTGGTTACTTGGACTTAGATCAGAACTAAGTCTGGAAAATAAACTCATATTGCACAAATCATTACTAAAGCCCGTATGGACTTATGGAATCCAACTTTGGGGGGACAATGAGTAATTCTAATATTAAAAAACTTCAGGCATATCAATCTAAAAATTTGAGACTAATAACTAATGAGCCGTGGTTCATGAACAATAAAAACATTCACAATTATCTTGGTGTCCCAACAGTTAAAGAAGATATAAATAAATACAGCACTAACTATTTGGATAGATTAAGTTATCAAATAAATCCTTTAGCTATTAGTCTGTTAGATGATAGTGATGAAATCAGACGATAAAATAATAACTTGTAGAAAATTGTTTTGTTACCTAAAAATTTAGATGTATGTATATGAGTACTTTATTGTATTTTTGGCCTCACTGGAGTCCAATAACTATGTGAATTTTAAGATATCATAACATTTGCTTATTACTTTTTTGGAAAATATATTGCAAATAAAGAAATGAGAAAAAAATTATACATATGACAACCAATTCCTAACCACATACAAATAATGCTGTGGGCCTTCGTACACGTGTGTGTTAGGTGAAACACAACTTTAAAAGTTCTTTGGCAACTCATACAGGACAGTTGGGTAATTTGGTACCAAAAAACTACCGCCAGTTATAATACAGTTACAATAAAACTTGTGTAAAATTACCTTGTATATTTTGGCTGTATTCAAAACATTTTGTTCGCTTAAACAATTTGCATTTTTCAGTATTTAAAAATAAAGAAATAAATGTTCAAATTAATAGAACATAAGTAATCCAACACCATGTTTCATTTATCTAATTTGGAATGTTTTTTAACTAAATTTAATAATATGAAAGACCTAAATCTTTTTATTGATTTTCTATTTCCCACCCAAATAAAAACGATGATGACTTCATATTTTAGATTTTTGTTCTTCCGTTTGGAAACAAAAAAAAATATTTTGAATATTATACTCATATGATTTTAAGGATGCTGTTGTGTTGATTGGACATCGACGTACAGATGAGGCTGATGATGCTGTTGTTGTAGCTGCTATCTGTTGCGATGAGTTAATAGCAACAATATGGGTTTGAGGTTTCTGTTGTATATCGTTCTCAAACAACAGTATTTTGTTGATCAATATTGTTGTTGTTGGTGTTGTGGTTCCTGCCGTGGATGATGTTGCTGAAGCACAACCTCCGCCACCCCTACAGCATGTGAACTGTCAATCGTAAAATAATTAAATTAATAATGACGAAAAAAAATCTTTTGAAAACACACACAGCCACACTTACCTTGCTATTTTTGTACGTTTTTCGAATATCCCAAACACTCATTGTCTTTGGCAGCAATCGATACCAGAGGCCCGCTGCTGGTTTAATTACTAAAGACAAAAGATGTCCCAGCACCACCGGTGGAGAACCAAATGTTCTTGAGCGTAGTGCATAAATACCACTGCTGTCGAAACCATTTACGGCACCACTTTTCGAGACTGCATAATGTTGATCCAACAATTCCTAAATGAACTTCATTGACATTAATTGAAGGAGAACATATCATATTCCCGACTTCTAAAATGTAGCTAAATGTTAAATGTTAATTTCACCATACTTACTTCTTCGAGTATTGTTTCTTCTGTTCTGTTGCTTTTTGGTTTTTGGTTTTCTTGTAATTCTAATCGTCGAAATTCACTGTGACAAATTTATAGAAACCTTTGCTCATATACGTATTTTTGCAAGTATATGCTACAAAATTCATGAACTTGACAACTTACACATTCACACTTACACTATTATCCAACTAACTAATTAATTTTAACAAAGAAACTTGTGTAAAGCTATAAATTTAAATAAATTGGGAAAAAGCACATGGTGGAATATTTTAAGGTACATAAGCACTGAACACCTACCAAGTAAACTTAGTTATTTATACAAAAGAAGCACATGTGTAATTTACACATGTACAAGGGATATTTAGCATTTACTTGTATGACTTCTGTCAACTCTATATAAAAACAAGTAAGGAAAGGCTAAAGTCGGAAAACAATACAGTAAAAAAGTGAAAACGGGAAGTTTCCTGGTCCAACTTGTCAAATCGAGAATAATATTTGTATCGGGGCTATATTCAAACATGGAATGAAGTGACTAACTTTCACAATAAGTTCTTCCAGTTGAAATATAACGTGTTATGCTCAATTTTAAGAAATTCTGTGAAAATGCGCGGTTTTTTGGGGGTTACGAAATTTGTATGAGAGTTATATGTAAATCCATTTTCACAATAGGTGTTCCTAGTTTAAATATAAAATGTTTTGCCAATTTTGAAGAAAATCTGTTAAAATATGTGGATTCTGGAGCGGAAAAATTCAAATTTGGAACGAAATTTGTATGGGAGCTATATATAAATCTGAACCGATCTAACACATATTTACCACAGGTGTTTTCAGTTGAAATATAAGGTGTTTTGCGAATTTTGAAGAAAATCTATTAAAATATGTGGATTCTAGAGCGGAAAAATTCAAATTGGGGACGAAATTTGTATGGGAGCTATATATAAATCTGAACCGATCTAACACATTTTTACAACAAGTGTTTCCAGTTGAAATATTAGGTGTTTTAAGAATTTTGAAGAAAATCTATTAAAATATGTGGATTCTAGAGCGGAAAAATTCAAATTGGGACGAAATATATAAATCTGAACCGATCTAACACATTTTTACCATTTCTAGTTAGATAGACAGACAGACGGACATTGCTAAATCGATTCAAAAAGTGATTCTAAGTCGATTGGTATACTTAACAATACGCCTATCTCGCTTCCTTTTTGGTGTTACAAACAATTGCACAAAGACATAATACTCTCATAGAGTGTATAATAACTATATGGTGCCCTTTTATGCTATAAAGGGAATGCACATTGTAAATATCAAGTAAATACAAGCTAATATGTTAAAAAAAACAGGCTGAAATACTCTAAATATTAGGGGTATTATCAGTCCTTATGAGGGAAATGTTTTCCCTCTGGGCCGATTTCGCCCATACAACAATAAGACACATTTAGGAAAAATTTGAACCTCTTAGCTCATTTCGTTCGGCCGCTATCGTGCTTTCAACAGACAGACATATGGACATGGCTATATCGACCTTAAATTTTACCTCGACCCAGAATATATATACTTTATGGGGTCTCCGATGAATATTTAAAGGTGTTACAAACGGAATGACAAAGTGAATATACCCCCATCCTTAGGTGGAGGGTATAAAAATGAAAGACAGTCCCAGGTTCATTCATCATTTTTATACCCTTCGTATAGGATATTAACAATTAGTTTTCCGCCAAATGTTTGTTACACCAAGGAATATTTGAGCTAGACACACCTTTAAGTATACCGATCGGCTTAGAATCAGAAGCTGAAACGATTTATAAATGTCTGTCTGTCCGTCCGTCCATCTAAGCTAGTTCGCGCCCTACATTTCGCAATTGTTTTCCGAATGCCATGCAATTTGGCAGAAGTATATTTTTAGCACAAAAACATTGTATTTGGAGGAAATCGGTAGATTTAAATATAGACTCCATACAAATATCCCCGCAATTTACATTATTACTGGTCTAGAATACACCTCCAGTTTATACAATTATCACTCTAGAACACACATCTTATATGCAGTTTTTAATGTAGCGCCCTTATAAATAGGTCTCCATTTTACTATTACACCTCTAGTACCCACATTTTACATCGGAAGTTTATCAAATTTTGCAGATAATGTTATATTTCAACTAAGAATGCCTACTACGAAAGTGAAATATATGGGTCCCCATACAAATGGGCACCTCATTTTGCATGATATATTTCAACTAGGAATTGCGGTAGGGCAGGGTAAACAAAAAATACAATTTGAATACTTTTGGAAAATAAAAATTGATAGTACGATATACCCTACATCGAGGGAAATGTTTTAAACGTTAACAAGCAAAATTATCGCATCTGGGGCACGGAAAACCCAAGAGTTATTGTTGAGAAGCCCTCCATCCTCATCGTGTGACTCTTTGGTGCGGTTTATGGTCCGGCGGGGTCATTGAACCTTACTTTTTCGAAAATGAGGTTGGATCAACAGTTACGGCGAATGGATTACGTTATCGAGAGATGATTAAGATTTTTTTATGGTCGGAGTTGGATGTTATTGATCTGGACAACGTTTACTTTCAACAAGACTGCGCTACGTGCCACACAAGCATCGAAACCATTGCTATTTTAGGGGAAAAGTTTCCGGACCATGTTATCTCTCGAAGAGGTGATCACAATTGGCCACCTTGCAACTTCTTCCTTTGCGGTCATGTGAAAGATAATGTCTATGCCAACAGCCCAGTGTCGATTCAAGACCTCAAAGATAGAATTCGTGAGGCTATCGAGGACATAGTGCAGCCACTTTGCGATTTGGTTATGGAAAATTTCATGAAGAGGATATGGTCCTGTGAGCGTGGTCGTGGTGACCATTTGGCTGATGTTGTTTTTCATTATTAACGGCATACCTTCCTCTTTATTATGAAATAAACATCCGATCATTTGTCTCAAAAATGACATTTCTCTGAATACCAAAATAACAAAACTTGTTGGAAACCACTGTATTTAAACTTTTTTTGAAGATTTCTGTCTTATATTTACTTTTTGAATTGCCTTGAAGTATTAGTTCGATATATATATATATATATATATATATATATATATATATATATATATATATATATAGTATAAACGTATATAAGCGTGGTTTGAAAAGTTAAAAATATTATATTTATTAATAAAAATATTTTTTTCAAAATTTTTATTTGTTTGGTTGGCTATTAGCTAAAGCAAAAAAAATAAATATTCTACTTCGCAAAATACAAAAAGTAGTCAACTTTGCGCTAATTTAAAAAAAATCCGATTTGCAGTATTAATATCTAAAAAATATTTACCAGAACAAAAGTTATTGAAGTTTGTCCATAGGATTTTGATTCTTATAACAAAAACGTGCACCATAAAGTGATTTGTTTCCTACGGGGTGAAAAGGGGCAAAAAGGGATGAAAATGGTACCTATCAAACGACAGCAGCTAGAAGCACGAAATTCGGTGTGTACATTCATCTAATTGAGTATATACATAATATAAAACTATTTTTTCCAAATTCGTACTTTTAAGTGGTAAAGTAGAGGGATAAAAATGGTACCAACCAAACGGCTGTACCTAGAATAATGAAATTTGGTGTATACATTTATCAGATTGCGTAGATACGTAAAATAAACGGATTTTTTTGAAATTCGTACATTTTGGGGTTAAAATGGAAAAAGGGGATACAAATAGTACCCACCAAATGACCGCAGCTAGAATCATGAAATTCGGAGTATACATTCTTCTGACTACATAGACACGAAAAAAAGGTTATTTTAAAATTCGTACTTTCAAGGGATACAGAACAGAGGGATACAAATGGTAACAACTAAACTAGGGTGTTTAAAAATCGGTTATTTGAGAAAGGCGGTTTTAGGTTTAACCGAAAATTATTTTTTTTTAAAACCGTGTTTCGTTATATTTTTTTACAAATCCGGTTATAACCGGTTTTTTAAATCAAAGTACGAAAATATTTAAACTAAAATTTTCATTACGAAAGTAAATACAGTTCCTTTTTAGTAAAGGTACATTAAATAAAGAACTTCAGTAGCATTTTTATACACTCCACGAGAGTATTATGTCTTTGTGCATTTGTTTGTAATGCCCAAAAGGAAGCGAGATAGACCCATTGTTAATTATACCGATCGACTTAGAATCACTTCTGAATCGATTTAGCAATGTCCGTCTGTCTGTCTGTAATTCTTGTAATCACGATACAGGTCGCAATTGTAGCCAGAACTAAATGAAACCTTGCACAACAAAGTTTTTCGGGATAAGGACGAACGCTATTTAATTTGAAGAAAATCGGTTCAGATTTAGATATAGCCCCCATACGAATTTCACTCCCGATTTGACTCTTTTCACTCTGGATACTATGACAAAACATCTTATATTTCAACTAGAAACACCTGTGGTAAAAATGTTTCAGATCAGTTCAGATTTATATATAGCTCCCATACAAATTTCGCTCCCAATTCGACTTTTTCCGCTCGAGAAACCACATATTTTAACATTTTTTTTTTTTCAAATTTGGCAAAATGTCTTATAGTTTCACTAGAAACACCCATGTCGGAAATGGGTCAGATCGGTTGAGATTTATATATAGCCCCCACACAAATTTCACTTCTAATTTGGCATTTTCTACTCTATAAACCACATATTTTATCAGATTATCTTCAAATTTGGCGAAACGTCTTATATTTCAACTAGAAACATCTGTGGTAAAAATGTGTTAGATCGGTTCAGATTTATATATTGCTCCCATACAAATTTCGCTCCCGGATTGCTTTTTCCGACCCAGAAACCACTTATTTTCAGAGAATTTCTTCAAATTGAGCATAACACGTTATACTTGGACTAGAAGAACATATTGTGAAAGTAGGCCACATCCCATGCTTATATATAGCCCCGATACAAATATTCTGCTCGATTTGACAAATTGGGTCAGGCCATATCAGCCTATGATTAGGAAATATACAAAAATTCTTCCCTTTTTCAATTTTCTACCGAATTGAATTGTATTCGGATAGAAAGTAGAGTGTATCATATAGTCGGCCCCGCCCGTCTTTAGCCTTTCCTTACTTGTTTTTGAATAGTTCTTTGGTAATCTGTGTTCGATATTCTTTTTGATTGTTAAGGTAATATTCTCGTTTATAAGTTTTCTTATCCTTTTTAAGCTTGCTTTTAGAATAATTAGATTAGCTTCAGTGAGAATAATTTCCATTCTATTATGCTTTTAATTAAAGTTAATATTTTGCTTTTTCTTGAATAAAATTTTTCTATAATTTGATTTGTTATTTTCGAATATGTATTCGGTTTAAACTTAGGTACCACGACTTCTATTTTATTTTTAATCATTGAGTTAACTTCGTTTAGATGATGGTCTATTTCTGTGTTACTTAGAGCGGTCATTTGGGGCAGAATGGCTATGACAAGGGTTTTTGTCGTTGAATTTCATCCAAAACAAAATCACCATGATATCATAATGAAATCTAAAATATTCTTAATAAAAGCAAATAATTTCCTTGATGCTTGTAAAGCGCTAACATGTAACATTTGCGATTGGACATTTTTATGGAGCTGTATCTAAATCTGAACCAGTGCAACAACAACGGGTACAGATGCAACAACAACGGGTTCTGTTACTTCCAATATTTTGGAAGTTGCAATTATAATACAAATCCATTTCGACAAACGAAGAAAACTGTTTGATATACATAAACTTATTTCTCTTTGTTCATTTACAACAACTGATGACATGTTTACCGCAAACAAACTAATTTTTCCCACAAAAGAAACTCAAAAACGATGTTCACGTGTCTAAAATTTCGTTTGTACGAAATGCATGTTTTCTCTGCGTGTATGTCTCTATTTTAAAATCTACTTTAAAGTTGCGAAACAATAAGAAATTAGTTTTAACTTACTAATATTTTTGTTATATTTATCACTTATGTCATATATTTTTCAAAGTAAGTATTTTTTGTACATATTATTCAAATGAGAAACAACAAATTCAGTAACTTGGATCTAAGTAGGAAAACGAAACTCTAAAATACCAATTATTTTATATTAAAATTTCTATTTGTTTCTTCTTCCATTTCATCGAATACAAAAAAATCCTGTTACTCATGTCCTATAAACCCCAAAACTCTTTAGACATCCTATTAGATCATATTTTCTGCATTTCTCATAGAAAAAATGCGGGACTGAAGGGTTTATCGCCAAGGAACTTCATCGTGTTTTGTGTAATATTTCTTCAAAATATGTATCGAGGGCTTATATTCAAAAGTGGTATTGAACCATGTTCTCGAAAATGAGTTTTTGATGCCAAACTATTCCCAGATTTGGATGTCATCTGTCATATACATTTGGCGGAGAATTTTTTTCTAACACCATTTCTTTCAAATTTTTCTGATTTGGCTATCCACTCACACGTTCGTTTTTGACTGCATAAGTGGCTATGAACATAAAAATAATAGAAATAAAATAGTTCAACAATGGAGCAGCATAAAACCGAAGGTTATAATTTGCTACAAGGATTTTGTTTACAACATTTTTCTAGAATTAGGGCATACTATCAAATTCCATCATTTCGCGTTAATAGCATTTTGATGCCCCAGTTATCAGGCTCAAATAGGAAAAATGGTGGCTGTGAAGTCAAAAATTGTGAAAAGTATATTTAGAAAAACCGGCTGACTTCATTTGAAATATTTGTGTATGAAAATTTCACAATTATGAATGAAGAAAGTTAAAATATAAGGAATTGCAACGGCGAATTTTGGATTTTTCATCAATTGCAGCGATTTTCGCGACTGGCTGCATATATGTTACAAGCGACCAATCTGACGGATGAAGCTGGAATCTTTAAATTCGCTGTGTACATCACAGAAAATGCGTTTTCTATACAACATTGCCAAGATTTCGTGAAAAAAGTTATGGAGTTTACAATAAATCTTATTCTTATTTCAACATTCATAGCGCTCAATTTTAAACATACAAAAGTGGCTATGAACCATGAAACCGCAAATAAAAAGAAATTTCGAAAACTTTTTAATCGTAGCAATTAGTAATCCTTTTTAGATAAAGCTGAAGATGAACGATTAATAATTTCTCTTCAAATTAAGGTAAAATCATTTTTTTCGCTCTGCTGAAAAGTTATATTTTTGTTCATAGCCACTTATGAATATAAGCCCTCGATGTGTATGTATGTAATTTCAAGCAACTATTTAAAAAAAGTTTTACACTTAGAGAACAAGTCTGTTAATAAAAGCAGCGATAGTCTGCTGCCTATCAGCAGACACTTTTCTGCTGTTACAGCTTTGGCATAACAGCAGTCTTCTGCAATCTTACATCACCATTCACACTGCTAAAGAGTTTGCAGTCTGCTAAAATTGGCTGTTGTTAATTAAAATATAAAAATAGATAAGCGTTCATAAGTGAGTTTAGCTCGAATTTTCTTTTATATTAGCTATGGACATCATATATAATGCTAAAAACAGCAAACGGCTGTTTACCATCTCAGCAGATACAAATCTGATGTCTCTTTTTTAACAGAAGAAAATCTGCTCTTTCAGTAGACTTTCTGCTGATAGATGGATTACTGAAATTCAATTTTGTCGACAATGTCTGTCGGACGAATGTATCAAAATATTTCTAGAAGATCCTGGCAATAAAATATGAGTGGTTTCCAAACGCTCCAGTAAAAACTTCCTAAAAAGTTGGAAAATTAACTAAGTATGAGTAAAGTTTCCTTCTTTCAAAGCCATAGTAAATAGTTCATTTACTAGAAAAAGGGTAGTTGATTTACTTAAAAACATTTCTTTGGATCTAATAAAAAATTCTTACAATTGAGTAAATTCAAACTTATGTGGAAGAATATTTTCAAGGTTTTAGGGGAGAGAAAAATGTGAAATTTTTTGTATGGAAAAAATTCCATTTAGGAAATTTTAACTTAAAATTGTGTTTTTTCCTAAAATGAAGTTAAAATGTTTACTGCCGAGTTCTTCATACATTAAATAATAAAGTATTAATAAACTTATAAAAACATTTGAAATTAAAAAAATCTTGGATATTAATCTAAGAAGCAATTCTCGTTCGTTTGTAGAGACTTATTTCTTAAATACTTTATGAATTATTCTAAACAACCACTGCGAAGGCGCCTATCTTGCCTGCGCTACAATCATGGAGTAATAGCTCAACTCCTTATGGCAGAGGTGTCATGCAACTTTTGAGAAATATTTCATGTTGTCATTTTTTGTATCAGTTTTGCATACTCTGAAGCAAAACTATTTGTTTGATTTTTTTAGTTAAATTGAACTTATTTTAATTTCACCTTTTTTCCTTGTATAAAATAAAATTTTCCTCAGTTTAAGTAAAAATTTACTCGTTTTGAGGAAAAAATCATTAAAATTGTCCTCAGTTTGAGTAAATATTTACTTGATTTGAGTAAACATTTACTTAGTTTTAGGATATTTTCAGCAAAATTTTACTAAGATTTAGTAAAAATTTACTTAGTTTTATGAAAATTTTGTTTAAATTTAGTAAAAATTACTTGGTTGTAGGAAAAATTTACTTAGATTTAGGAAATTTTCAGCAAAATTCTAGTAGTAAAAATGTACTTGGTTTCCTAAATTTTAGTTAATTTTAACTCATTATAGGGTTAAATTTTTTATGAGTGTTGATGAAGGGGAAAATCCTGCGCACGGCCTGGTCTTTGGACCAAAAAAAATAATTTGTGCCAAATTTCACGACAATCGGACAACAATTGCGACCTGTATAGTGCGAATAAGCACGACAGACAGTCGTTAAATCGATTCAGCTGGTGATTCTAAGCCGATCCGTCTACTTAAAGGTTAGTCTAGCTTGATTATTTCTTAGTGTTACAAACATTTGGCGGAAAACTAACTTACAATACCCTAGTCCACGAAGTGGTTAAGGGTATAAAAACACTTCAAGTCAATTCAAAAAGTAAATATAAGACAGCAATCTTCAACAAAGCTTAAATTCCAAAAATATTGGTAGATAGCAAGTGCTACAGTTGGTTGTATTTCTATACTATTTTAATTCCAAAAGTAAAAATTTTGAAAATCCATTATCTCATTATCTGCACTATGGACAAAATAACCTAACTTTTTTGCCTTAAAATTAAAAAAGTACTAAAGTGAAAAAAGGATTTTATTTTATTCATAGGAAAGTATACACCGAATTCCAAAATTTTAGCTGCGGTCATTTGGTTGGTACCATTTGTATCCCCTTTTTCCCATTTTAGCCCTTTAAGAGTAGTTTGGAAAAACTTTTTTTTCGTGTCTACGCAGTCAGAGGAATGTATACTAAAAATTTCATGACTCTAGCTGCGGTCATTTGGTTGGTACAATTTTTATCCCTTTTTTCATCATCCCCAAAAAGTGTGAATTTAGAAAAATCCCTTTATTTTATGTGTCTACGCAATCAGAGGAATGTATACACCGTATTTAATTATTTTAGGTGCAGCCGTTCGTTTGGTTCCATTTGTATCCCTCTATTTCCATTTTACCCCTTAAAAGTACGAGTTAGAGGAATATACACACCGAATTTCGTGTTTCTAGCTGTTGTCGTTTGATAGGTACCATTTGTATTCATTTTTGCCCCATTTCACCCCCTACACATAAGAATCACTTTATGGTGCTTTTGCTATCAAGGGTGTGCGCATTCTCTTGATAGCAAAAATATCAAATACTAGCAAATACCCGCTACTTCGTATGCGGTGTAAGGATATTTATTTCAGGGTAAATCGCTTGTAAATGCTCACAAAATTTGAAAACATGATTGATGTTTCCCAACTACGTATTCCCACCAAATTCCAGATCCTACGTAGCTGGAGGATTTTATACACCGAATATACACCCCTTGTACAAATTAAACAAAAAATAATATATATTGTGCCATCAATTTATACGCAGTGAAGTGATTAATTTAAATTAAAACAATTTTCTTAAAAAATCCGAGATAATTATACCCTCACTTTACGTAGTAGATAGAGCATTTGGTATAGAAAAAGTGTAACTCAGAGTGATTTAATATCCTAAGTATGTAATAAATCCCGTTCACGCCCATCTGTCGGTCTGGCTTGCTGGTGTACACGATAACTCTCGAAGGGAGTTAAGTAATTTATTCGAACTATGAACAAAGTATTATTTTTCTCAGACTTAGTTTAAATTCGGAGATGGATGAAATTGATATACCCGCTATGGTACCCCCACTCATATAGTCCATATTCCTAGTAAAATATTCGGAACCAGTTGTATTTGATATTTGATAAAGTTTTTATAATCACTTAGAGTGTACGAAATATGCATGAATTTGCAGTGTTCCTTTTTGCCACACAAATTTCCACTTCATACGTAAAATTAAACATTTTATAAATTCTATACGGATGATCGGAGTCTTTGCCACCATCGCTGCACACACCTTTGGCCAACATAAAACTGATAAAACTTCCATACGGATAGTCGAAATCAGTTGCTATTTTAGATTTAAAAATGTTTTTATAATCACTTTAAATCTATAAAATTTGAATGTTTTGCCACGCCCTTTGTCAAATTAAATACTTTGCATATAACTTCTATACTTCTATTCTAAATATACACACCAAATTTCTAACATTCTTTTCATATTCCAGCTGAAAACTTTGATTAGTACCATCTTTATCCTAATTTCCCCAATTTGGATTGTTCGATTTATCACTTTTGATCCGCTTCCACCTTTAAAGTACACATTTTGATGCAATACTTCTGTATTGCACGTCAGTCAGAATCGCTTGTTGTTCCGATTTCTACTTAAAAGTATACATTTACAAATTAGGTGATGCTTCGCGTCTACACGGTCAGAGGAATATACGCACCGAATTTCACAATTCTAGCTTCAGCCGTGGTACAAATTTTATCCCATCTAATCCCTTGAAAGTAAAAATTACGAAAAATTAATTCTTATCAGTGAATCAGAGCGAATGTACACACCGAATTTCATGATTGTAGCGTCAACCGTGTTCTTGGTACCTGTTTTATCCCGTTTTCCCGTTTACTCTTTAAAAGTACGAATTTCGAAAAATTCCTTCAATTTGCGTTTGTAAGCATTTCAGGGATGCAGACCCGAATTTCATGATTCCAGCTCCATCTGTTTGATTGGTACCATTTTGTATCCCTTTCTACCCAGTTCCACTCACAGAAAGTACGCAATTTTGAAAGATTGTTTTCTTAGTCGCATTCGTGATGTAATGTTCCGAATTTCATGATTCTAGGCCCAGTCGTTTAGTCAGGGCGGTGGCTCAATTTTTATCACATTTAATCCCTTAAAAGTACAAATTTCGAAAAATGTTTTCTTATTAGTGATCTGCACTGTAAAACGAATATACACACCGAATTTCATTATTGTAGCGTCATCCGTTTTTTTGGTACCTTTTTTTATCACTTTTCCCTTTAAAAGTACAGATTTCGAAAAATTCCTTCATTTTGCGATTCTAAGCATTTTAAGGGATGTACACACCGAATTTTATGGTTTCAGATCCATCCATTTAATTGGTACTATTTGTATCCCTTTTATAACTTCTATACGGATGATCGGAATGATGTGAAATTTGATCTTTGCCAATATTTTCATATGTATATGCTATGCACACACCGGTTGAAATCAGCTGCAATTTTAGATCTAAAAAAATATAATCACTTTAAACCTTCAAAATATGTATGCGTTTGTCACGCCCTTTGTAAAATTAAATCCTTTACATATATGTACATAACTTCTATACCGGTGCATGACTTGAAATCTGAACTTATAAATAGAACAAACATTCTTTATATATTTTTTTCGACGGGGCTATAATATTCGCACATAACTTCACGATTCTAGTTCAATATTTTGGTAGGTACTATTTGTATCTCTTTTTGTCTCCAATTAAAAAAAAAAACATTTATTTTGCGCGTCTATGAACTCGGAGAAATGTACACTCCGAATGTTTAATAGTCTTTTAATATTCTAGCTGAAAACTTTGGTCGGTACCATCTATATCCCAATTTCCCCAATTTGTTCGATTTTTATCACTTTTGCTACGCTTCCACCTTTAAGTGCATTCTTTGATACAGTACATTTGTATTGCACGTTAGAATAACTATGTACATATATACCTTATTCTATACATTGGTGGGTACCATTTTAATCGTCATTTTAATTTCAACTTAAAAGTATAAATTTTGAAAAATCCATTAGAGGTCAGAATTTCACACCGATTCTTTGTTGTTGGTACCATTTGTATCTCTCTTTTCCTCATTATTCTTAAAAAATCCCTTTATTTTGTGTTTCTATGCATGGGGTCGTACAAATCGAATTTCATGATTGGTTATCACATTTTACCCAATTTCACCCCCAAAAAGTACGAATTTTGGAAAGCGCGGTGGTACAATCGTTATCCATTTTAAGTTCTTAAAAGTAGAAATTTCGAAAAATTCCTTCATTTTGCGTTTGTAAGCATTTTGAGGTACATATATACACGCTGAATTTCACGATTCCAGCTCCTTTCCTTTCCTTTTTTACCCTTTTCGTCCTCAAAATTACGAATTTTGCAAAAATATTTTCTTGGTCGTAGTCGTTCTACCGTTTGACTGTAGTGCAAATTTCGAAAAATGTTTTCTTATCAGTGATCTGTGCTATAAAACGAATATACATACAGAATTTCATAATTGTAGCGTCATCTGTGATGTTGGCACCTTTTTTATCCCCCTTTCCCGTTTATCCTTTAAAAGTAAAAATTTTATAAAGTTCGTTCATATAAAGTTTTTAAGCATTTTGAGGGACGTACACACTGAATATTTTGATTCCAACTCCATCCATTTGATTGGCACCATTTGTAAACCTTCACCCTCAAATAGTACGAATTTAAAAAAATAATAATGGGCACGTTTAAGCTGTAAGATGAATTTGCGCACCAAATTTCAAGATTCCAGCCCTAGCCGTTTGGTCATTGCTGTGGTACCATTTTCATCCCTTTCCAAATTTCAAATTTCATGCTTCTAGCTTCAGCAGTATTGTTTGTACCATGTTGGTCCCTTTTTGCCTCATTTAACCCCACTAAGGTACACATTTTTTAAATGCCACTTTTTACGTTGCCTTCGTGCCGCAATTGGAATACCCATACCAAATTTCAAAATTCTAGGCATAACCGTTTGGTCATTGCTGTGGTACCATTTTTATCCCTTTCAACCCCATTTTACCCTTTAAAAGTACGAATTACGAAAAACTCCCTTCATACCTGATATCTACGTTGTAAGAGAAATGTACACACCAAATTTCAAGATTCAAGCTTCAGTCGTGTTGTTTGTACCATTTTTGTCCCTTAAAAGAACGAATTTCGAAAAACAACGTCTTATCACACATCTACACTGTTTCATGATTCTAGCTCTAGCCGTTTGGTCTGAGGAGTGATCAGTCAGTCACTCAGTAACTCAGTCACTCAATCACGCAACTATTTTATATATATAGATAAGCAAACTAAAACAAATGAGCGTTGGCACAGCAGAAGTATTGCTGGATAACTATACCTGCATATACACATATTTACATATGCAACTCAATGAGATGCTTGTAAGATGGCATGTGTACTTGGAGCGATTTTTTAAACGCAAATTCGGCAAGAAAGTTGTGATTCTCGTTCGTTTGTGAGAATCATCTCCTTATGCAGGTCGGGTTTGATGTTGAAAAGTCGCTGCGAAGCAACTTGAAAAGACTTTTGACATGCTCGAGATCATGACCGTGATAGTCTGCAGCCAAGTAATAAATGTCACCATGCCATTTGTAAATAAATTTGCATTCTATTAAATATAGATGCAAAATGGTCTTGAGCCGGGACAATATCCCAGTTCAAATCATATATAAGCAAAAATAATAAAAAAATGCTAAAATCGTCCATATATAAAGTGTATTTTCAGTCGATGTGAGGAAAAATGTTTCCCTCTGGACTGATTTCGCCTACTTTCAATCCCAACCGATCTACAACTATAAGACGTATTGTGAGAAAATTTGGACGTCCTAGCTCCTTTCGTTTAGATTCTAGCGTGCTTTCAACAGACTGACGGACATGGCTATCTTCTTAGAATTTTATGACGATCAAGAATATATATACTCCATAGGTCTCAGGTCGATATTTCAAGGTGTTACAAACGGAATGACAAAGTAAGTATATCCTGGAGATGGAGGGTATAAAAATGGCTTTAGAAAAGAATTCTTCTCCAAATTTATATGACAGATGACAGCCAAATCAGACAACAGTTTGATACCAAAAACTCATTTTCGAGAAAATGGTTCATAGCCTCTTTGAGTATAAGTACTCGTATACTGTATAATTTAAATTAATTACATAAAATCGACCCCATGAAACACATTAGTTTAGTAACACTAGTCAACAGTCAAAATGTACTCGGGATGCGATAATTTTTTCTGTGTAGATAACCTTGACATGAGCTTGAAAAACGCAATAAAATTTTTTTTTTCGTTTGGTTTTTGTTTTATTTTTTTTTTTTTTAAATTTTAAAATTTTTTTTTTGGTTAATTTGTTTCGTCCGGCATAACTCGGGAACCACTAGCCCGATTTAATTGAATTAAATTTTAAAAAATTTAAAATTACAATTCCCTTAATCTGTTCATATATTGTTTTCCTATACAAGCAACAGTTTCCAAGTTAAAAATGAATATATAAAGGAAAAAACTTATTTTTTGCCTAAAGATTTAAATTTTTTTTTTAAATCCATAAAAAATCCAAAATGAAAAAAAAATGTCAAATCTTATTACTTTTACGTAAAGTCACATAACCTATGAGCAAAATGAGACAAAGATCATGAAAATCGATGCACGCGTTTCGCTTTTATTCGCAATTGAGTAAAGGTATGAATTTCAAAAATTTGCTCGACATATGCACAACTTGAGTAAAGGTATGAATTTCAAAAATTTTTAATTTGAAGGTTTTTATTTTTGTGTTTAGATATTTTTTTTTTTAAACTTTTTTATAATTAATTAATGTTGATATCCTTAGGATAATTTCTTGTACATATATCGAATTGTATTTTAATTTAAAGTCATATATTTTTGTCAACCAACAAATTTTAATTTTTTTGTAATAAAAAAGAAAAAACCTTACCATAGACAAAGTTGTGCATATGTCGAGCAAATTTTTGAAATTCATACCTTTACTCAATTGCGAATAAAAGCGAAACGCGTGCATCGATTTTCATGATCTTTGTCTCATTTTGCTCATAGGTTATGTGACTTTACGTAAAAGTAATAAGATTTGACATTTTTTTTCATTTTGGATTTTTTATGGATTTTAAAAAAAAAATTAAATCTTTAGGCAAAAAATAAGTTTTTTCCTTTATATATTCATTTTTAACTTGGAAACTGTTGCTTGTATAGGAAAACAATATATGAACAGATTAAGGGAATTGTAATTTTAAATTTTTTAAAATTTAATTCAATTAAATCGGGCTAGTGGTTCCCGAGTTATGCCGGACGAAACAAATTAACCAAAAAAAAATTTTTAAAATTTAAAAAAAAAAAAAATAAAACAAAAACCAAACAAAAAAAAATTTTATTGCGTTTTTCGAGCTCATGTCAAGGTTATCTACACAGAAAAAATTATCGCATCCGGAGTACATGAAATTTTTTTCATTTTGTTGAGTAGTGTAATCAAAACCAGGTATATACGCAACTAGTGGTAGGGTATCACATAGTCGACCCCGTGCGACATTAGCCTTTCCTTAAAATTTAATTCAATTAAATCGGGCTAGTGGTTCCCGAGTTATGCCGGACGAAACAAATTAACCAAAAAAAAAATTTTTAAATTTTTGAAATTCATACCTTTACTCAATTGCGAATAAAAGCGAAACGCGTGCATCGATTTTCATGATCTTTGTCTCATTTTGCTCATAGGTTATGTGACTTTACGTAAAAGTAATAAGATTTGACATTTTTTTCATTTTGGATTTTTTATGGATTTTTAAAAAAAAAAAATTTAAATCTTTAGGCAAAAAATAAGTTTTTTCCTTTATATATTCATTTTTAACTTGGAAACTGTTGCTTGTATAGGAAAACAATATATGAACAGATTAAGGGAATTGTAATTTTAAATTTTTTATAATTTAATTCAATTAAATCGGGCTAGTGGTTCCCGAGTTATGCCGGACGAAACAAATTAACCAAAAAAAAATTTTTCAAATTTAAAAAAAAAAAAAATAAAACAAAAACCAAACGAAAAAAAAAATTTATTGCGTTTTTCGAGCTCATGTCAAGGTTATCTACACAGAAAAAATTATCGCATCCGGAGTACATGAAATTTTTTTCATTTTGTTGAGTAGTGTAATCAAAACCAGGTATATACGCAACTAGTGGTAGGGTATCACATAGTCGACCCCGTGCGACATTAGCCTTTCCTTACTTGTTTTAACTTATGGCAATCTTGAAGTAAGTGAGCGATACGTATAATATTGATTCACATTATTAGACATTAAATTAGTTATATATATACTTAATTTTATTTTTTGGAAGTTTGTAGTTTGAGAACACCTTTAGCTGCCCCATTTTACAACCTTCCAATATATAGTTTTAAATCGGTATAGAAGTCTTACCATTTTTTAAAGTTCTTCTTAACAAAATTAACTGATGGGTGGTGGCTCTTGAAAGGTTTTGACCTTTGACTCTGCATCCCTACTCAATGTAGAATATTATTATTATTTGATCGTTATGCTAACTCTTTCTTCACTTTTTAGCACTTACCTATGGTTACATTGGAACAATAGGAGTCATAGTGCTTACAAAGTCAAGATGCCATTGCGCTGTAGAGTAGAGATCACCGTGCCCATCACAAAACTCTGCGATACCAATGCAGACCATCATAACACAAATCGTGGATATTTCTTTGCACAAATGGGCTGGCTAATGTGCAAAAAACATGCAGATGTGAAAGTGATATGAGTGATTTGCTGCAAGATCCCGTAAGGAGGAGGATTTTCTTAAACGATAACTTAATTAGCCTGTTTATCTCTAGATACTACTTGATTCTTGTTCCCATTTGTTGGTACATTATTCCCACTTTGATTCTTCACTATACTGTGGGTTCCTCTTTGAAAGAGAGCTTCTATATCGGCTGCATGTGGCGTTATACGCTTTCTTTGCATCTCATCTGAATGCTCAATAGTGCCGCCCATCTTATTGCCACGTGCTGTCATATATTGCTTTAGGTGAGTGCTGGCATAATTACCACCATGTTTTCCCCTGGGATTATAAAGCATCTGAATTGGGCAACCACTACAATTTAACCGAAAATTTCTTGGACTTAATGGTCAAAATCGGTAAGTGTATTTTGAACTGAGACACGTTGCAAAGACTTATTTCACTTCTTTGCATCTACGTGTACAGGTCAAGCTTATGATTTGAAATGATGCTGAAGCGTATCCAGCGTACTGGAGACGGAAATCATCCATCACATACTAACATGCACGATGCTCCTTCTTACCTGGACTCTACGAGTACAGGGAGGGGGGTGCATCAGTGCACGCAATATTTAAGGGAACACTGGATAGAGAATGAACCCGACTCAATAAACAAATACGGAAAGTAAAGAGATAAAAATTACGGTGCAGGGAGTAATAAAACCAGTGCCGGCGGTGAGTGCCAATATTGTGGGTGACCCACAAGCCGTCGATATCGAGCTACCACAACAAGTGCACACCTAGTCCAAGCCAAATCAAACCAAGTAGCGGAATCCTTGGACCCAGCGGACTGCACCAAGCGGACGCAACCTTTTGAAACTGATGGGGACCTAGAGGATTCCGACTCTTCAAACCCTAATAATGTAACCGTCATAGATTCACAGGAAAGGTTGAAGAGTGTGAACGAAATGGTCGACGAAACGAAATGAGTGCTAGCATCGCTCGTCTCACTTTCCGGGGCACAGAAACATAAACTGGCTTTGATTGAGCAAGTAAATAAAGGTAAGTTTCACATTGTATTGGTACAAGAACCTTGGACTAGGAATAATAAGGTCCTTGGACTAAACAATATAAACTTCCAACTCTTCTACGCTAATACAGGCATCAGACCCCGAACCTGTATCATGTGTCATAATAATATTAATTTTCTTTTTTCTCCAGAGTTGTCAACGGCGGATGCAACAGTACTGAAGGGGGGCGATGAAAACATGTACCTAGCATCAGTATACCTGCCATCTGAATCACAGACACTACCACCTACGTCGGAACTACACCGTCTGGCAGAAACGGGGAAAAACAAGGTAAGGAAGTCAGGCCCTCCTAGAATTTCTTAATACTTATGACCTACATATTATCAACATTGGTAACAAAGCCACCTTCGTTAACATTGTTAGGGACCAGGCTGCCCTCTTCGAGAAAGGAAATCCTTACGGGAAAACCCCTGGATGACGGGGGACATAATAAATCTCGGTAAGAAGGTCCGCAGACTCTTTAACGGAGCTCGCCGCAAAAAACAATTATTTAATTACCATGAAATACTCAGAGAGTACACGAAAATAACAAGAACAGCTAAACGTAACTCATGGAAACACTTCTGCGAACAGGTTGAAAGCGTGAACGGCGTTTCTAAGATTAAGAAATTTCTTTCTAAGACTCATGTTCAAGCTGAAACAATGGTGGATGCTAGTGGGAATAGAATGGAAACAACAGAGCAGACGCTGAAATTATTATTGGATACCCACTTCCCAAAGGGGAAACTGGTACCACGTTGCAGCAACCCCAAAAGGAAGGCACTGGGAACCATGGGAACCAGACAGGGTGGAAATCATGATAGTGGTAGTTTACAGCCAAGTAATAAATGTCACCATGCCATTTGTAAATAAATTTGCATTCTATTAAATATAGATGCAAAATGGTCTTAAGGCAGCACAATATCCCATCAAATATTAGAAATTTCATGAATTTGGAGACAAATTTTTTTTTTATAAAAGTACTAGCTGAACCCCGCCCGCTTCGCCAGGCAAAAAAAAAAACAAATGGTTAAATTACGTTCCAATTTTCAGCCTTCTAGCTCTCAATAACACTTTTGCCACGCCCACTCCACCCACAAAATGAAAATCCAAAATACGCCATCAAATTCATCTTTGTAATGATCAGTAATATATACGTTACAATTTTCAGCATTCTACCTAAAAAACACTATTTATTATTTATTATTATTATTTATTTATTTATTTACCAACTTTGCCCACAAAACGAAATTCCAAATATTGGCATCAAATTGATGTTTCTCGTGGTCAGTAATATATGTACCAACATTCAGCCTTCTAGCTCCCAAAAACACTATTGCCACGCGCACTCCGCCCACAAAATGAAAATCCAAATTTCGGCATCATATTTATCATTCTCGTGTTCAGTAATATATACGTTCCAATTTTCAGTCTTCTAGCTCAAAAACACTATTGCCACGCACACTCCGCCCACAAAACGAAAATCCAAATTTCGGCATCATATTTATCATTTTCGTGGTCAGTAGTATATATGTACCAATTTTCAGCCTTCTAGCTCCCAAAAACACTATTGCCACGCCCACTCCGCCCACAAAATGAAAATCCAAATTTCGGCATCATATTTATCATTCTCGTGTTCAGTAATATATACGTTCCAATTTTCAGCCTTCTAGCTCTCAAAAACACTATTGCCACGCCCACTCCGCCCACAAAATGAAAATCCAAATTTCGGCATCATATTTATCATTTTCGTGGTCAGTAGTATATATGTACCAATTTTCAGCCTTCTAGCTCCCAAAAACACTATTGCCACGCCCACTCCGCCCACAAAATGAAAATCCAAATTTCCATTTTTTTTAAAACCCGTGCTGAGAAAATACCTTTCCAACAAAGTACAAATCATCAAAATCGGTTTGGCCAATCTCGAGTTATGGGATTACATCGCTTCGGACACTTTCTTTTATATATATAGATACTAGTTATTAAAACTTTTTTTTAATTTTAATTGATAGTATGAAGTCTTACCTTTCATTTTATTATAGCGGGAGCACCTAGCACGACCGAGCAACCTTTTTTTCTTTCAAGGATGTTTGCAATCACGGAACATTATAGCACTAATTTTATTCTATCATATCTTTTAAACCATATGAGCGAACTTTATATATATTTTTTAAAATACTCAGAAAAGGCTATATTTAAAAAAATCACTATTTAAATCAGAGCAATAAAATTATCTTACGAACAAATACTATAGAAGTGCGTAAAAAGTTTTCAATATATCGAACCAAAATTTACATGTGACTTTACTTCATTACTTCAAAGACAAATAAACGTTTTTTGGGATACAATTTATAGATTCATACTGAATTAATTTTCAACAAAACTGCATCATTACAATTTTAAATTTTATGTGTCGAAAAAATGACTTATTGCACAAAAAGTCCCACTGTGCGACGTGGCGATACTCCTGAGGGGAAAGAATCCTAACACTTATGCAGAAGGACCACTGAAGCACTTTACATATCCTATAACTGGGCACGATCAAGGTGTCTCAACGTCAACCCAGAAAAAACGGAAATCTGTTTAAATACTAGGAAGATAAATTTAAGTCCCTATAGTCCGGGAGCCAGCAACGTTTTTGTTACACCGTAAGTATCACGACTTAAACATTATTGAAACATATGTATTTTAAACAAACAATTCCGTCGATTTCTTGACAATCTTGCAATTGAGAACAGTTTTTTTGATTTAGCAGTCTTTTCCATAGAAATGTGTATCAGCAATTGACAGACTGGCAAGTGCAGGGGGCCAAAGCCTCCCCGAATGTTTGTCAGACATGTATTTCTTCTTTCTACAATGTAAGGAAGCTACCATAAAATATTTGACAATTTTACTTATAGGGAAGTTGTGGAAATATCACTACCTTTTTCGACCTAAAAAGTTGCAGATGGGCCAAAGCCACCACCGTAGGTTTGCCAGACATGAATTTTTGTTCTTCTCATAATGTAAGGAATTGGCCATAAAAGCTTTGGCAGTTTTACTTATAGATGAGTGATGGAAAAGCAGTATTTTTATTCGATCTTTAAAGGTGCATGGGGTCCAAAGCCGCCCTCGAAGGTTTGCCAGACATGGATTTTTTTCTTTGTACAATGGAACAGAAATAACAACGTGGAACGTTTTACTTACAGTTTAAGGATTTTCGTTTCTGGCCCCCGGACTTTGAGCCTGCCTGGCACGCACTTTCCACCCCCAGACTGGTCTGGCGGGTTGGTTGATAACTCGTAGCTGTAAGAGCTTTCCAAATGATCAAATACCAGCCATGATAAAATATTATAAATAACACTACCCCTTTCGACCTTAAAAATACTAAATTTTTTACTTTAAAAATTGCAGGAGTGTCAAAGTCACCCCGTAGACCTGCCAGACAAGTATATTTTGTCTTCTCCTAATGTAAGGAGGTGACCATAAAAGTTTTTGCAGTTTTACTTATAGGGAAGTGGTAGAAATATCACTATTTCCATTCGACCTTAAAGGGTGCAGAGGGGCCAAAGCCACCCCCGAAGTTTTGCCAGATATGTTTTTTTATCTTCTAATAATGTAAGGAAGTGGCCATAAAATATTGGGCCGTTTTATTTATAGCGTAAAGAAATTCGATGCTGGCCCCGAACTTTGACCATGTCTGGCACGCACTTTCCACCCCCTGATTGATATGGCTGCTTGGTTGGTAACTCGCAGGGGTAAGAGCTTTCATATATATAAATGCCAACCATGATAAAATAGAGTAAATGCTACCCAAAGCCACCCCCGAAGGTTTGCGAGACATACATTTTTTTCTTTCCAAAAACAAAGGAACATATCCTAAAAGTTTAAGCCGTGATACTTATAGTGTAACCAAACACGTTGCTGGCTCCCGGACTACTACAACGATCCTACTTTGCTGGGGAAAACGATTAAAATTACAGGGAAAGTTAAATATCTAGGTGTGATCCTGATCACTACGCCGAATAGAGATACAGGTTAAGTATGAGGCCTGGTGCTTGCAGGCGGTAGGTGAATAGATCAAATCGGAATTTACTTCGAATCATCAAAATATACTGGGCAGACTAATAGGTTTCTCAGAATCGGATTACGTAACCGACAGAATCCCAGAGAGAACAGTCTTCACGAACTGTAACACAAGAATTCCGTCCAGAGATTCCTCGACTAATGTTTCCCTAGGGAAAGATGACGTCTGGAAACACTGCTACACAGACGGATCTAAGATGGACGGAAAAAGAGGATTAGGGATCTACATTGAATACTTATCCTTCGAAAAATCATACCGCCTCCCAGACCATAACGGAGTGTGTGAAATGGTTAAATGAACAGGGCAGAGATGGGAATATAAGAATATGCACGGATAGCCAAGCTGCGATTAAAGCGATCACAAAACCCATGTTGAAATCGCGAACAATATTAGAATGTAACGAGGAGATAGAAAAATTCTCCACCAAAGGGCAACTAGAAACCATATGGGTGCCAGGACACTGTATGATCGAAGATATTGGAAAGGCCGACGAAATGGCTAGAGAAGGATCTAGCCTCGAATCTGTCAAGTTGGCAGGTGCCAAGCCTTTCCAGGCAACGAAAATTGAGCTAGGGAAGTGGGCAACTGCGGCCCATAGACTAATCTGGGACTCTTCAACGGCAGGCGGTGCGACCAAAGTCTTGTGGGGTGGTTCCAATGAGAGCGAAACCAGACGACTGATGAGGCTTAGCAAAATCGAACTCAGCAGCACGATAGGGCTTCTCACTGGTCACTTACCCTTAGATCGCATCTACAACACATTGGGCGGTCGGAATCGGATAAATGCAGGGCATGCATGTCCTGCTTTCTCGAGGCTAAGAGCCCATCACCTCTCGGGTTCGATATTACCTAACCTGGAGTACCTCAGGGGCACAGGATGTTCGAAACTAAGGAATTTCATGATCGACACGGAATTCCTGAAATAGGGAAAATGATTGACATTTATCCAAACTTCGCTAGCGCACAACAGGCCGACTATCTGGCATAGGTGTATATCTGTGGGTATGAGTCACCCTCAACCAATATGGTTTAGAGCGACTTCTCTTTTTCAACCTAACCTAATGCAAACCCTTATAATGGTACGACAACAGCTAGAAACAGGAAATTCGGTGGGTGAAAATGTGTTTGATCGGTTCAGATTTATTTATATATATATATATATATATCCCGTTCAAATTTCGCTCCCGATTTGGCTTTTTCTGCTCTGGAAACCACATATTTTAACAGATTTTCTTTAAATTTGGCAAAATATCTTATGTTTCCACTAGAAACACTTGTGGTGAAAATGGGTCAGATTGGTTCAGATTTATATATAGCTCCCATTCAAATTATGCTCCCGATGTGATTTTTAGTGCTCTATATACCACATATTGTACCCGATTTTCTATAAATTTGGCACAGCAACTTATAATCTAACTAGAAACATCTGTGACAAAAGCGGGCTAGTTAGGTTCAGATTTAGATATAACCCCCACACAAATGTCCCTCCCGATTTGACATTTTCCGCTCTAGAAACGACATATTGTACCCGATTTTCTTCAAATTTGACTTAACACCTTATAATCTAACTAGAAACACCTATGCTGAAAATGGGTAATATCGGTTTAGATTTAGATATAGCCCCCATACAAATTTCGCTCCCGATTTTACATTTTCCGCTCTATAAACCAGATATTGTACCCGATTTTCTTTAAATTTGACACAACATATTATAATCCTGTAATGTCGAACACATATATTTACAGGATACAAAAATCCTTCCCGATTTCACTTTTTTACTGAATTGAATTGTAATGGGATAGAAAGTGGAGTATATCATATAGTCGGCCCCGGCCGACTTTAGCCTTTCCTTACTTGTTTAATTTGATTCGGAAATGGTGTGTACATGATAAAGATATCTTTAGATATTCGTACCTTTAGGATCAAGACGGGATAAAATTGGTACCAAGCAAACGACTGTACCTATAATCATGCGGACGCGAAACAAAATGGATTTCCAAAATTTGTACCTTTTTCATCAAATTGGTACATACACTTGATCTGTACGCAGAATAAAGAAATTGCAAGTTTGGGAAATCTTAACTGGGGAAAGATAATTTCGAGGGCTTAAAAGTGGCTGTGAACAAAAACACAACTTTTCAGGAGAGCGAAAAAACTGATTTTCTCCTTAATTTTAAGAGTAATTATGAATCATTCTTCTACTGTCTAATCTAAAGAGGTTATGGTTCATAGCCACTTTTGCACGTTTAAAATTGAGCACTATGAATTTTGAAATAAGCACATAGCCAAATATATAAATATATAAATAAGACTTATTGTAAACTCGATAAGTTTTTTTATGAAATGTTGGCAATGTTGTGTACAAAACGCATTTTCTGTGATGTTCACAGTGAATTTAAAGATTCCAGTTTCATCCGTCAGATTGGTACCATTTTTATCCCTTTTTCCAAGTTTTTTACAAAAAGTGGATATAGCGGTAGGGCACGGTAAACAAAAAATACAAATTGGATATTTTTTTGCAAAATTTTCATTATCGCGGGAAATATGGCTAAAATGATTTTCATGCATGACATTTTTATACCCTCCACCTCCAGGATGGGGGTATACTAAATTTGTCATTCCGTTTGTAACACCTTGAAATATCGACCTGAGACCCTATAAAGTATATATATTCTTGATCGTCATAAAATTCTAAGACGATCTAGCCATGTCCGTCCGTCCGTCCGTCTGTCCGTCTGTCCGTCTGTCCGTCTGTTGAAAGCACGCTAGCATCTAAACGAAAGGAGCTAGAACGTTCAATGAATTGGATTGAAATGGGGCGAAATCGGCCCAAAGGGAAAAATTTTTCCCTCACAAGGACTAAAAATATCCATAATAATCCCTAATATTTAAGCGTATTTAAGCATGTTTTTTGGATATGACTGTTCATATTTGCTTGATATTTGGTATGCGCATTCCCCTTATAGCGAAAACGTGCACCATAAAGTGATTTTTATTTGTAGGGGGTGAAATGGGGCAAAAAGGGATAAAAATTGTACTTATTAAACGACAATAGCTAGAAACACGAAATTCGGTGTGTGCATTCCTCTAATTGAATAGATAAATAATATAAAAGTATTTTTTCCAAATTCGTACTTTTAAGGGGTAAAATGGGAATAGAGGGATAAAAATGGTACCAACCAAACGGCTGTACCTAGAATAATGAAATTCGGTGTATACGTTCCTCTGTTTGCATAGATAAGTAAAATACACGGATTTTTTAAAATTCGTACTTTTTGGGGTTAAAATGAAAAAAGGGGATAAAAATAGTACCAATCTAATGACCGCAGCTAGAGTCATGAAATTCGGAGTATACATTCCTCTGAGTGTGTAGACACGGAAAATAAACTGATTTTTCGAAATTCGTACTTTTTGGGGTTAAAATTAAAAAGGGGATAAAAATAGTACCAATCAAATGACCGCAGCTAGAGTCATGAAATTCAGAGTATACATTCCTCCGACTGCGTAGACACGGAAAATAGACGAATTTTTCGAAATTAGTACTTTCAAGGGATACAATGGTACAGAGGGATAAAAATAGTACCAACTAAACGACTACAGCTATAATGATGCAATTCTAATTGCGTTGAAACGTCAAGGGGGTAAAAATGGTACCAACCAAATGGCCGCAGCTGGAATCATGGATTTCGGTGTATACATTCCTCTGACTGCGTAGACACGCAAAATAAAAAGTTTTTTTTCTTTTTTACTTTTTCTTTTACGGCAAAAATTGGTTGAATCATGAAGTTAGGTTATTTTGCACAATGTACGTCTGATAATGGATTTTTAAAATTTGTACTTTTGGAATTAAAATAGAATTTAAATACAACCAACTTGAGCACCCACTATCTACCATTTGGCATTTAAGCTGGCATTTAAGCTTTTTGAAATGTAAGAATATTTATTTTTTTGATTTGAAATAAATAATGGTTTGAAATAATTAAAATATTATATTTATTTATAAAATTAATTTTTCAATATTTGTATGCGTTTTGGTTTGGCTATATTAAAAAAATTATATTTTCCTGTAATATTACTGCACTTCTACGAAAACCGACAACCTCTGTGGAATGTAATCCATGGTGGAGGGTATATAAAGTTCGGCCCGGCCAAACTTAACGCCGTTTTTACTTGTTTTGTTTTTTTTTTTTTTTTTGATTTTCTCACGATCAAGCCAACGGATCCGGTTGAATTTTTGTTTGTTTAACAATGTCGCTTGTAACATATATATATAGCCAGTTGTGAAAATCGTTGCAATTGTTGTAAAATCCAAAATTCGCTGTTGCAATTGCTTATATATAAACTTTCTCTGTTCAGGATTCTGAAACTTTTCTGACACAAATATTCGAAATGAAGTCAGCAATCATATACTATAAAAATATTATGGTATTCTCAATATTATAAAAAGTTTGGCGGGTTTTTCTAAAGATACTTTTCACAATTTTTGACTTTACAGCCACTATTTATCCTATTTTAGCCTGATAACTTGGGAACCAAAGCGCTATTAACCTCGTAATGGTGGAATTTAATAGTAGGATATGCCCTAAATCTAGAAAAATGTTTTAAACAAAATCGTTTTAGCGAATTACAACCTTCAGTTATATGCTGCTCCATTTTTGAACTATATAATTTTTAATGTTCATAGCCACTTTTGCAGTCACAAATTAACGTGTGAGTTGATAGCCAAATCAGAAAAAAAATTAAAAAAATGGCTTTAGAAAAAAAAAATGTATTCTCCAAATTTATCTGACAGATGACATCCAAATCTGAGAATAGTTTGGCATCAAAAACTAATTTCCAAGAAAATGGTTCATAGCCATTTATGAATATAAGCCCTCGATATGTAAAAACCTTTGTAGACTTTTGTGGCGTAGTGTATATTCTTGATCATCCTAAAATTCTAAGATGATCCAAGCATATCCGTCCCGCTGTTGAAAGCACGCTGACATCTAAACGAAAGGAGCTGTGCAAAATTCGAATAGTTGTAGTCCAAAGGGAAAAATTTTTCCTAAATACCCCCAATAACCCGTAATATTTGAACTATATACGGATAAAAATGTCATCCCTTAAATCGGATACACACGTAAAATATAGGATTTTTTCGGAATTCGTTCTATTAACGTATTTAAATGTGGAAAAAAGGAAACAAATTGGTACCGACCAAATGACTGCAGCTAGAATCATAAAATTCGGTATGTACATTCCCCAGACTTTATAGGAGAGCAAAATTAAGAAAAATTTTACATTTAGAGCGAAACGGAGAGATTGGGGAAAAGGTAGCAATCAACCGGCTGAAGCTAGAATAATGAAAATCGGTGTACAAAAGTTTTTAAATACAGTGCGAACTCGATTATCGCAACCACCTATTATCGCATCTGCTCATTGTTTGCAACCAACTAAATGTTAACATTGTAGTCTTTATAAGCGCAACTTATGGTCTCGATTATTGCAACTTTTATACAAAAGTTTTATATTTTCTGGATAGATGAAGATCCTTTGAATATAACCAAGGGCGAAACATTTGTAAGAATTCATATAGTCGTCCTAGCAGACTCGGATGTGTGGAAATTTACAGCGGTATTTACCAAAATTGATGCCATCGAAATTAATATCAATTCAATTGAAAACATTGAGATATGGAAGCAGGGTGTAAACTTCGACCAATTGTAGGCATTCCTTACAGTTTTTTGCTTAGTTTATTTCCTTATTGTAAATTGTTGTTTGTAACACCCAAAAGGAAGGGAGATAGACCCATTGTTAATTATACCGATCGTCTTAGAATCACTTGAATCGATTTAGCAGTCTGTCTGTAGGTCTGTCTGTCCATCTATTCTTGTAATCACGATACAGAAGCGCAACGAAGTTTTTCGGGACAAGGACGAACGGTATTTAATTTGAAGAAAATCGGTTCAGATTTAGATTTAGATTTTGACTCTTTTCACTCTAAATACCACATATTACAACAAAAACATCAAAACATCTTATATTTAAACCAGGAACACCTGTGGTGAAAATGGGCCAGATCGGTTCAGATTTATATATAGGTCCCATACAAATTTCGCTCCCGGCTTGACTTTTTCCGCCCCAGAAACCACGTATTTTCACTGAATTTCTTCAAAGTGAGCATAAAACATTATATTTGAACTGGCAGAACTTATTGTGAAAGTAAGTCACTTTATTCCATGTTTGGATATAGCCCCGATACACATATTCTTTACGTTTTGACAAATTGGATCAGGTCATATTAGCCTATGATTAAGAAACATACAAAAAATCTTCTTTTTTACCGAATTGAATTGTATTCGGATAGAAAGTGGAGTGTATCATATAGTCGGCACCGCCCGACTTTAGCCTTTTCTTACTTGTTTTTTGTTGAGTATACATAGTACACTAACTTTGTTGTCGGAGATCCGTTTAACTTATTTGGATAATTGTGGTCCGCAGATTGCAAATCTCCTTGGATAATCAACGTTTTCGTGAACTTAAAATTCCTAAAAGTGAGATGTCCGGCTCTTTGGCACTTTATTATTACTATATTACTATATTATCACTATATTATTACTATTATTACTATTTACTATAACACATTTATAGTATGTCAGGAATGCAATTTTTCAAAATCCGATCACGAAATGTCGAAAGAAATGTTGTTTTTAAAATTTCTGACAGCCTTAACTATCCAGAAACACTTCGCCGACTCGCAAATCTAGAGCCTTACTTTCATACCTTTGCAATATGGTGTTAATAAATCAGGAAATATTCAAACGAATTCTTGTAAAGAGTTCAATAAATCTATTGAGTTTAGTCTGAGACAATTGTTCAAAGGTCAATTTGGGGGTTGATTATCACAACTATTCGGTTATTGCAACAGGCATGGACATTAATTAGTTGCGATCATCGAGCTCGTACTGTAATTGAATTGAATCTTTTTTAATCAAATAAATGCACCGATATGTACATTAGGGCGTACCTCAAAAAAAAAGTTCGCCGTACACCTTCGAATATGAAGTATTATTGAAAGGTAGTTTCAAAAATTTTTTTTTATTTTTTTTGCCGAACGTAGGGGTCGCGCTTTTACATTTTTCTATATAACTTCTGCATTTATAAACGGATTTTAAAGTGTGATACATCGATGTTTTTGTCTCGACGAGGCCGATCTCAGTTGCTACTACCCTAATGTACCACTCTAATATCAGAAAATTAAAGCTCTCATAAAATCATGAAACTCTTCTGACTTCAAAGACAAAAAAATCGGCCTCGTCGAGACAAAAACATGGATGTATCACACTTTAAAATCCGTTTATAAATGCAGAAGTTATATAGAAAAATGTAAAAGCGCGACCCCTACGTTCGGCATAAAAAAATAAAAATTTTTTTTTGAAACTACCATTCAATAATACTTCATATTCGAAGGCGTACGGCGAACTTTTTTTTACTTGTAACCTGGTACGCTCTAATGTACATACATTAGAGCGACTCACGGAAAAAAATGATAAATTACTCCTCGCAAAATGAATATGTTTCCTGAATATCCATTTGCAAACAACCTCTAAACATGGAGTTGCTGCTCAATATTGAATTGGTAAACCTAAATAGAAATTAACATATACAAAGTGAGCCACATCCGTCTGAGATTATGACCATTTCATTTTTTTTCATCGAATCTAATTGTATTGGGGTAGAAAGTGGAGGATATCGTATAGTCGGTCCCGCCCGGCTTTAGCATTTTCTTACTTGTAAAGGGTGATTTTTTAAGAGCTTGATAACTTTTTTTTTTAAAAAACGCATAAAATTTGCAAAATCTCATCGGTTCTTTATTTGAAACGTTAGATTGGTCCATGACATTTACTTTTTGAAGGTAATTTCATTTAAATGTTGACCGCGGCTGCGTCTTAGGTGGTCCATCCGCTTAGTCCAATTTTGGCATTTCCACGTTTTTGAGTAACAGAGACCCAATTGGTGCGAACGGCGACGAATCGAAAATTGGTGGTCATCATTAACACTGGCCGATACAGCTGCGATATTTTCTTCAGTTCGCACTCTACGTAAGCGTGTTGGTGGTTTAATGTCCAACAATGTAAATTTGGTGCGAAATTTAGTCACAATAGCCCGAATAGCCGCTTCAGTGGGTCGATTAAACTGACCATAAAATGGAAGCGCGCAATGAACTTTCTTAACAGAGCACGCATTTTGATAATAAAATTCAATAATTTGCAAGCGTTGTTCGTTTGTAAGACGATTCATGATGAAATGTCAAAGCATACTGAGCATCTTTCTCTTTGACACCATGTCTGAAATCCCACGTGACCTGTCAAATACTAATGCATGAAAATCCTAACCTCAAAAAAATCACTCTTTATGTATTAGTTTTCAATAATCTGAAGCAAAGTTTGTTTGAATTGAACTTATTAAGTTCAAGTTTCTTCAGTTTATGTACACATTTATATGGTTTGTGAAAAAAATCAGAATTTTTTTTCAGGATGAGCAAATAATTGACTTGTTTAGTAAAAATTTACTTGGTTTCAGGGAAAGTTGAACTAGAATAAAGTATGTTTATGGCACAAATATCATGAAACTTTAGAGAGTAATAATAATTTTCTTAGTTTCAGTTCAATTATTATAATTAATATTATATTTTATTCAGTTTAAGTAAATGTGCACTCCTTTTGGGGAGAATATCGAAAAATGTTCATCAGTTTGAGTAAATATATTCTTGCTTTAGGGGAAATTATTAAAAATTTGGCAGGTTTCGTAAAAATTTACTTGGCAAAATTTTGTTTATACATGGGTTGATATGTCCTTGATTTGAGGAAAAATTTACTTAGCTTGAGGAAAACTTCAGCAACATTTTACTTATATTTACTTGGTTGGAGGAAAAAATTACTGCAATTTCCCTCAGTTTTAGCAAATGTTTATTTTTTTTTTGAGAAAAATTTAACTACACCTTTTTCAATTGTAATTCAAATAATACCCTATTCCACGAAGTGGTGTAGGGTATAAAAACACCAGTTGAAATTCAAAAACTCCATTCCATTTGATAAAACTGAATTCCATTTGAAATTCAAAAAATGTCAATTGAAATTCAAATCTCGTCATTTGTAATTCAAAAGACAACATTTGAAATTCAAAAGTCGTCATTTGTAATTCAAAAGACATCATTTGAAATTCAAAAGACATCATTTGAAATTCAAAAATCTTCATTTGTAATTCAAAACTTGTCATTTGCAATTCAAAACTCGTCATAAGTAATTCAAAAGACACCATTTGAAATTCAAAAGTTTGTATTTGAAATTCAAAAATTATTCCATTTGTAATTCAAAAACTATTCCATTTGCAATTCAAAAAGTGTAAACAAAATTATTTAAGCAAAATATACATTAGGTTGGGTAGCATTTATTTATTTCTGTAAATTTTAATATTCTGCTGTTTAGAAAACAGATTTACCCCCATTTAGATTGATAGATAGAAAGTCTGTGGAGTGAGGATATAAAAATAAGAACATTACCCATTGAGAAATTTGTTTCATAGATGTTATATAAACCTGCAATATGATTGATATTGAAAAGACCTCTCACACAAATTGGAATAAGCTTTGGTTAAAATAAAACTGATCAGTAACAATTTAATATTGTAAATGGTCTTACAATCACTTTATATCTGTAAAAAAGTTATGATTTGTTGTACCTCCCACACAAATAATCCGACCCTAAGTAAAATGCAAGTCCTTATAAATTATATGCAGATGCTCTCTGAGCTGGTGAAGGTTATAAAATATATATGAAATTACCGACTTTTTACATCATTATAATTATTAGTTGCTTATCATTTTATTAAATCTGTTTCCAAAACTGCAGGATATCCAAATTTGGAGAAAAAATAAATGCTACCCCATCTAATATATATTTTTCTTAAATAAGTTTGTTTACATTTTTGAATTTCAAATGGAATCTTTTGAATTTCAAATGGAATAATTTTTGAATTTCAAATGAAAACTTTTGAATTTCAAAAGGTGTATTTTGAATTACAAATAACGAGTTTTGAATTTCAAATGATGAGTTTTGAATTTCAAATGATATTTTTTGAATCTCAATTGATATTTTTTGAATTTCAAATGATATTTTTTTGAATTTCAATTGATATTTTTTGAATTTCAAACGATATTTTTTTAATTTCAAATGGAATTTTTGAATTTCAATTGATATTTTTGGAATTTCAAATTGGTGTGCACCATTTTCAAGTGTAATTCAAAAGATACCATTTGCAATTCAAAAATTCCATTTGAAATTCAAAAAATATCAATTGAAATTCAAAAATTTCATGTGAAATTCAAAATCCGGCTAATTTTTTACATGTGTATTAAGAACTATTGTCGCTTGTAATATACATGTAGTAAGTCACAAAAAAATTTACAATTGTTGCAAGAATATAAAATTCACGGTTGCAATTGCATTTATATCAACTTTCTCTATCTGGTGTTCTGAAACAATTCTGTCACAAATATTTCCTATTTAGTCAGCAATCATATGCAAACAAATATTGATGTACTCTATATGATAGAAATTTGCGCGTTCTTTCTGAAGGCGCTTTTCACAATTTTTACTTTACAACCAACATGTATCCTATTCCTCCCAAACATTAACTTACAACACTATTTTCGCTTAGTATAATGCTCCCTTCGAGTATTCGAACTGTGACCCGCTTTAAAAAGAATCTCAGACAAGTTAAAGGTTAAAGTCGGGCGTGGCCGACTATATGAGACTCTATACTTATTCATTGTACCCTGTGTTGTAGGGTATTAAAAGGTCGTTACATTTGAACAGGGTGGACAGCTATAAGAGGAGAATATACTAAAAAATTTATACTTCTATCTGCATTTGTAGAAAATTTAAACACAAATTTTGAATGGGAGCTATATAAATCTGATATATAAGACGCTTTAAATATGTGTTTCTAGAGCGGAAAGAATCAAATTGGGGGAGTCATTTATATGGGAGCTATCTATAGATCTGAACCGATGAGATCCACTTTCGCCATAGATGTTTCTATTTGAAATATTAGTTGATGTGCCGAATTAGAAGAACATCTGTTGAAATATGCTAATTCTGGAGAGGAATTAATCTATTCGGTGGCGAAATTTGTATTAAAGCTATATATATATCATTGAAAATCTGTAAAAATATGTGGTTTCTACACCGGAGAGAGTCAAAACGGAGGAGACATTTGTATGGGAGCTGTTTATAAATCTGAACCGATCTGGATTATTTTTACCAGAGCTGTTTCTAGTCGTAATATACGGCGTTTTGACAAATTGGAAGAAAATCTGTTGAAATATGTGGTTTCTAGAGCGGAAAGAATAAAATCGGGAGCAAAATTTGTATGGAAGCTATATCTAATCTGAACCGATTTTTTTCAAATTATTCTCATTGGTACCATATTTTATCCCTTTTTGTCCCATTTCGCCCGCTAAAACTTTTATTTTCTTTGTGGTGCTTCCAAGCTACAAGAGGAATGTCCGCAACAAATTTTAATTGTATGAAAATAAGAAATTTAATTAATAAGCCAAGGCTACTTATATTTGTATACTATGTGTATATATATATATAATGGATATAATACTTCAATTCATAAAGTAAATATAAGGGAGCAATCATAAATACCCTAAATATTGGGGGATAGAGAGTGTACTTTCAGCTACAGTCGTTTGGTTGGTTGTATTCCCATCCTATTTTAATTTCAAAAGTATAAGACAACTTCATGATTCTACCATTTTTGGTCGTAAAAGCAACAAAGCAAAGTACGAACTTGGAAAAAAAATATTTTACGTGGCTATGCAGTCAGAGGAATGCATACACCGAATTCCATGATTCTATCAGCGGCCATTTTGTTGGTACCATTTTTATCCCCTTTTTCCAATTTTGCCCCCTCAAGAGTACGACTATCTAAAATCTCTTTATTTTACGTATCTACACAATAGTACTCACGCAGACGTACTCACTGAATTTCATCATTCTAGCTGTATTGGTTTAGTTGGGGCTATTTTATCCCCTGTAGCCATTGTATCCATTGAAAGTACGAATTTGGAAAAAACGTTTTATTTTTCGTGTCTACGCAGTCAGAGGAATGTATACTCCGAATTTCATGATTCTAGCTGCTGTCATTTGGTAGGTACTATTTTTATCCCCTTTTTCCATTTGAACCCCAAAAAGTACGAATTTTGAAATATTCGTATATTTTACTTGTCTATGCAATCAGAGGAATGTATATATCGAATTTCATTATTCTAGGTGTAGCCGTTAGGTTGGTACCATTTTTATCCCTCTATCCCCATTTAACCCCTTAAAAGTACGAATTTAGAAAAAAATACTTTTATATTATGTGTCTACTCTATTAGAGGAATGTACACGCCAAATTTCGTGTTTCTATCTGTTGTCGTTTGATAGGTACCATTTTTATCCCTTTTTGTCCCATTTCGCCCCCTACAAATAAAAATCACTCTATGGTACCCTTTTATGTTATAGAGGGAATGCGCATTGCAAGTATCAACTAAATACAAGCTAATATGTTCAAAAAACATGCTGAAATACTCTAAATATTAGGGGTATTTTCAGTCCTTGTGAGGGAAAAATTTTTCCCTCTGGGCCGATTTCGTCCACTTTCAATCCCAACCGATCTACAACCATAAGACACATTTAGGAAAAATTTGAACCTCCTAGCTCATTTCGTTCGGCCGCTATCGTGCTTTCAACAGACAGACAGACGGACATGGCTATATCGTCTTAGAATTTTACCACGACCCAGAATATATATACTTTATGGGGTCTCCGATGAATATTTCAAGGTGTTACAAACGGAATGACAAAGTGAATATACCCCCATCCTGGAGGTGGAGGGTATAAAAATGTCAATTGGAATTCAAAGCTCGTCATTATACACTCCACGAGAGTATTATGTCTTTGTGCATTTGTTTGTAACACCCAAAAGGAAGAGAGATAGACCCATTGTTAATTATACCGATCGACTTAGAATCACTTTTTGAATCGATTTAGCAATGTCCGTCTGTCTGTCTGTCTGTCTGTATGTCTGTCTGTCCGTCCATCTATTCTTGTAATCACGATACAGGTCGCAATTGTAGTCAGAACCAAATGAAACTTTGCACAACGAAGTTTTTCGGGATAAGAACGAACGCTATTTAATTTGAAGAAAATCGTATTAGACTTAGATATAGCCCCCATACGAATTCCACTCCTGATTTGACACTTTTCACTCTAGATACCACATATTACAACACATTTTCTTCAAAATTGGCAAAACATCTTATATTTCAACTAGAAACACCTGTGGTAAAAATGGGGCAGATCGGTTCAGATTTATATATAGCTCCCATACAAATTTCGCTCCTGATTTGACTTTTTTCGCTCTAGAAACCACATATTTTAACAGATCCTCTTCAAATTAGGCGAAGTATATTATATTTGTCCTAGAAACACCCATAGTGAAAATGGGTCAGATCGGTTCAGATTTACATATAGCTCCCATACGAATTTCACTCCCGATTTTAATCTTTTCACTCTAGATACCATATATTACAAGAGATTTTCTTCAAAATTGGCAAAACATCTTATATTTCAACTAGAAACACCCATGGTAGAAATGTGTTAGATCGGTTCAGATTTATATATAGCTCCCATACAAATTTCGCTCACGATTTAACTTTTTCCGCCCCAGAAACCACGAATTTTCACCGAATTTCTTCAAAGTTAGCATAACACCTTATATTTGAACTGGAAGAACTTATTGTGAAAGTTAGTCACATTTTTCCATTTTGGATATAGCCCCGATACAAATATTCTTATCGATTTGACAAATCGAACCAGGTCGTATTAGCCTATGATTAGGAAACATACAAAAATTCTTCCCGTTTTCACTTTTTTACCGAGTTGGACTGTATTCGGTTGGAAAGTGGAGTATATCATATAGTCGGCCCCGCCCGACTTTAGCCTTTCCTTACTTGTTTTTAATTCAAACAAGTAAGAAGGCGTTAAGTTCGGCCGGGCCGAATCTTATATACCCTCCACCGCGGACTGCATTCCACAGTATTACCAGCAGATTAAAGGATGTGGACGTAGATGTACAGAACCATATTACAAAAATTGTTATATGTTTATGCACATAACTATATTTGATTACTACTTCAAACTATAATGTATACTTATGCGCACTGTTTAAAATCTACTACTATATATAAATACAATGCTGTAATAGTGAAAGTGAACATGCCGAAAATATTAGGCGATTGTCAGTCGCCATTAGGGAGAGGCATTTTCAGATACAGACAAAGTGAATGCATTATTATGATAAGAAAAGTACAAATTTTAAATTTCGCCCCATTCTCCTCCCAAATGTACAAATTTGAAAAAAAAAACTTTTTGTTTCAAGTCTTCATAGTCAGATCACCGGTTTGGAAGGTCCCATTGTTATGCCTCATTTTCAATTATATCCCTTAAAAGGACGAATTTCGAAAAATCCTATTTACGTGTTTATGCAATAAGAGTGTACACACCGAATTTCATGATTCTAGCTGTTGTCGTATCATTGGTACCATATATTATCCATTTTTGTCCCATTTCGCCCGCTAAAACATTTATTTTCTTTGTGGTGCTTCCATTTTTGTCCCATTTCGCCCGCTAAAACATTAGTTTCTTTGTGGTGCTTCCAAGCTACAAGAGCAATGTCCGCAACAAATTTCAAACGTATGAAAATCAGAAATTTAATTAATAAGCCAAGGCTACCAATATTTTTATACTATGTATATATATAATGGAAATAATACTTCAATTCATAAAGTAAATATAAGTCAGCAATTTTAAATACCCTAAATATTGGGTATTTATGGTAATTTTTACTGGCTATGCACTCAGAGGAATGTATATACCCAATTCCATGATACTATCTGCGGCCATTTTGTTGGTACCATTTTTAACCCCTTTTTCGCATTTTACTCCTTAAAAGTACGACTTTCGAAAATTTCATCATTCTAGCTGTAGCCTTTTAGTTGGTACCATTTTTCCCCTCTGCTCCCATTGAATCCCTTGAAAGTACGAAATTGGAAAAACGTTTTTTTTTTTCGTGTCACTCAGTCAGAGGAATGTATACCTCGAATTTCATGGTTCTAGTTGAATCCATTTATTTGGTACATTTTTTATCCCATTTTTCCATTTTACACCCTAAAAGTACGAATTTCGAAAATTACCTTTATTTTATGTGTCTACGCAATCAGAGGAATATATACACCGAATTTCATTATTCTAGGTGCAGCCTATTTTTATCCCTCTATCCCCATTTAACCCCTTAAAAGTACAAACTTAGAAAAAATACTTGTATATTATGTATCTACTCTATTAGAGGTATGTACACGCCAAATTTCGTGTTTCTATCTGTTGTCGTTTGATAGGTACTATTTTTTATCCCTTTTCGTCCCATTTCGCCCCCCTACAAATAAAAATCACCCTATGGTGCCCTTTTATGCTATAAAGGGAATGCGAATTGCAAATATCAAGTAAATACAAGCTATTATGTTCAAAAAACATTCTGAAATACTCTAAATATTAGGGGTATTTTCAGTCCTTGTGAAGGAAAAATTTTTCCCTCTGGGCCGATTTCGCCCACTTTCAATCCCAACCGATCTGCAACCATAAGACACATTTAGGAAAAATTTTAACCTCCTAGCTCGTTTCGTTCGGCCGCCATCGAGCTTTCAACAGACAGACAGACAGACAGACAGACAGACAGACGGACGTGGCTAGATCGTCGTAGAATTTTACCACTACACAGAATATATATACTTTATGGGGTCTCCGATGAATATTTTAAGGTGTTACAAACGGAATGACAAAGTGAGTATACCCCCATCCTGGAGGTGGAGGGTATAAAAACAGCATTTGAAATTCAATAGACATCATTTGAAATTCAAAAGACATCATTTGAAATTCAAAAGACATCATTTGAAATTCAAAACTCGTCATTTGCAATTCAAAACTCGTCATTTGTAATTCAAAAGACACCATTTGAAATTCAAAAGTTTTCATTTGAAATTCAAAAATTATTCCATTTGTAATTCAAAAATTATTCCATTTGCAATTCAAAAAGGGTAAACAAAATTATTTAAGCAAAATATAATATACATTAGGTTGGGTAGCATTTAATTATTTCATTTAATTAAATTTCTGTAAATTTTAATATTATGCTGTTTAGAAAACAGATTTACCCCCATTTATATAAACCTACAATATGATTGATATTGCAAGACCTCTCACACAAATTTGCATACGCTTTGGTTAAAATAAAACTGATCACTAACAATTTAATATTTGAAATGGGTTTACAATCACTTTATACTTTTAAAATAGTTATTATTTGTTGTACCTGCCGCACAAATAATCCGACCCTAAGTAAAATGCAAGTCCTTATAAATTATATCATTTTATTAAATCTGTTTTCAAAACTGCAGAGTATTCAAATTTGCAGAAAAAATGCTACACCACCTAATGTATATTTTTTTTCTTAAAAAAAAATTGTTTACATTTTTGAATTTCAAATGGAATCTTTTGAATTTCAAATGGAATAATTTTTGAATTTCAAATGAAAACTTTTGAATTTCAAATGGCGAGTTTTGAATTACAAATGACGAGTTTTGAATTACAAATGGTGTCTTTTGAATTACAAATGACGAGTTTTGAATTACAAATGGTGTCTTTTGAATTACAAATGACGAGTTTTGAATTCCAAACGATGATATTTGAATTTAAAATGATATTTTTTGAATTTCAAATGATTATTTTTGAATTTCTATTGATATTTTTTGAATTTCAAATGGAATTTTTGAATTTCAATTGATATTTTTTGAATTTCAAATGGAATTTTTGAATTTCAAACGATATTTTTTGGATTTCAAATGGTGTACACCATTTTCAAGTGTAATTCAAAAGACATCATTTGCAATTCAAAAATTCCATTTGAAATTCAAAAAATATCAATTCAAAAATTCCATTTGAAATTCAAATCAAATATCAACATTCGCAATATCAACAGATATTTTCTAGTGCAAATGTCCAGCAATTGTTTTGAAAATACTGCAGATTGGCCGTTCCACGAAACATGATTCTTTTCGTCAGCTGGATATTTCCGTGGAATCGCCAGTAATGTAAATTGAAAATCACCTTCCAACAGAATCATTGAACCAACAGTGCGCCATAGTAAACATCTCCGGACCGATCAAAACGTTGGCTACCTCAGATCTTTGAAAGGTTGCACGATGGAGTTTCGATAATTTCTGAAATTTCTGATGAAGCAAGCATCGCTTTAATTTTGCGAGCGAATTTTTGCCAAAATTGGTACTATCAAAAAAAATTTCCGGTGTGACGCTGTCATTCCGAGTTGGGCTAATATTAATTGCATTCAATGCCTCATTGTGAATTTTCAGAACTGTCCTCTTTGTATTTGGTTCACGAATCGGTGAAATACACGTACATGAAGTATTTTCACCGATTCGTGAACCAACTGGATTTTCCTGTTTATTTTTATGACTGATTGCGAACTGGAATTATGAACCAAATAAAAATGAATCAACAAAATATGCCGTTCATCTAGATCCGTTCAGCTAGACCCACCTTTAAGTATACCGATCGGCTTAGAATCACCACCTGAGTCGATTTAACGATGTATGTCTGTCCGTCTATCCGTCCGTCCGTCTGCTGTCCATCTAAGCTTGTTCGCGCTCTACAGGTCGCAATTAATGTCCGATTGTCATGAAACTTGGCAGAAGTTATTTTTTCTGTTAAAGGACCATTGGTATTGAGGAGGAAATCGGTTCAGATTTAGATATAGCCCCCATACAAATGTCGCTACCGATTTGACATTTTCCGCTCTAAAATCTACATTTTGTACCCGATTTCCTTTAAATTTGGCACAACATTTTATAATCGAACTAAAAACACCTATGCTGAAAGTGGGTATGATCGGTTCAGATTTAGATATAGCCCCCATACAAATGTCGCTCCCGATTTGACTTTTTCCGCTCTAAAATCCACATATTGTACCCGTTATAGACCCAATACAAATGTTGCTCGCGAATCTTTAATCGATTGTGGCCAAACTTTACATATTATATTTCCCCAATAAACATACATGGTGAAAGTGGGTCACATCGTTCCAGGTTTCAATATACCACCATACAAATGTCATTTCCGATTTAACTTTTTTGTCAAACACATATATGGTGTTTTTTTACCTTCTCGGTGCAAAGCGGACAACTTACCTTTGTGACCCCATACAAAAATTCGTTCCCATTCACTTGTGAAAATGCTATTCGTAAAATGTTGCATATATTCGACTTCCTACGGAAGTACTTCCTGTTCTTTTCTGTTAATAAAAAAGAATAAAAAGAAATCCCAAACAATGAAGTGTTAAAAAAGTGGGTTGTGTATGTTTGATTGACTCAAGGGTCAACTGCATTAATAATGTATTCGCTGTGGGCCTATTACTTTGGTGTCATATGTTAAAATTAGTGTTGAAACTACACGTGTATGTCGTTGCACAATGAAACTGCTTAGGTTTGCGGAAAATTTATTGGGGTAGCTGAAGAATGGCTGAGTGTTGTTTATTCTACGGTTACACTTGCTAAAAAGTGTGAGTACACTATAGTGCAAGGTATATATATCGATTTTAGTGACAAAACCTCAAAAAATGTTTCCAATATTTTTCTTTGTGAAAAATAGCGAAAAAAACTCAGACAGTCGCTAAAAAGACAGCTAAGAATACTAGTTTAAAATTTCAAAAATGTATAAATGTCATCATTTCGAAAATCAAAATAAAATTGTAAAATCTTCATAAAACCTAACGCGACTATACCTTAACAACTTAATACTTTAGAAGTAAGTGAAATTACCTTCTTACAAAACCAGGTATAGCACGTTATATCAGTCAAGTGCTTCAGGAGTTACAGGCGTTTGAATGAACACACCTTTTTGAAAAAATCTTATTTTTTCTCCGTTAAATTGGTCATAAGTCGTGACAAAAAATCTATTTTTTTTTTTTTCAAAATACGAATTCAAAGTTTTATGAAAAGAATGCTCACACAAACTTTCAAAACATTCGAAGCTATCGAGGTCAAAAAACTGGTTGTAAACGGGTCGCTTGTTGACAAATTATGCAAAACTTGTAGTTCTGCGTTAACATACAGTGCCTTTATAATATTTATAATTTTGTCTGATACGCCTTTCTGTGCTAATGCGTGCCAAATTGAGCTTATCTTGAGTGAATCGAAGGGTTTCTTCTCCTCAATTATTATCCTTAGGGTATTAGCTTGATCGATGCAACTACGGTAAAGGCGAAATCCAGTCTACTCGTTTCTCGGAGAGTTTTCTATGTTTTTCAGTCTCGAGTGGATTATGGTTCAGGGTAATTGCTATCCAGTTTTCACAATCTCTTAAATATTCTTTCTTAGGTATTTTAACTATTTTTCCTCTATTCAAGCGCTTACTATATGCGGGTGAATGAGTTTGGCTGAAATTTCCGGTTGAATAATCCGGTTATGGTGTGAATACCAATTCTGTCAAACGCTTTCCTAAAGTCCAATGAAATTACCGATAAATGACTTCTCTTAGAAAGGGAGTAAGTAATCAGATTATATAAGAACAATAGATTATTTGCTACCGACTTACCGTACTTAATACCAGTCTGCTGGCTACTGATAAACTTATTTGTATTAATAAACCACCATAGCCGATCTTGGCTACGATCTTGTCTAGAACTTTCGCACAACATACAATCAGAGATATAGGTCCTCTAGCATACTTACGTATGTCCTTTCCGCATCTAGCTTCAGGACGGGTGTAATCAGACTCCTCTTGTAAGCTTGAGGTATGTGATTGTGAAATATGTTGTTAAATAAATTGTGCCATCTTAATTTCGTATACCAAGGCATGTTTTTCAACTAAAACTATTATTTACAGAGGTTGTCTCTGCAAAGGTTATATCCTCGTCGATAAGAAGTGATGTCTTAGATGGCGTGTAACCTAGGCATATGCTAGTGGATACTTTATGATCTCTAAACTTACTATTACATTTTTCGTTCTTTGATTCGTTAGACCAACATTTGCCAATTTCATTCGCTATTTCCGCTATGTCGGTGGTACTTATATTATCGCTGCCTCATCGTATGCAGTGAATCCTTGATCTATTGTTAATGCCATATAGTCTAATGTTGGACCACGTCGTTGATAATTTAGTTCGATAATGTATATTTTCTTCTGAATTGTGCATTTGCGCTTTTGAAATTTATTGTGTTTATGTTCCACATTCTATTCCGTTCTGTCTTTAAAATCTCAAGTTCCTTCTTCCACCATGGAACCAGAAACTTATTACTAGTTCTGTGGCATTGCGGTATTGAAATGTTTGCACTCTGATGATTTATGTATGTATGAAATAACGCAATACTTTGGAAAAACCGCAGTAATTTCTTAACCTATGGTCACCCCAATCTGAATTTTTGATTTTCGAAGACAAAAAAATCGGCCTCGTCGAGACAAAAACATCGATGTATCACACTTTAAAATCCGTTTATAAATGCAGAAGTTATATAGAAAAATGTAAAAGCGCGACCACTACGTTCGGCATAAAAAAATAAAAAAAAATTTTTTGAAACTACCTTTCAATAATACTTCATATTCGAAGGTGTACGGCGAACTTTTTTTTTTACTTGTAACCTGGTACGCTCTAATGTATATGCCAAATTTCATCAAAATCGGAGAGGATGAAAATTAAAACCTATGGTTTTTGGAACGTTTTCGGTTGGAATTACCCTATATGCGAAAGTGATGTGCGTACTGAAATGTGTCATTAGAAAAGTACGTAATTAGATTAACGTAAAAGCCTTGCCAAAATATTGCTTCTCGTGTGACTAGATAGAGATCCCAAAAGCTGACTCCAATTATTGAAGTCACCAGCTATAAAACTGGGTACGGCGGAGTCCTGAAACAGGGCGCTTAAATTATTAAAATTGAAACTCCAACAAGGAGGTAAGTACATTTACTTCATTATCAGTCTAGAACTAGATTCAATCGTCATTGATTGTATGTTGAACTTGATTATGAACTAAAACAGCGCACCTCCAAAAGCGTTTCTGCTATAAAGTGTGTAGTTAAGAGGCGTTGGTACCCCGCTACTACAATAGTTTAAACGTGTTTCTTGCAAAGCAATGATATTTGTGGTTTTTTAAGTAAGTGTAGTTCATGATAGTTATTTAAGTATCATTTAATGTATCATTGGATAATTCTTAGTGACATTGATGGTTAGTAAAAATATGAAACTAGAGTAATAAAAATAAATTAATTTTAAATTAAGAAAAAAATCAATAAAGGAAAAAAATTAAATTAAAAAGACTTCTGTGATAGTAGCTACATCTTCGTCAGATGAAAGTAAATCCACTGGCGTCGCAAAGTATATGGTTGGCTTTGATATAGTTTTTCGGAGTTTGGCCTTGAGTTCCGCCTTTTTGGGCGTTTTCGAGAATGATAAATATGGTGCCGAAATTTGGATTTTCGTTTTGTGGGCGGCTAGAAGGCTGAAAGTTGGAACGTATATATTACTGACCACGAGAAAGATCAATTTGATGCCGATATTTAGAATTTCGTTTTGTGGGCGGAGTGGGCGTGTCAATAATGTATTTTAGGTAGATGGCTGAAATGATAATGCGGTGGGGACGTGGCAAAAGTGATTTTTGAACTAGAAGGCTGAAAATTGGAACGTCAGTAATATGAAACCTGATTTTAATTTTACCACTTGTTTTTTATGGTCTGGTGAAGCGGGCGGGGTTCAACTAGTAATATATATTTGATCAAACTTTTCTATCTGTCAACGAGCCCTTTATAATTTAACTTTTTGATTTAATTTGTGTACGATTGTGTATTGTTCTGATTTCAAATCTTATAGTTACTACTAATTGTTCTTTCTTGAGGAACTTGGCACATGCGATTTAACTTTTTGAATCATGTGGAACATCAAGACTACAGCAATTTGAGGCTTTCTTCAAATGTTTTCAATCTTCTCTATGTACACGTAGATGCAGTTCTTGGCACACCAATGCTCACGATTTTCTACGAATTGTTTGCTCCACACATTGACTATTTACTTTTTGCTACGGCATACACTTCGAACGCTTGAAAACATTCGGCAAAGGCCAAATTTTAATGCTACGAGGCCGTGATTTTTCGGAGAAATATGTGCACACTAATAAATAATTGGAGGAACATATTCAAATAACATTTTGCGGATCATGTTGTATTTCTACTAAGCATACCTATTGTGAAAGCGAAATTCTTCATTTTAGAATAAACTATTAATTGAATAAGTAGAATCAATGTATACACAACAAGTAAGGAAAGATTAAAGTCGGGCGGGGCCGACTATATGATACACTCCACTTTCTATCCGAATACAATTCAATTCGGTAAAAAAGTGAAAACGGCGGCCTGTATCGTGATTACAAGAATAGATAGACAGACAGATATACAGACAGACAGACAGTCGGACATTGTTAAATCGATTCAAAAAGTGATTCTAAGTCTATCGGTATAATTGACAATGGGTATATCTCCCTTCCTTTTGGGTGTTACAAACAAATGCACAAATGCAATGGCACAACGAGTGAAGAAGAAGACACCGAGCGGCAAGGTGCGTTACAACTAATGTTTCAAAAATGTTAGTTTGTCTGTTCATGTATACGTAAGTGACAACGTATAACCAATTGTGACTATGTATAATTAAATAATCAACATGTGAATCAAAATTTAAATCTTAATTTCTATTTGGAATTTCAATTAAGCAACCAAAAAATCGACTGAATTCTAAATAAATATGAGTGCGGCACTTAAAATAGCTCATTCATTCGGGCATTTTAAGGGCGCAAGGTAAGTCCAACAGCATTTCAAATTTATTTAAATATAGTTTCTCTGGAATCACGTATTTCCAAACGAACAAAAAACTTTGGGTGTTCAACAGTTGTAACATTCGCTGGAACAGTTGTAGCATTGGGAACACTAGGTGGAAACTCCGCAAACCTGAAAGGTATTTAAAGTTCGCCTTTCAAAGAAGTGGGATTATTTGTGGTCTAAAACAGCTGTACAAAATATAAAAACAAAAAAATAAAGTGACTATATTATTGAAAATGAAGGCCTGTGTAAGTAGTTTCTTAAATTTTGTGCTTTTATGATTCTCAGTGAACATATCCTATAAATGTCGTGGACCAAAAGCTCTATGTGGGACTCAACTTGACTCAAAGTGTAAATGTTAAAGTGTTCGTCTGAATGTGTGTAGTTTATGGTGGAATTAATATCTCGTCAGCATTTTTCGGCATACTCCTACAATATTATTATACCCTACACACTTTGTGGAGTAGGTGTAATTATTAGTTAGTTTCACGCCACATGTTTGTAAGTAAGTAATCTGATCGGCTTAGCTGATTCGATTTATCAATGTCTGTCAGTCCGTCTGCTGTACATCTAAGCATTTCTGCAACTTCTGATGTTATATAAGGGTAATGCTAAAAATTGGGCCCATTTTAAGGGGACTACGCCAAAAAGTGGACCCATATAGATCACTTTCACAGTAGGTATTCTTTGTTGAAATATAACATGATCTGCTTAATTATATAAAAACCGATATAAGCTGTGGGTTTTTAGATCGATAATAGTATAGACTGCGAGCCCGTTTGAATGGGGGCTAAACCAATGGGGACCCATGTAGCCTACTTTCACATCAGTTGTTTCTAGTTCAAATATAACATGATCCTGAAATGACCCATGCAGTTCATTTTCACGATCAGTTCAAATATAACATGGTCCTGAAAATTGTATCAAGATCCGAAGGTAGATGTGGGTTTTAGAGCAATAATGGTGTAAACTGGCGACTCATTTGTATGGGAGCTATAACACGACATGGACCCATAACGTTGACCTTTATAGTAGTTGTTTTAGTGCAAATATAACCTGATGTGGGAAATTTGATCAATATCCACTCTAAAATGCGCATTTTAGAGTAGTAAAATGGTCAATTGAAGGAATATTTGTAAGAAGGCTATGCAGATTTTACCATGTTACAATTAGACTAGAAACACCTACTTTGAAGACAAGCTATATAGGACCATGTTTTGTATAGCCCCATACAAATGACCCCAATTTACATTATTATCGCTCTAGAACCGACATCTTGATAATATTTTGCAGATAATATTTTCGGATTTTCAACACTGTACAGCTTTTTCCCCATGAACTTATTAGATTTTATTTGTACTTTTAAGGAGTAAAAAGGGGTTGAAAGGGATAAAAATGGTACCACCGCAAAGACCAAACGGTTAGGCCTAGAATCTTGAAATGTGGCATGAAGGCATCCTAAAAAGTGTCATTTGCAAAATTCGTACTTTTGGAGGGTGAAATGGGGCAAAAAAGGTCAAATATGGTACCAAAAGCACGGCTGAAGCTAGAATCATGAAATTTGATATGTACGTTTCTCTTACTTCTTAGATCAGATATGAATGGATATTTTCGTAATTCGTACTTTTAATGGGTAAAATGGGATTGAAAGGGATACAAATTGTACCGCCGCATTGACTTAGACTATTTAAATTTGGTACAAACATTTCTGTACAGCTTCAACGCGCCCAAAAAAATATTTTTTCTAAATTCGTACTTTTTGGGGTTTGGGGCTGACGCTGCTTATTCGTCTCGTAGATGAGTGATTACTAGGAAAATTTTTTTAATGGAATAAAATTACCCTTTTGCAAAATTCATACTTTTTGGGGGTCAAATTGGGTAAAAAGTGATAACTATGGTATCAATAATGAAATTCGATTTGCATAGAAACACAAAATTAATTGAATTTTTAAGAAAAATAAGGTAGATAGGGATACAAATGGTACCAACAACAAGGCTAAAGCTAGAATCAGAAATTCGGTGTGAAATTCTGGCCTCTAATGGATTTTTCAAAATTTATACTTTTAAGTAGAAATCAGAATAACATGCGATTAAAATCGTAACCGCCAACGTATCAAATAAGGTACATACATAATATACAAATGAATTGTAACAAAATGTGTACTTTAAAGGTGGAAGCGGATCAAAAGTGATAAAAATCGTACTAACCAAATTGTGGAAATTGGGATGGTACCAACCAAAGTTTTCAGTTAGAATGTGAATGGGCTATTAGAAATTCGGTGTGTACATATCTTCGAGTACGTGGTCTGCAACATAAATTATTTTTAGAAATTTCTACATTTAAGGACGGGGTAAAAATGGTACCCATTTACTAACAGACATGATTTTTTAGAAATTTGAGACAAAATGGGATACCTACCAAAATATTGCACTAGGATCGTGAATCATTATAGTCAGTAGCTCCGTGGAAATAAATATATATAAAAATGTTTATTCTATTTATAAGTCCGGATTTCAAGTCATGCGCCTGTATAGAAGTTATATGTAAAGGATTTAATTGTACAAAGGGTGTGGCAAAAGCACACATATTTTGTAGGTCTGGAGTGATTATAAAAAGATTTATAAATCTGAAATTGCAACTGACTTCAATTATCCGTATGGAAGTTATATCACTTTTATTTTGACCAAAGTTTATGTCAATTTGTGTAGGTGGTACGAAGAGGGGCGTGACAATATCACCTATATTGAGGTGTGTGCAGCATATATGAAAATATTGACAAAGATCAAATCACAGTATTTCGATGATCCGTATAGAAGTTATACTAGATTTAATTTTACGCATGTAATAGTGATTTGTGTGGGTGGTACGAGAAGGGGCGTGGAAAAATCACTCAAAGTGATTATAAAAACTTTCTCAAATATCAAAATATAACTGGTTCCGAAGATTTTACTAGGAATATGGCCTATATGTGTTGGGGTACCATAGGGGATATATTAATTTTATCCGTCTAAACTAAGTCTGGCAAAATTAATAATTTGTTCAGAGTTTGAATAAATTCATTAACTCCCTGCGAGAGTTATCGTGTACACCAGCCAGTCAGACAGACAGGTGGACGTGGAAGGGATTTAGGACATACTTAGGGTTCTTCTATCCCAAATGATATATAAGCTCCCTCTCTGTCGAGTGACGGTATAATTATCCCAGCTTAAGAAAGAAACGGACAAATAACTTTCTGCTTTATATGATTTTTTGTATGAAATTTGTTTTCATTTTTCGCCTACTGAAATTAAACTATTGAACACGTATAAATGGAAGGCACAAAATAAATGTATTTTTTGTAAATTTGTACAAGGGGTATAAATTCCTCCGGCTACGTAGGATCTGGAATCGTAAATTTGGTGTAAATATACCACTGAATACGTAGTTGCGCAAAATAAAACGAATTTTCAAAATTTTTGAGCGTTTCAAGTGATTTACGCTGAAGGGGGTTCTGCTAGTTTAGAATATAAAGCTATAAGATGAACGAAAAATTCTCTATACTTTAACTTTATTAATAGAATTGCCATTTCAGTCTTCTTTTTGGAGAAGTAAACGTTTATTAAATTACAGACTTAAAGAACAAATATTTAATTTGACTTCTTTCGCTAACGTATCAACGAATCAGATTCGTTATTGTCATTTCATTGCAGCAACGAAATATTACGTTCCCACAAAATATTACGTTGCTGCAACGATGTCAACGTTTATGGTATGAAACCGATTTTTCGTAGTTTCGTTCCTGCAACAATTCAATATTCGTTGATGCAACGAAAATACTCTCTTTCTTTTTTTACATGGGAATGTATTCGATGGTAATTCTCGCAGCAACGAATCAGAGTGGATGCACCAATGAATTAGAGTTGTTGCAGCAACGAAGCAGTTGTTGCAGCATCGTATATATTCGTTGCGGAACTATAATTTCCATTAAATGAAGATTCGTTGCTGCAACGAACGCCGACGTTGATTGACTTTCAATGACCAAATTCGTTGCAGCAACGTACAATTTCGTTCTTGTTACTTACGTTTTTCTTTCAGTGTACACTTAAAAATACTTAGGTCGATGGAAGTTAAGTTGCTACCTATGTATACATGATAAATTTAAAATATCCAATAAACTGAATTGAAATGTGTGAGATTCACGCAAAAATCACGTGACTCGCTAAGAAATGTGATTCACACACGTTCACGCGCGAAGAACGTCCACGCACGATCACGTGTGTAAAAACAATATTACTCACCTTCGTGTCTGAGCAGAGTAAAGTACTTTTGTATATGGATTTTTATGTGGGTTTCCAAGGTACCCATGCACTGCATAAAATAGACCCAAGGTAGATTAGACGAAATTTGGAATTCAATATCGTTTTACAGTTTAGATAGCAAAATAGGTCAGTAAATCTTATACACAGCCCTTAGACAAAAGGTTTGTAAATTGGCGTAATAAATAAATAATAATAAATAAAATAAACATTGCTGTCTGCAATAAATGTTCTTATTTCTTGTCTCTTTCCAGATGGCAAGTAATCTTATTTTCGCAGAAACATCTGTAGCCACAACACATTCCAATAAAGACGCAGCTGCCCCACCGGGTATAACAAGCAGAACGACCCACGAGGATAATGCCATAAAGGAACCCTTCAAAGCGGAAATTGTGTGGCGCAATGTTGCGCTGTTCGCAATCATGCACAGTTGTGCACTCTATGGAATATATCTGATATTTGCTGAGAAAGCTTATATGGAATTATTAATCTGTAAGTACCATGAGTTAGTTCGATAGCGTTATATCACACAACTGGTCCCGAAAGTGGCAGAAATAGAAATAGTGGCTTGTTGTGAGTTGTTGCTATTTCGGTGATTCCCCGGAGATTCATTTAAATAAGTTAAGCAGATATTTTAAATATAATATAATGATGGACATTTTTCTGCGCTTTTTATACCCTCCACTAAGGTATTATGTCTCTGTGCATTTGTTTGTAACGCCTAAAAGGAATCGAAGTAGACCCATCATTTATTATACAGGTCGGCTTAGAATCACTTTCTGACCGTGCGCCCATCTATTATTGTAAGCAAAGTACAGGTTGCAATTATTGTCCGATCCTAACCGAATTTGGCAGAAGTAGGTTTTTGCGGGCCAAGGGAAAACGCTATTTAATTTGAAGCTTGTCGGTTCAGATTTAGACAGAGCCACCTTACAAATCTCGCTCCCGATAGAAACCACATATTTTACTCGATTTGCTTAAAATTAGGCACAGTACTTTACCGATTTATATATAGCTCACATACAAACTTCGCTCCGGGTTTGACTATTCCGCTCTAGAAACCATATATTGTCTCAGATTTTCGTAAAAATTTGCAGAAAACGTTATATTTCATATGTATCATATAGCTCCCATACCGATTTGACTTTTTTGCTCTATAAACTATATATTTTAAAGATTTTCTTAAAATTTGGCACGCAATTTATATTTAAGCTAGAAATATCTGTAGTCAAATCGGTTCAGATTGATATATATCATCCATACAAATGTCCCTCCCGATTTGTTTGTTTTCTGCATTAGAAAATACATATTTTAAAATTGTGAGAGTGGGTCTCATCGGTCCATGATATAGGACAGACACATGCCGAAAACCTCACCGAATTGAATTGTAATGACGTACAAAGTGGAGGGTATCATATAGACGGCCCCACCCGACTTTAGCCTTTCCTTACTTCCAAGTGTATAAGTGTATATTTAAAAAACAAATTGTATATTAATTTAAAATGAATATGAATTTGAATTAATCTCTCCAAATATTCGGTAAAATAATATCTAAGAGCATGATGTTATAGCATCAAATCATATATTGATTAGAGACAAAAATAAAACAAACAAAATATTGGCACGGCAGAAGTATTGCTGGGTAACTATACCTCCGTATACACATACTTACACATGTATCTCAATGAGATGCTTGTAAGTTAATATTTTTGTGATTTATTGCTGGGTGCGATTTTTAAACAGATATCCGGAAAGTGAGTTGTGCTTCTCATACGTTTGTGAGAATCATTTACTTAAGGAGAAGCCACCATAGATGCAAAATTGTCTTGAATCATAGAATATTATTGTTATTTATCTTTATGCTAACTCCTTAACACTTTTCAGCAACTGCCTATGCTTACATTGGTACAATAGGAGTAACCGGTGGAGCACACCGTTTATGGAGTCATCGTGCTTACAAAGCCAAGTTGCCATTGCGCATATTTTTGATGCTGGGCCATACGCAGGCTTTGCAAAACACTATCTACGAATGGTGTAGAGATCACCGTGCCCATCACAAATTCTGCGATACCGATGCAGACCCTCATAACACAAAACGTGGATATTTCTTTGCACACATGGGCTGGCTAATGTGCAAAAAACATCCAGATCTGAAGGAGAAGGGCAAACAAATAGATATGAGTGATTTGCTGAAAGATCCCGTCGTGAGGTTTCAAAAGAAGTAAGTTAGACGAGGCGGATTTCCTAAAACGATAACTTAATTAGCTCTTTTATCTCTAGATACTACTTGATTCTTGTTCCCATTTGTTGGTACATTATTCCCACTTTGATTCTTCGCTATACTTTGGGTTCCTCTTTCAAACTGTGCTTCTATATCGGGGTCATGTTGCGTTATGCGGTTAATTTGCATCTCGTCTGGTTGATCAATAGTGCCGCCCATCTTATTGGAACGAAACCGTACGACAAATCTATCAGTCCCGTCAATAGCCATGTGCTGTCCCTTGTTGCTTTAGGTGAGTGCTGGCATAATTACCACCATGTTTTTCCCTGGGATTATAAAGCATCTGAATTGGGTAATTTCAATGTAACCACATACTTCTTGAACTTAATGGCCATAATCGGTAAGTGTATTTTGAAATGAGACACGTTCCAAAGACTTATTTCACTTCTTTGCATCTACGTGTACAGGCCAAGCGTATGATATGAAAACAGTTTCCGAGGAAATGCTCCTGCAACGTATCCAGCGTACTGGAGATGGAAGTCATCCATTACATACTGACTCGACCGCTGGCAAGGAATTTAAAAATACAATGAACAGCCATTGGACAGACGATGATTTGATGGAAGTGGATAGCGTGTGTGCGAAGATCATTCACAGGAAAGGTGATTAAACATTTCTGGTACACAAATCGTTTGAGTTTAGAGTTTCATTTGTTTCATTTTATACACACTATGCCACAAAAGTCTACAAACTATAGCAAATTATGAACAAAATAAGGATTGCTGTTGTGTTGTTAGGACACGACAAAGGCCCACAGTTTTTTGTTTGTGGTTAGGGATGGGTTGTTGTACGTATGTATGTTAAATCGAAGTTGGTGTATAATCTCCAGTCTCCAGAAAAAAATAAAGAATAATATTGAATGTCGTTTGTAGACTTTTGTGGCATGTATAGTTGACGCTTTATTTTCTATTTTGTTTTGTCTTTTTGTATAATTAATTTTTGTTTGTATTTTAAGCTATGATATGAAAACAATAAAGCTATTAAAGAAGCTAAGCATAAGTTGTTTTTTTAATGACTTCAAGCCAGATTTAGATATAGCCCCAATACAAATGTCGCTCCCGATTTGACTTTTTCCGCTCTAAAATCCACATATTGTACCCGATTTTCTTTAAAATTGGCACAACATTTTATAATCGAAATAGAAACATCTATGCTGAAAGTGGGTAAGATCGGTTCAGATTTAGATATAGCCCCAATACATATGTCGCTCCCGAATCTTTAACCGATTTTGGCCAAACTTTACATATTATATTTCACCAATAAACATACATGGTGAAAGCGGGTCACATCGTTCCAGGTTTCAATTTACCCACATACAAATCTCCTTTCCGATTTAACATTTTTTGTCAAACACATACATTTACAGGATGCAAAAATCCTTCCCGATTTCACTTTTTTACCGAATTGAATTGCAATGAGAATACAATACATACGCAGGGAGTGGTGTAGGGTATTATATAGTCGGCCCCGCCCGACTTTAGCCTTTCCTTACTTGTTTTGGTGTAAAGTGACCTACTCGCTTGCCTTGTTTACGATATCACAACAGGAACTTTGACAGCATCCGGAAGAGATGCTGCACAATCTAGTGCTGGTAATGTTTGGCCTTACTGCACGGCAGTCTTTGAATGTTCACACACTACAATGCAATGTTCATATACTACTTGTGGCTATGCTGCTGAACATATGCAAGTGCACGAGAGTATATAGGAAAATATTTGAAAATCAACAAACGAGAGAATAACATAGAATTTGTATGTAATGGCCGTATTACATGTTTGCCATGAAGCACATACATTTAAATCTCTGTCAGCTTTTTGGGAAGAGTAACAATTGGCCCCCTGACCCACCAGAAATGTTGTGTATTTATTCTACACTCTAGTCCGTCGGAACAGATTCTCTACAACTCAGTAAGAATAACTGCAATTTTTGAGATATTTTGGGTAGGTATTTGGAATAGTATGAAGGTAGTCTGGATGGTACATTTCGAGTTTATAAGTTCCCCGCTCATGATGCTGTCTCTCTGGCGTTCCGCCATACATCCAATCGAGGCAGTCTGTTCGTATTTCAATTCAGGCCAAATGCCTTTCAGTGTGGCTGCAGCTGTAATTTCCATATTCCTATTACACGATGGCCAATTTTGTTGTGTAAACAGTTGTCTATCGTTAGAAATCTTGGAGGCAATATGTTATCATCCTTCCACATGGACCTTCGCACACACTCAAACATATACACATACGCATATCCTTTCGATACTATTCTATTGTTGGAACACATTCAAGTGTGAAGTAACTCCTTCTAGTCGTAATTCTTATCGTTCATGTATCAATATGAATTATATCCATTGTAATAGCGACATTTTCGATTTTCGTTTACACGCTCACATTTCTTGTACTAGGAAACAATATGCCGAATGATGCAAATTTGTTCTCGCAAGGAGAATGATTTTAATATTGAAGAAGTTTCAATGATCCGGATGATCAGTACTTACTTCAATCTAATCTTGATCGGTTCTATAAATGGTGCGAAATAAACTTGATGGAACTCAATATTAGAGCCATTTTTCTTTAAGTCGGGATAACAAGCTGCGATAATAAAAACGTTAATAAAAATTTAATTTTTTCTCAAAATAAAAAAATATTTGTTAAAATTTCGCCAACTACAATGTAAATATATGTATCAAAAGAAATTTTCAAAAAAATATTTTGTGTTGACTTTATTGGACTTAGCCTCACTGGATAATTAGCCAGGCTAAGTCAAAAAATTTTAACACAAAATTATTTTTTCAAAATTTGTTTTTGGCGACAATTTTAAAAAAGATTTTTTTTATTTTCAGTGAAATTTTAACATTTTATTTAGATTTTTGTTATCGCAGCTTAGTTATCCAGTCTTAAAGAAAAACTACCATATTATGAAATGTAAGCACATGAATTTCTCTAGATTGAACAACTTCCATACCAAATATGCTTTCAATGAAACTGAGCTGGTTGCTGTAGAGTCTTTCCTAGATCTTAGTATCTTACTGGACCGACGTCTTAACTTTCGATCGCATATTTCTATAAGGTAAATAAGGAATACGGTGCACTTGTATTTATGGAGTAAGGAATTTTCAGATACATCTGTCACTAGGCATCTGTACACCTCCTTGGTTTGTCCCATTCTGGAATATGGCTCAGTCGTATGGGATCCTAGTTATATCATACACTGCAACTTTATAGAATCTGTTCAAAAACAATTCCTTTTATTCTGCCTTCGTGGTCGTACGTACCTTACCATGAATACAGATTTGATCTTATAAAGTTACCAACGTTGAAGAGTCGTCGTACGATGTTAAACATTTCCTTCCTGATGAGCATTATTCAAGGAAATCTCAACTGCGATTTCATTCTGAGCCGAATTCTGATAAATTTTCCAATAAGACCTACTAGAAATTTTGAACTGATATATGTAAAATATTTCCGCTCAAACTATGTCAATAATGATCCTTTCCGCCGCATGTGTGTTCTATTTAATAAATATTACCATATTGTTGATCTGGCTGAAAGCAGAACTTCTTTGAAGAGAAAAATAATTTTACACCTAAATACCTTAAACTAAGACTTATTTGTAGATTTGTATGTATATATGTTAAAATTATATCTAGTCTGTAAGAATAAATATCTATAGACTAATAAAAAAGTACTGATATTTTTGTAAAATAAAAAACAACAATTTAACTTCTGTTAAATCATTCGAAAGAAATTTTCAAAACTATTACAAATCAGAATAATGTAATCGAATTAAAAATTAAACAAAAAATAAACGTATTTAATTTTTGATTACAAATTAAAATATATTTCAAAACTTATTGAAATATTTAGCATTACAAAAGGATCACGTCAGCGCCGTGTTGGTTCAAACAAATTTGCGGGGTGCAGGCTGGTCCGGCTATATGTTACCCTACACCATTCCCTGCGTGTATACCTGGTTTTGATTACTAAACCCAGGTGTGGCCTATAAATGCATCTTTAGTTAAATATAACGAATATGGTAAAATTAGTAAACATTTTTTGCATTATGTTACTCCAAAATCGGTGTAATCCTCTGTTGGTTTAGCTGCGTCTTGGGAATCAATTCAATAAAGAACCTTGAGTGCTATGTAAAATAAACCGAAAGGAACATATGAGCGGTGGCTATATCTTTGCGTAATGCTCCACCTTTACAGTAAGTATTCGTATCTATAGTATTCGTATTACAGTAAATTCGTAACATGGAACTTTATATACCCTCCAACATAGATTGCATTCCACAGAAGCTGTCCATTTTCATAGAAGTGGAGTAATATTACAGGAAAATATATTTTTTTAATATAGCCAAACCAAAACAAATACAAATATTAAAAAAAATAATTTTATAAATAAATATAATATTTTTATTATTTCAAACCACGCTTATAATTCAATCCTCGTATCTTTCGAATTGCTAACAGATTGTTAAATTTGGAAATTCTTATTCTAAACGAATTCTGATTCCATCGGGAGTCCCTCAGGGTAGTCATTTAGGCCCTGTTTTATTCTTATTATTCATAAATAACCTTCCAGAGTCTATTATTACCTCTAAACTTTTAATGTATGCAGATGATGTAAAACTATTTTTTTCTTATGATTGGCCAGAATTTTCTCATCCATTGCAGAATGACTTGGATAGTTTTGGAGGCTGGTGTGACATAAATTGCATGGAACTGAATCTAAGAAAATGCAAACATATGTGTTTCTTTAGATCGAACCCGAGATTTGTGAGGTATAATATTAGAGGAGCTGAGGTAGTTGATTCTTTCGTAGACCTTGGTATTCTAATGGATTCCAAACTGAATTTCATCAATTATATTATTACTATGGTTAACAAAGCATATGGTGTTCTTGGTTTCATTGAGCGATGGGCTAAGGAGTTCTCTGATCCTTACACTATTTACATCGCTTGTCAGGCCTATTCTGGAATATGATTCCGTAGTGTGGGATCCTCAGTATGGTATCTATATTGATAGAATTGAGTCAGTTCAGAAAAAATTTTTGATATTTTCATTAAGACACTTACATTGGAATAGTGATTTTGTTCTTCCCCTTTTACTAGTAGATTGAAGTTGATCGACTTGCCATCCCTAAAAAGCAGACGTGTTATGGTAAACACCTTGATGGCTTATAAGATTATAAATGGTGATTTCTCTTCTGACTATATTATTTCTAGGATTAAGTTTAACGTATCATTTACATCTTCTAGATACTATCAATTCCTTCATATTGATTTTCAGCGTATGAATTATGCTTCCCCAGAGCCCATTCGTAGAATGTGTATTGATTTCAATTCATTGTGTCATTAGGAATCGATATAATAAAGTGCAGGATTTTCTCTTGCTTGGATGTTTAGTTTGTTAGAGGGATGTACACACCAAATTACATCATTCTAGCTGTAGCCGTTTAGTTTCACTTTTATCCCTCTCTCATAAAGAGTGATTTTTTTGAGGTTAGGATTTTCATGCATTAGTATTTGACAGATCACGTGGGATTTCAGACATGGTGTCAAAGAGAAAGATGCTCAGTATGCTTTGACATTTCATCATGAATAGACTTACTAACGAGCAACGCTTGCAAATCATTGAATTTTATTATCAAAATGCGTGCTCTGTTAAGAAAGTTCAGAAAGAAAGAAATTGTGTTCAGCGACGAAGCTCATTTTTGGCTCAATGGGTACGTAAATAGGCAGAATTGTCGATTTTGGAGTGAATATCAGCCAGAAGCATTGCAAGAGCTACCAATGCATCCAGAAAAAGTCACAGTTTGGTGCGGTTTATGGGCTGGTGGCATCATTGGACCGTACTTCTTCAAAGATGATGCGAATCGTAACGTAACTGTGAATGGTGAGCGCTACCGTGAGATGATATCCAACTTTTTTTTGCCCAAAATGGAAGAACTGAACTTGGTTGACATGTGGTTTCAACAAGATGGCGCTACATGCCACACAGCTCGCGATTCTATGGCCATTTTGAGGGAAAACTTCGGAGAACAATTCATCTCAAGAAATGGACCGGTAAGTTGGCCACCAAGATCATGCGATTTGACGCCTTTAGACTATTTTTTGTGGGGCTACGTCAAGTCTAAAGTCTACAGAAATAAGCCAGCAACTATTCCAGCTTTGGAAGACAACATTTCCGAAGAAATTCGGGCTATTCCGGCCGAAATGCTCGAAAAAGTTGCCCAAAATTGGACTTTCCGAATGGACCACCTAAGACGCAGCCGCGGTCAACATTTAAATGAAATTATCTTCAAAAAGTAAATGTCATGGACCAATCTAACGTTTCAAATAAAGAACCGATGAGATTTTGCAAATTTTATGCGTTTTTTTTTTTTTTAAAAGATATCAAGCTCTTAAAAATCACTTGAAAGTACGATTATGGAAAAAAACATTTTATTTTTTGTGTCTGTGTTGTGTTTTTTGTGTCAGGGGAATGTATACTCCGAATTTCATTTGGTTGGTACTACTTGTATCCAATTTTTCCATTTTAACCCCAAAATCCGAAGAAACCGTTTATTTTACGTGCCTACGCAATCAGAGGAATGTATATACCGAATTTCATTATTCTATGTGCAGCCGTTTGGTTGTACCATTTTTATCCGTTTATTCCCATTTTACCCCTTAAAAGTACGAATTAGGAAAAAATACTTTTTTATTAAACCAGCAAATACCCGCTACTTCGTACGCTATGTAAGGATATTTATTTCAGAGTAAATCGCATGCTCACAAAATTTGACAAAAAACGCTATATGTTGCTCAACTGCGTATTCACACCAAATTCTCGATTCCAGATTCTACGTAGCTGAAAGAATTTATACACCGAATTCATTTCTGCACTCCTTGTGCAAATTAAACAAAAAATAATTTGTATTGTGCCATCAATTTATCCGCAGTCAATAGATTAATTTAAGTCTGTTAAATCAGATTATGGTGGATATGGCTATGGATTTCATATAGGAGGAATGCGCATACCCAACAACAAGTAAGTACAAGCAGACATATTGAAACAAGTAAGGAAAGGCTAAAGTCGGGCGGGGCCGACTATATCATACACTCCACTTTCTATCGGAATACAAATCAATTCAATAATAAAGTGAAACGGGAAAATTTTTTGTATGTTTCCTAATCACATCTGGTCCAATTTGTCAAATCGAGAATAATATTTGTATCGGGGCTATATCCAAACAAGTGACTAACTTTCACAATAAGTTCTTCTAGTTGAAGTAAACGTGTTATGCTCAATTTTAAGAAATTCTCTGAAAATACGCGGTTTCTGGGGGAACGAAATTTGTATGGGAGCTATATGCAAATCTGAACCGATGTGACCCATTTTTACCATAGGTGTACCTAGTTTAAATATATGATGTTTTGCCAATTTTGATGAAAATCTGTTAAAATATGTGGATTCTGGAAAGAAAAATTCAAATTGGGAGCGAAATTTGTATGGGAGCTATATATAATTCTGAACCGATCTAACATATTTTTGCCACAGGTGTTTTCAGTTGAAATATAAGGTGTTTTGCCAATTTTGAAGAAAATCTGTTGAAATATGTGGTTTCTGGAGCCGAAAAATTCAAATTAGGAGCAAAATTTGTATGGGAGCTATATATAAATCTGAACCGATCTAACACATTTTTACCACAGGTGTTTCCAGTTGAAATATAAGTTTTTTTTGCAAAATTTAGAAGAAAATCTGTTAAAAGATGTGGATTCTAGAGCGGAAAAATTCAAATTGGGAACGAAATTTGTATGGGAGCTATATATAAATCTGAACCGATCTAACATATTTTTGCCACAGGTGTTTCCAGTGTAAATATAAGGTGTTTTGCCAATTTTGAAGAAAATCTGTTAAGATATGTGGATTCTAGAGCCGAAAAATTCAAATTAGGAGCGAAATTTGTATCGGAGCTATATATAAATCTGAACCGATCTAACACATTTTTAACACAGGTGTTTCCATATAAGTTTTTTTTGCAAATTTAGAAGAAAATCTATTACAGGTGCCACAGGTATTTCCAGTTGAAATATAAGGTGTTTTGCCAATTTTGAAGAAAATCTGTTAAGATATGTGGATTCTAGAGCGGAAAAATTCAAATTGGGAACGAAATTTGTATGGGAGCTATATATAAATCTGAACCGATCTAACATATTTTTGCCACAGGTGTTTCCAGTTGAAATATAAGATGTTTTGCCAATTTTGAAGAAAATCTGTTGAAATATGTGGATTCTAGAGCCGAAAAATTCAAATTAGGAGCGAAATTTGTATCGGAGCTATATATAAATCTGAACTGATCTAACTCATATTTACCATAGGTGTTTCCAGTTGAAAAATAAGGTGCTTTGCCAATTTTGAAGGAAATCTGTTAAAAAGTGGATTCTAGAGCGGAAAAATTCAAATTGGGAGCGAAATTTGTATGGGAGCTATATATAAATCCGAACCGATCTAACACATTTTTACCACAGGTGTTCCTAGTTTAAATATAAGATGTTTTGCCAATTTTGAAGAACATAATATAATATGTGGTATCTAGAGTGAAAAGAGTCAAATCGGGAGTGAAATTCGTATGGGGGCTATATATAAATCTGAACCGATTTTCTTAATCTTTCGATTTTCTTTCAAATTAAATAGCGTTCGTCCTTGTCCCGAAAAACTTCGATGTGCAAAATTTCGTGTCGTTCTGGCTACAATTGCGACCTGTATCGTGATACAACAATAGATGGACAGACGGACATTGCTAAATCGACTCAGAAAGTGATTCTAAGCCGATCGGTATAATTAACAATGGGTCTATCACCCTTCCTTTTGGGTGTTACAAAAAAATGCACAAAGACATAATACTCTCGTGGAGTGTATAAAAATATGCTAAAATACTGGGGGTTATTATGGGTATTTTTAGTCCTTGTGAGGGAAAAATTTTTCCCTTAGGACCAATTTCAATGCCAACCGATCTACGACTGCAAGACGCATTTACAGAAAATTTTGACGTCCTTGCTTCTTTCGTTTAGATGCGAGCGTGCTTACAACAGACGGACAGACGAACGGACGGACGGGCATGGCTAGATCGTCGTCTTGATCGTCTAGATCGATCAAGAATATATATACTTTATAGGGTCGCAGGTCGATATTTCAAGGTGTTACAAACGGAATGACAAAGTTAGTATACCCTTCCTGGAGGTGGAGGGTATACAAATTGGTGGTCATATTAATGCGATTATTGTAATTAGATAAGTTGCATTTTTATCGTAGGGGGAATAACGATTTAATGCGATTTGCTAAAGTATGTTCTTTAGTCGCTTTCTATTCCGAAACAAAAAATTGAACAAACGTTTAAATTGAATTTATTCAATTATTCTTTAAATTCTTGAAATGATTCGATATTTGTTTAAGTGTTTAATTACTTTAAATTAATTGATAAGTTTTAATGTGAATTAATTAATTAAATTTGTAATCAAATCGAAAAGTTATTTTAATTGAATTGCTATTTTTACACACTCCACGAGAGTATTATGTCTTTGTGCATTTGTTTGTAACACATTGTTAATTATACCGATCGGCTTAGAATCACTTTCTGAGTCGATTTAGCAATGTCCGTCTGTCCATCTATTGTTGTAATCAAAGTACAGGTCGCAATTGTTGCTAGAACTAAATGAAAGTTCGCACAACGAAGTTCTATGGGATAAGGACGAACGATATTTAATTTGATGAAAATCGGTTCAGATTTAGATATAGCTCCCATACAAATTTTGCTCCCGATTTTACTCTTCCCGCTCTAGAAACCACATATTTCAACAGATTTTCTTCCAATTTGTCAAAACGCCGTATATGACAACTAGAAACATCTCTGATAAAAATAGGCCAGATCGCTTCAGATTTATATATATCTCCCATACAAATGTCTCCTCCGATTTTACTCTTTCCGGTCTAGAAACCACATATTTTAACAGATTTTCTTTAAATTTGGCATTTCAACTAAACATAGGTTAACAGATTTTCTTCAAATTTGACAAAACATCTTATGTTTCAACTAGAAATAGGTGAATATAGACCAGATATATATATAGCTCTAATACAAATTTCGTCTCCGAATTGATTATTTCCTCTCTAGAAATGGCATCTTTGAACAGATTTTCTTCTAATTCGGCACATCAGCTAATATTTCAAATAGAAACATCTATGGCGAAAGTGGGTCACATCGGTTCAGATTTATATATAGCTCCCATATAAATGACTCCCCCAATTTGACTCTTTCTGCTCGAGAAGCCACATCATCCACAAAGATATCCATCAAATTTGGGAAAGCGTCTTATATATCAACTAGAAAACCTATGCTAAAAATGAATTTTCTTACAAATACAGATAGAAGTATGAAATGTGTAGTATATTTACCTCTTATAGCTGTTCAACCTGTTCAAATGTAACGACCTTTCAATACCCTACAGCACAGGGTACAATGACTAAGTGTAGGGTGACTAAATAGAAAATATTTGTGACAGAATTGTTTCAGAAGACCAGACATAAAGATAGTTGATATAAATGCAATTTCAACCGCGAATTTTATATTTTTGCAACAATTGCAAAAAAGATCGATCTTCCAAAAACATGGACCCATTTTAATTTTGTAGTATAAGTTGGCGTGAAATTTTGCAATTTAAGCGTGAAGAGCGTTATTTACAACATTCGTGTCTTCGGTGACACCCACTGAAATTATCCGACAAATTTTCTCGTAGAACATTATACTTTTACAAAGGACATTTTGAAAGGACTCTTTTGATTTTCTAAAAAAAAAAAACAATTTGACTCATAAAGAGAGGAGCTACAGGGTTAAGATCTTCCACAAAAATTGTCCTCATAAAAGTCCACAATATAGTTCTGACAATAAGAATTCTCACAGACATTAACTTACAGCACTTTTTCGGATAGTATAATGCTCCCTCCGACCAAAAAATTAAAACTTTGACACGATATAAAAAGAAAATCAGACCAGTTTAAGTTTAGTTTTTATCTACTCAACATGTCATTTTAGTTTTATAGGGTCGCTATTCTGTTTCAATCAAAAAGTTTTAATTTGTTGGAAAGTGCAATTAATTAAAAAATTAAATATTAGTGTATTTCAAACAAAGCAGTAAATTTGTATTTTTATACCCTACACCTCTTCGTGGACTAGGGTATTATAAGTTAGTTTTGCGCCAAATATGATGACACCAAGAAATAATTGAGGTAGACCCACCTTTAAGTATACGGATCGGCTTAGAATCACCAGCTGAATCGATTTAACGATGTCTGTCTGTCCGTCATCCATCTAAGCTTGTTCGCACTCTACAGATCGCAATTGTGATCCGATTGTCATGACATTTGGCACGAGTTACCTTTTTTGGCCCAGGACAATTGGTATTGAATTTTGAAAAAAAAAAATCGGTTCAGATTTAGATATAGCCTCCATACAAATATCCCTATAATTTACACTATTACTGCTCTAGAATACACATTTTACATGGGATCACGACCAAATTTTCAGGATCGTGTTATATTTGAACTAGAAACAGCTCACAGGAAAGTGAACCACATGGGTCTATGTTTTGATATAGCATACAAATGTGCATCCGATTTACAATGCTACTGCTCTAAAATGCAAATTTAACATCGGATTTTGATCAAATTTTTCCACACAATGTTACATTTATACTAGAAACACAATATATATATAATATATAAATATATGTGTCCACACTTTGGAATAACCCAAATGGGGCCCATTCTACTCTAATACAGCTCTAGAAACTACGTCTTACATCGGATCATGATATATTTCAACTATGAATGCCTACAGTAAATGAGAAATATATAGGCCCATGTTTTGAACCAGTGTTATTATAGGCCTCCTTTCAAATGTCGGTCCGATTCATCCTATTTGAGCAATTATTTACCATATTTGTTAAATATGACTAAAGATGAGTACTGTATAATTTAAATGAACAGCATAAAATTGCTCCCATGAAACACCTGGGTTTAGTAATAAAAGCGAAGTATGTATGCAGGGAGTGGTGTAGGGTATTACATAGTCGGCCCCGCTCGACTTTAGCCTTTCCTTATTCGTTTTAAGTAAACATTTTTACATTGTTAAAATTATACAAAATTAAGCATTGTTTATTTATAAACTAGTAAAGAAACGCTAAAGTCGGGCGGGGCCGACTATATAATACCATACACCACTCCCTGCGTATGTACCTCGCTTTGACTACTAAACCCATTTATTTCATGGGAGCAATTTTATGTAGTTCATATAAATTATACTATAAATTAATCTTTAGTTATATTTAACGAATATGGTTAATAATATGGTAATAGATCCAATTATCCGACAGACAAATACAAATTATACAGTAGTAATAGGATGAATCGGACCGACATTTGAAAGGGGGGCCTATAACTACATTTTGGGCCTGGTCCAAAACATGGGCCTATATATTTCTCATTCACGGTAGGTATTCCTGGTTGAAAAATACCATGATCTGCAAAGTTTGATGAAGATCCGATGTAAGATGTAGTTTCTAGAGCTGTAATAGAACAGAATGGGACCCCATTTGTGTTATACCAAAGTATGGACATATGGGCAATGCCCATTGGGCATCTCCCAAACAAGTAAGGAAATGCTAAAGACGAACGGACTTTCTGTTTCATTACAATTCAATTTGGTAAAAAAGTGAAATCGGGAAGGATTTTTGCATCCTGTAAATGTATGTGTTTGACAAAAAATGTTAAATCGCAAAGGACATTTGTATAGGGGTATATTGAAACCTGGAACGATGTGACCCGCTTTCACCATGTATGTTTATTGGTGAAATATAATATGTAAAGTTTGGCCAAAATCGGTTAAACATTCGGGAGCAACATTTGTATGAGGGCGATATCTAAATCTGAACCGATCTTACCCACTTTCACCATAGGTTGGATTATAAGATGTTGTGCCAATTTTAAAGAAAAACGGGTACAATATGTGGATTTTAGAGCGGAAAACGTCAAATCGGGAGCGGCATTTGTATGTGGGCTATATCTAAATCAGTACCGATCATACCCACTTTCAGCATAGGTGTTTCTATTTAGATTATAAGATGTTGTGCCAAGGGAGTGACATTTGTTTGGGTCTGTATCTAAATCTGAGCCGATCTTACCCAGTTTCAGCATAGGTGTTTCTAGTTCGATTATAAAATGTTGTGCCAAATTTAAAGAAAATCGGGTACAATATGTGGTTTCTAAAGCGGAAAAAGTGAAATCGGGAGCAACATTGGGACTATATCTAAATCTGAACCGATCTTACCCAATTTTTGCATACGTGTTTCTAGTTCGATTATAAGATGTTCTGCAAAATTTAAAGAAAATCGGGTACAATATGTCGTTTCTAGAGCGAAAATGTCATATCGGGAGCGACATTTGTATGGGGGCTATATCTAAATCTGAACCGATCTTACCCAATTTCTGCATACGTATTTCTAGTTGGATTATAAGATGTTCTGATAAATTTAAAGAAAATCGGGTACAATATGTCGTTTCTAGAGCGGAAAATGTCAAATCGGGAGCGACATTTGTATGGGGGCTATATCTAAATCTGAACCGATCTTACCCAATTTCAGCATAGGTGTTTCTAGTTGGATTATAAGATGTTGTACCAAATGTAAAGAAAATCGGGTACAATATGTGGATTTTAGAGCGGAAAAAGTCAAATCGGGAGCGACATTTGTATGGGAGCTATATCTAAATCTGAACCGCTTTCCTCCAAATTCAATACCGATGGTCCTTGGCCAGAAAAAATAACTTCTGCCAAGTTTCATGACAATCGGATAACAATTGCGACCTGTAGAGTGCGAACAAGCTTAGATGGACAGCAGACGGACAGACAGATAAATCGACTCAGCTAGTGATTCTAAGCCGATCGGTATACTTAAAGGTGGGTCTAGCTCGATTATTTCTTGGTGTTACAAACATTTGGCGCGAAACTAACTTATAATACCCTAGACCACGAAGTGGTGTAGGGTATAAAAATGCACCCATACCTCTGTGTGCAAAGCAGACACCTTACCCATGTGACCGCATACAAAAAATTCGTTGCCTTTCACTTATGAAAATGCTATTCGTAAAATGTTACATATTATCGACTTTCTTCGGAAGTACTTCCATTTTTTGCTGGGATACTTATTCTAGTTTCATGAAAATCTTTTCGTTAAGAAAACAAAAACCCGAAACAATGAGTGTGAATGAATGAATGAATGTAAATGGGTTGCGTATGTTTGATTGACTCAAGGGTCAACTGCATTAATAATGTATTAGCTGTACGCCTATTACTTTTGTGTCATATGTTAAAATTAGTGTTGAAACTACACGTGTATGTCGTTGCACAATGAAACTGCTTAGGTCTGGGGAAAAAATATTGGGGTAGCTGACGAATGGCTGAGAGTTGTTTATTTAACGGTTACACTTGTATATAGATTTTAGTGACAAAACCTCTAAAAATGTTTCCAATATTTTTCTTTGTGAAAAATAGCGAAAAAAAACTCACACCGTCGTTAAAAAAGTAAATATCTAAGAATACTACTTTAAAATGTCAAAAAATGTATAAATGTAATCATTTCGAAAATCCAAATAAAATAAATAAAATTGTAACAACTTAATATTTTAGAAGTAGAAGAATTTATTACAAAACAAGGTATAGCACGTTAAAATCAGTCAATGTTTCAGGAGTTACAGGCGATTGAATGAGCACACCTTTTTGGAAAACCCTTATTTTTTCTCTATTAAATTGACGAGTTTTCTATTTTTTTTTCAAAAATACGTATATAAAAGTCAAAAATCGTACCGCTTTGAATGGAATTCAAAAAGTAAATATAAGACAGCAGTGTTCAAAAAAATTTAAAATACCCTAAATTTTGGGGGATATTGGGTGTTTTTTTTTTCAACTACAGCCGTTTGGTTGGGTGTATTTTAATTCCAAAAGTACAAATTTAAAAAGCTATTATCTCTCATGTAAACTGCAAGATTACCTAACTTCATGATCCTACCCTTTTTACTACACCACTTCGTGGACTAGGGTATTATAAGTTAGTTTCGCGCCAAATACCACCACCATGAAATAATCGAGCTAGACCCACCCTTAAGTATACGGATCGGCTTAGAATCACCAGCTTGTTCGCACTCTACAGGTCGCAATTGTTGTCCGATTGTCACGAAAATTGGCAGAAGTTATTTTTTCTGGCCAAGGACCATCGGTATTGGAGGAAATCGGTTCAGATTTAGATATAGCCCCCATACAAATGTTGCTCCCGATTTGACTTTTTCCGCCCTACAAAGCACATATAGTACCCGATTTTCTTAAAATTTGGCTTAATACCTTATAATCAACTAGAAATACCTGTGGCGAAAGCGGGTTACATCGGTTCAGATTTAGATATAGCCCCTATACAAATGTCGCTCCCGATTTGACTTTTTCCACTCTAAAATCCACATATTGTACCCGATTTTCTTTAAAACTGGCACAACATTTTATAATCGAACTAGAAAAACCTACGCTGAAAGTGGGTATAAGCGGTTCAGATTTAGATATAGTCCCCATACAAATGTCGCTCCCGATTTCACTTTTTCCGCTGTAGAAACCGCATATTGTTCCCGATTTTCTTTAAAATTGGCACAACATTTTATAATTGAACTAGAAACACCTATGCTGAAAGTGGGTAAGATCGGTTCAGATTTAGATATAGTCCCCATACAAATGTCGCTTGAGATTGCACTTTTTCCGCTGTAGAAACCGCATATTGTTCCCGATTTTCTTTAAAATTGGCACAACATTTTATAATTGAACTAGAAACACCTATGCTGAAAATCGGGAAAGATCGGTTAAGATTTAGATATAGCCCCCATACAAATGTCGCTCCCGATTTGACTTTTCACGCTGTAGAAACCGCATATTGTTCCCGATTTTCTGTAAAATTGGCACAACATTTTATAATTGAACTAGAAACACCTATGATGAAAATCGGGAAAGATCGGTTCAGGTTTAGATATAGCCCCCATACAAATGTCGCTCCCGATTTCACTTTTCACGCTGTAGAAACCGCATATTGTTCCCGATTTTCTTTAAAATTGGGACAACAGTTTATAATTCAACTAGAAACACCTATGCTGAAAGTGGGTAAGATCGGTTCAGATTTAGATATAGTCCCATACAAATGTCGCTTCCGATTGCACTTCTTCCGCTGTAGAAACCGCATATTGTTCCCGATTTTCTTTAAAATTGGCACAACATTTTATAATTGAACTAGAAACACTTATGCTGAAAATCGGAAAAGATCGGCTCAGATTTAGATATAGCCCCCATACAAATGTCGCTCCCGATTTGACTTTTTCCGCTCAGAAACCACATATTGTACCAGATTTTCTTTAAAATTGGCACAACATCTTATAATCTAACTAAAAATACCTATGCTGAAAGTGGGTAAGATCGGTTCAGATTTAGATATAGTCCCCATACAAATGTCGCTTCCGATTGCACTTTTTCCGCTGTAGAAACCGCATATTGTTCCCGATTTTCTTTAAAATTGGCACAACATTTTATAATTGAACTAGAAACACCTATGCTGAAAATCGGGAAAGATCGGTTAAGATTTAGATATAGCCCCAATACAAATGTCGCTCCCGATTTGACTTTTTCCGCTCAGAAACCACATATTGTACCAGATTTTCTTTAAAATTGGCACAACATCTTATAATCTAACTAAAAATACCTATGCTGAAAGTGGGTAAGATCGGTTCAGATTTAGATATAGTCCCCATACAAATGTCGCTTCCGATTGCACTTTTACCGCTGTAGAAACCGCATATTGTTCCCGATTTTCTTTAAAATTGGCACAACATTTTATAATTGAACTAGAAACACCCATGCTGAAAATCGGGAAAGATCGGTTAAGATTTAGATATAGCCCCCATACAAATGTCGCTCCCGAATTGACTTTTTCCGCTCAGAAACCACATATTGTACCAGATTTTCTTTAAAATTGGAACAACATCTTATAATCTAACTAAAAACACCTATGCTGAAAGTGGGTAAGATCGTTTCGGATTTAGATATAGCCCCAATACAAATGTTGCTCCCTTTACATATTATATTTCACCAATAAACATACATGGTGCAAGCGGGCCACATCGTTCCAATATACCCCCATACAAATGTCCTTTCCGATTTAACATTTTTTGTCAAACACTTACATTTACAGGTTTAAAAATTGTTCCCGATTTCACTTTTTTACCGAATTGAATTGTAGTGAGGTAGAAAGTGGGGTGTATCATATAGTCGGCTCCGTCCGTCTTTAGCCTTTCCATACTTGTTGGGGAGATGCCCATATGTCCATACTTTGGTATAACCCAAATCGGGCCCACTCTGCTCTATTACAGCTCTAGAAACTACATCTTACATCGGATCTTCATCAAATTTTGCAGATCATTATATGTTTCAACTAGGAATGCCTACCGTGAATGAGAAATATATAGGCGCATATTTTGGCACAGGCCTGAATTGTTGTTATAGTCCCCCTTCAAATGTCCGTCCGATTCATCCTATTACCGCTGTATAATCTGTATTTATCGTTGGATCTAGATCAATTTATCCGTATCATATTATATGTACTTTACTCGGAATATCTGCTGGATCAATTACTTTATCATTTACCATACTCATTAACTTTGACTAAAGATGAATTTATAAATAATATAAATTATATTATTATATAATATATTATTATATAATTTATATGAACTACATAAAATTGCTCCCATGAAATACCTGGGTTTAGTAATCAAAGCGAGGTATATACGCAGGGAGTGGTGTAGGATATTATATAGTCGGCCCCGCCCGACTTTTGCCTTTCCTTACTTGTTTTGAATTTGTAAAAGTAAAAAAGTACGAATTTGGAAAAATCTTTTTATTGTTGCTTCTATGCATTTAGCGGAATCCATACACCGAATTCCATGATTCTAGCTGCAGCTGCCGAAAATCTTTTTATTATACGTGTCTGCCCAATTAGACGGATGCACATCATCATTCTAGCTGTAGCCGTTTAGTTGCTACAATTATCCCTCTGTTTCCATTGTATCCCTTGAAAGTACGAAACCTCTTTATTATACCCTCCACCTAAGGATGAGGATGTATTCGCTTTGTCATTCCGTTTGTAACACCTAAAATACTCATCGGAGACTCCATAAATGTAATATCTGGGTCATGGTAAAATTCTAAGACGATCTAGCCAAGTCCGTCTGTCTGTTGAAAGCACGATAGCGGCCGAATCAAATGAGCTAGGAGGTTCAAATTTTCCCCAAATGTGTCTTACGGCTGCAGATCGGTTGGAATTGAAAGTGGGTGAAATTGGCCAAGAGGATTTTTTCCCTAACAAGGACTGAAAGTACTCCCTAATATTTAGAATATTTAAGCATTTTTATACCCTACACCACTTCGTGGTCTAGGGTATTATAAGTTAGTTTCGCGCCAAATGTTTGTAACACCAAGTAATAATCGAGCTAGACCCACCTTTAAGTATACCGATCGGCTTAGAATCACCAGCTGAATCGATTTACCGATGTCTGTCTGTCCGTCCGTCCGTCTGCTGTCCATCTAAGCTTGTTCGCACTCTACAGGTCGCAATTGTTGTCCGATTGTCATGAAACTTGGCAGAAGTTATTTTTTCTGGCCAAGGACCATCGGTATTGAATTTGGAGGAAATCGGTTCAGATTTAGCATTAGCTCCAATACAAATATCACTCCCGATTTGACATTTTCCACTCTAGAAACGACATATTGTACCCGATTGTCTTTAAATTTGGCAGAACATCTTATAATCCAACTAGAAATACGTGCGCAAAAATTGGGTAAGATCGGTTCAGATTTAGATATATCCCCCATACAAATGTCACTCCCGATTTGACATTTTCCGCTCTAGAAACGACATATTGTACCCGATTTTCTTTAAACTTTGCGGAACATCTTATAATAGAACTAGAAACACGTGTGCAAAAATTGGGTAAGATCGGTTCAGTTTTAGATATAGTCCCCATACAAATGTCGCTAACGATTTTACATTTTCCACTCTAGAAACGACATATTGTACCCGATTTTCTTTAAATTTGGCAGAACATCTTATAATCCAACTAGAAATACGTATGCAAAAATTGGGTAAGATCGGTTCAGATTTAGATATAGCCCCCATACAAATGTCGCTCCCGATTTAACATTTTCCGCTCTAGAAACCACATATTGTACCCGATTTTCTTTAAATTTGGCACAACATTTTATAATCGAACTAGAAACACCTATGCTGAAACTGGGTAAGATCGGTTCAGATTTAGATATAGACCCAAACAAATGTCACTCCTTTCGCTCTAGCAACCACATCTTGCACCCGATTTTCTTTAAATTTGGCACAACATCCGATCGGTCCGATTCATCCTATTACTACTGTATAATTTGTATTTGTCTGCGGATAATTGGATCAATTACCATATTATTAACCATATTCGTTAAATATGACTAAAGATTAATTTATAGTATAATTTATATGAACTACATAAAATTGCTCCCATGAAATAAATGGGTTTAGTAATCAAAGCGAGGTACTTACGACATACATACGCAGGGAGTGGTGTAGGGTATTATATAGTCGGCCCCGCCCGACTTTAGCCTTTCCTTACTTGTTTTGTTCAAATTTCTGCTTTATATGCATTTGAAACGTTTTGTGTACATTCCTCTTTTAGCATAAAATCACCAAAAAGTAAATATACGTTTTAGCGGGCGAAATGGGACAAAATGGGATAAAAGTGGTACATATGATACGATAACAGCTAGAAACATGAAATTTGGAATGCACATCCCTCTAATTGCGTAGATACGTAAAATAAAGGCATTTTTCAAAATTCGTACTTTTAAGGAATACAATTTGAAAAGCCAACCAAACCGCTGATGTTGAAATCATGAAATTCGATGTGTACTTTCATCTGACTGTGAAGATACGAAATAAAAAGAATTTTTCGAAATCTGTAGTTTTAGGGCCGTTATATATCACTTTCAAAGTAGGTATTCTTTATTGAAATATAACACGATCTGCAGAATTTTATCAAGATCCAATATAAGATGTGGGTTCTAAAGCGATAATAGTGTAAACTGGGGGCTATATCAAAACATTGACCCATATAGCTGGCTTTCAAAATGGGTGCTTCTAGTCTAAATGTAACATTGTGTGGGAAATTTGATCACGATCCCGATATAAAATGTGCAGTTTAGAGCAGTAATAGTGTAAATCGTAGGTGCATTTGTATGGAAGCTATATCTAAATCTGAACCGATTTCCTCCAAATTCAATACCGATCGTCCTAGGCCAAAAAAGGTAACTTCTGTCAAGTTTCATGATAATCGGACAACAATTGCGACCTGTAGAGTGCGAACAAGCTTAGATGGACAGCAGACGGACAGACTGACATCGTTAAATCGATCAGCTGGTGATTCTAAGCCGATCCGTTTACCGGTGGATGTAGCTCGATTATTTCTTGGTGTTACAAACATTTGGCTCGAAACTAACTTATAATACCCTAGTCCACGAAGTGGACTTTTCGAATTATGCACCGACATACACAAAACAACAGCAAACTGTTGTACGACGATAACATCATCCATTGTTGCCACTCCTACTGCAGCGAACAGACTTTGTGTGCCAAGTTTATATTCTTTCATCTTCAGAATTCATTGGAATTGCCGGTGCTGAAGAGAACCTGAAGTGGCAAAATATGAAACTTTTGATGTTTGTGAAAAATAAGATAGAAATTGAGCTTTTCAAGTTTCTTTAAAAGCGAATGGATGCGGATATGGATACTAGGGTTTGTATTTATTTCTTTTTATTTCCCGGGAAACGGGAATTACTTTATCAATTTCCCGGGATCCCGTGACAGCACGGGAAATAGTCAGCATACTGTTATACTTAACATTGTAATTTTTTATTTTTTTCCAATGCAACATTTTATTAAAGTAAAATAAATATATATTTCACAGCGAACCTGTTACAGAATTCATATAATAATGCGTAATGTGAGATCAATTCAAACACCTTTTCAAGTTTCAAAATTAAATGTGGACACGACAGAGAACGATCGTTCACATTAATAGTGAGTACAGCATTAAATGAAATGTTTGTTATTTGTCCCGTCGCTTCTTTAAATTCTTTAGTTTTGGCGTTCGGATACACGCCCAAAATCTATTATTCCCAACTGCAATATTTGATATACCTGATTAAAAGCTATGTGATCTAAATTTGTATACAACATTTTTATTTTTATTGTTGAAATGATGGAAAAATATGCGAAGAAATATGTAAAATTTTCTACTGAATTCCCGCGGGATTCCCATACGAATTTTCCGAGATACGGGAAATGAAAAATGTGCGAATTTTTTGTTGGAATTTTCCGGCGGGAAATGCCGGGATGCAAATTCTAATGGATACACAAGGAAAGAGAACGTGTTACGCGTTTACGATTAAAGTTAAGCAACTTATACGCAAAAGTTGATAGCGGAGGCAGCTTCTGCACAAAAGCTGAAGGAAATGTTTAGCACTTCCATTTTCTGCGTGAAATTGAATTTGAGATTTTTAATAAACCGTGAAGTTTTGCTAATTCTCTAAAGATCCGGCATAGCAACCAATTGGCTTTCATGGATATTCGACAGAACAACCAATCGGCTTACATGGATATTCAGACGGCGAATTAAACAATACAATTTGCAATTTATTTGAAGTGTATTTGCAATGTTCTGCACATGCAACGTATGTATATGAAACTTCATACCACTTCTCACTATCATAAGAATAATGATGATGAGAGATTATTGCGCCCTGAAGAAATTAAGATTTAAATATCGTTATAATAATGTTTATATAACTAAAACAATCGTAATTGTTTGATTATGTTGTTGGCAAGTTTCAATCAACATGATGCACGACACATATAACTGTTATTGTTTATTGTATCTTTGTACATTTGTTTGTAACACCCTAAATGATGTTACTAACCGATCGATCTAGAATAACTATTTGAATCGATTTAGCCATGTTTGTGAATTAGGGTAGTATAAGATAGTTTTCCGGAAAATGTTTATAACACCAAGAAATAGTCGAGCCAAACCCACCTATACATATACCGATCTGTCTGTCCGTCCGTCCGTACATTGAAAGAATTATTTTCATAGTATTTATGATATTGCCTTAACCTAAGTGAAAATTTTCATTAAAAAGTCGCCAAAGAAACATTTCATAAAATATATGAAACATGTTTCATAGAGCACAACTCAATGAAAAGTGTCATAGAATTTATGAAACATTTCTTAGAAACTATGAAATGCAGTTCTTTATTCGATGAACTTTTGTTGTACAAGTTCATTATTTTTCATAATATGATTTATAAAAGTCATTGTCAGAATGTATACACTGAATTTCATGGTTTCAACTTCAGCGGTTTGGTAGGTCCCATGTTATCCCTCTTTTTCAATTATATTCCTTAAAAGTACGAATTTCGAAAAATCCCTCTATTTTACGTGTCTACGCAACTAGAGCGAAGTGCACACCGAATTTCATGATTCTAGCTGTTTTCGTATCATTGGTACCATATTTTATTCCTTTCTGTCACATTTCGCCCGCTAAAACTTTTTTATACTATGTATACATATAATGGAAATAATACATCAATTCATAAAGTAAATACAAGGCAACAATTATAAATACCCTAAATATTGAGTATTGTGTATTTTCACATTAATTTCAAAAGTATAAATTTTGAAAATACATTATCTCTTACGTACGCAGTATAAGACAACTTCATGATTCTACCATTTTTGTCGTAAAAGCAACAAAATAAAGTACGTATTTGGAAAAAAATATTTTACGTGGCTATGCAATCAGTGGAATGTATACACCGAATTCCATGATTCTATCTGCGGCCATTTTTGGTACCACTTTTATCAATTTTTCGCATTTTACCCCTTAAAACTACGACTTTAAAGTGTCTATGCATTTATCCTCCCTGTACACCCTGTACACACCGAATTTCATCATTTTAGCTGTAGCCTTTTAGTTGGTATCATTTTATCCCTCTGCTCCTATTGAATCCCTTGAAAGTACGAATTTGGAAAAACCTTTTTTTTGTGTACTCAGTCAGAGGAATGTATACAGCGAATTTCGTGGTTCTAGTTGCATCCATTTGTTTGGTACAATTTGTATCCACTTTTTCCAATTTACCGAAAAGTACGAATTTTGAAAAATTCCTTTATTTTATGTGTCTACGCAATCAGAGGAATATGTACACCGAATTTCATTATTCTAGGTGCAGCCCTTTGGTATGTACTATTTTTATCCCTCTATCCCCATGTAACGCCTTACGAATTTAGAAAAAAAATACTTTTATATTATGTATCTACTCTATTAGAGTAATGTACACGACAAATTTCGTGTTTCTATCTGTTGTCGTTTGATAGGTACCATTTTTATCCCTTTTTGTCCCATTTAGCCCCCTACAAATAAAAATAACTCTATTGTGCTATAAAGGGAATGCGCATTGCAAATATCAAATACAAGCTAATATGTTCACAAAAGATGCTGAAATACTCTAAGTATTAGGGGTATTTTCAGTCCTTGTGAGGAAAACATTTTTCCCTCTGGGCCGATTTCTCCCACTTTCAATCCCAACCGATTGCAACCATAAGACACATTTAGGAATAATTTGAACCACCTATCGTTCGGAAGCTAGCGCGCTCTCCACAGACAGACAGACGGACATGGCTATATCGTCTTAGAATTTAACCACGACCCAGAATATATATACTTTTTGGGGTGTCCGATGAATATTTTAAGGTGTTACAAACGGAATGGCAAAGTGAATATACCCCCATCCTTAGGTAGGGTATAAAAAGAGACAAATTATGCTTCCCGTCTGTTTGTCTGCAACTCCCAACCACCACCAATGCAGAAAAAACAAGGAATGAACCCTTCACCTTTATGTCACCTGCAGAAAAAAATATGGAAGAAATATGCATTTATTAAAATGAATTTAATTCCGAAAAATATTTTTTTCTTAGCAATAAAAATGCGCTCTTCGTTTTAATTATTTTTTTGCCAATGAGTTTACTTTCAATTGCAAAAAGTGATTGCAAACTGAACACCGCCCAAACTAAACGGCTAGAGCTAGAATCATGAACTTTGTTACGGATATTCCTCTTATAGCATTAAAACGACCAGAAATATTTTTGCAAAATTCTTACTTTTTGCGTGAAATGCCGTGACCAAACGGTTTGACGTAGAGTATTAAAATTTGGTATGGGCGAGACCAAAAAAATAATTTGCAAAATTCGAACTTTCCGAGGGATGAAATGGAGAAAAAGGGATAAAAATGGTACCAATAATACGGCTCAAGAATCATAAGATACGAAATTGCATAGAAACGCAAAATGAGGGGATTAAAAAAAGATTCTATCCATCCTTGCGTTATTCTGTGGATCAGTCTCATATTAGTTAATATCATGTCAAATGTTGTATCACCAAGAAATAAGTCAGCTATAGCCACAATGTAGCCGGTTACCACACAACTCAGGTTTAACCATTGGCGTAGGAGAGATATTCTCCTATTTATAGCCGCACGGATAATAAGGCTGTTTTTCTTTAAGACTTGATAACTAAGCTGTAAAAATAAAAATTTAAACAAAATGTTATAACAAGCTGCAATAACAAAAACGTTAATAAAAATTTAATTTTTTTATCAAAATAAAAAATATGTTTTCACATTGTCGCCAACTTCAATATAAATATATCTGTCAAAAGAAATTTTCAATAAAATATTTTGTGTCGACTTTATTGGACTTAGCCACGATAACCATAATTTTGACTTACACTGGATAATTATCCAGGCTTAGTCAAAAAATTTTAACACAAAATAATTTTTTCAAAATTTGTTGCTTGTGTGTGAACACACATTATTGTTGCTTTTTGCCACAATTTAAAAAAAATATATTCAGTGAAATTTTAACATTTAACACGATTTTTCATTTCCAGCCAAACAATCTTCAGCCCATTGGGAGAAGCGAAAACGCATCGAATAGGCTTTAGTTGTTGGACAAATTTAACTTTGTAAGCTTTCATACCGAGGTCCTTATGCAAATTTCTTCGTTTAAAAAAATTGACGCACAAACTGAACTGAAGGCCGATCTCTTCTCGTAAATTTCTTACAGTTTCCGTTAAAGACTCACTACTTTGTAAAGTAAGTTTTTAATATTTCCCAATTTTATTCGAGCGTATAGCGTCGCAGTTTGCAAAAATAAAAATTAGTGTTATTCTACCTTTCAAACTCAAAGTAATTGGTAGTTCAAATTTAAAATTTTAAATGGTCCACCCTGTGTATGTTGAGGAGCGTGTGTATGAACGAGTGTATGTGTTTGTCGCATGTGAGTGTTTGTCTTTGGTTGGTGCCACTTTAAAAGATGTTTATGACACTTCTCCTCGTTGATGGTGACGGGGGTTGGTTGCAACGAGGTAGAGATGATGGAGCAAATCCTTGGATGAGTTCAAAACCAATGGTACTGCAGATGCCAGCCACTTCAGTCGACTGATGTCGTTGCACCATTAATTGACATTTAATGTATCAAAATGCTCTTTCATTGACATTTTAATGGAAACTTGTATTCATGGTTATTTGTCCATATTACCAGTTATGGCTATGTTGCATAATGTTGATGTAGCCAATGTTCAACGAAATACATTTCATATGTATATGAGGCTTCATATTCATCTGATTACATGTGTCGATTGTGTACGCGATTTCGTCTACATAATTAACCAGGGATATGCAGAAATCCTTTGCTCTGGTCTTTGGCTGCTTAAAAAGGCAAATATCCACCACGAGCAGGACAGTAAATAAATGCTAATAACTACCTCGCTCGGAAGTTTAAACTCTTTCAATAATTAAACCGACTTATATATGCGCACTTTAAACAACATCCGCACATTAGACAGCATCTGTATGGAATTTATAAGGACTTCAATTTTACTTAGAGTCGTATTATTTGTGTGGGAGCAATTATAAGATTCATTGTACATGAGGCCAGTTTGTTTTTTAATTGGATTGCCACTATTTTATTTACAATCATAGGTAAACGTGGGTCGGTTGGGCAGTGGAGTGGTGTTCAGAATAAGAATAAATCAGAAATTGGTATATTTTATAATAAGAAAATCTGTTTGGACCTTTGAGGGTTTAAACACCTGGGTTTAGCAATCAAACTTATATATAGGTGCAGGGAGTGGTGTAGTGGTCTCGTAAAGTCAGACCCGCGTTTTCAGGCTTTCCTTACATGTTTACATCCTCCACTAGGTTATTACGACCTTGTGCGTTTGTTTGTAACAGCCAAAAGTGTTCGATCGACCCATTATTTATTATCGTAAGAAATGCTGCAGTCGATCTACTTAGAATCACTTTTTGAATCAATTAAGCCATGCTCGCCTGTCTGTCCGTACGTATATTTGTCCTCCTTCATGTAAACAAATGAAACAAAACTTGGCACGTTTGAGTTTTGCAGTTCAAAGACGCTATTGAATTTGAAAAAAAAAATCGGTACAGATTTAGATATAGCTCCCATTGACTAGCAGCAAATATTTCAAAAAATTGCCTTAAAATTTAGCACTACAACTTATATTTCATATCATTCAGTTGTGGCCAGTAATCTCTCCCTTAAGCATCCATCATGAAAGGCAACTTCCTGAACAATAGCTAGTACGAACGTCAGTATCCATTAATACTTCATATTTGATGTATTGCGCTGCAATTTTAAGTGAAATGAATATCGATTTATTTAATGCATTTAATATTCCGATTAAAGTTGCCTTTCGGAGATGTCAGAGTATTCTTATTAATGCTCTTAACATAATTTATTTGTCACAGTAATAATTATTGTTCATCTGGTCAATGATTGGATGCTCTACAATTCTTATCTCCAGAGAACACACAAGCGATTGGTATGTACATAAATTGTATTTATTTACAAAGTCATATGTATGTCAGTCTACTGGTATGAAATGTATTCGTTTAAGAAAATAGGTTGAATTGCTCGAATTAAAATTAAGCCTTTTATCAACTTGTGAGTATACGTATATATTCAGATGCATTTGTATGTTCATATAGGATGGATAGAATTATCTTCTTGAGTTGAATGGTATTGTTCAGTTTTAATTTTTCTAAATTATTAATTTTTCTAAATGAAGCATTATCCAATACGAAAATCCCTTGGAAACGTTCTTCACTTGAATGTGACATATTGCAAGATTGAGGCAACCTTAGACATTAGTGGCACCAGCAAATATATACAAACCCACAAAGCGAAAATACAAAATCTGACTTCTAGTTTTTCTTTCTCGTGATTAGATATATATATAAGTTAACACGCTACAGTTAACTCCGTGATTTTATTAATTTGCATTCCCACCGTTATTTTGCTGACACCATGTCTGCGGCCTCTCGAGCAACTCTACACCACACATGAACAACAACGTCAAGCATGCTGGCTTGCTTCCATAGTAACAACGGCAACGGGCAGCAACATCTTTATGTTAAGGCAACACGACACCACACACGAGTAGCTACGTCAGGCATTCTGCCTGATTCACTTAGTAGCAACGGCAATGGGCAGCGATATCTTCGAGACAATATTTAAGCTAGGGTTAGTTTTAGTTTACTAACGGAACTCAAAGAACTCGGTCATACCGGTCAAATAAAGAAGGATTAAGCGAGAGCTAATCCTAAATAAAACCCACAAACTTTGGACTACTTTAATTGGCGCCCAACGTGGGGCTTTAGTGAAAAGTTTTAGTGAACAACAGTGAAGTGGTTGATTACCAAGAACAAAAATTAAAAAAAGGTCAACTAAAACCCTTACCTTTGAAAGACAAGAGTAAAAATAAAAGCAACAACAGCTTCAAAGAGTAATGATAGATCATATTATTGTTGAACAACAGTGAAGTGATTGATTATCAAGGACAAAATTCAAAAAAGTGTAAAACCTTTACCTTTGAAAGACAAGAATAAAAATAAAAGCAACAACAGCATCAAAAGCAACAAAACAACATCAAAAGCAACAACAGCATCAAAAACAACAACGGAATCAAAAGCAACAACGGAATCAAAAGCAACAGCAGCATCAAAAGCAACAAAACAACAACATCAAAAGCAACAACAGCATCAAAAGCAACAACGGAATCAAAAGCAACAACAGCATATCAAAAGCAACAACAACATCAAAAGCAACAACAGCATCAAAGGCAACAACGGCATCAAGGAATAATGATAGATTATATTATTGTGTAAGTAGAATTACTTGAAAATAGGACAACATTGTAAATCTTTGCAAGGGCCGTAGTTCATGAGTAGGGAACAATCTGTGTTAGAAGAAGTAGTCGAGGGCCTTGGCAAATTGACGGTGGATAGGAAAGTAAGTGACTCTAGGCAGGACAATTGGTGGAACGAAAGCACAATGGCGATGACACCGGACCAAATTAGGGTTATGATGGAGGTTGCTATTTCCACAGCCTTAAGGACGCAAAAGACCGCATTTGAGAAACAACTAGAGGAAGTGAACAAGCGGTTTAACCAGGTTGTACTTACGACTCCTCAGGTGGAACCTTATCAAGAAATAGAAATAGTTGCAGGGCGACAATGCGACGAACCACTGGACATAGTGAAATCTTTGCCGGACTTTGAAGGGAAGCAGGAAACGTACGTCTCGTGGCGTCAGGCGGCACATACCGCCTATAAAATTTTTGAAAATTTTGATGGTAGTTCCAAACACTACCAGGCGGTTGCCATAATTCGGAATAAGATAAAGGGACCAGCTGATATGATACTGTCGTCCTTTAACACAGTCCTTAACTTCAAGGCAATCATTGATCGCCTTGATTTCACGTACTCTGACAAACGCCCTATTTATTTGATTGAACAGGAGCTTTCCATTCTCCGTCAAGGGAATATGACTCTGTTGCAATTTTACGATGAGGTCGAGAAAAAACTTACTCTTTTGACGAACAAGACCATCATGACATATGACAGGTCCACTGCGGCATCCATAAATGAGAAGTATAGAATGGATGCACTCCGGGTGTTTATATCTGGAACTAAAAAGGGGTTGAGTGATGTCCTTTTTTCGGCCCGGCCGAACGATTTACCTTCGGCTCTGGCATTAGCGCAGGAGGTTGAGTCTAATCACGAGAGATACATTTTTGCTACCAACTACGCAAAATCCCTTGAGGAGAAACGACAGAATAGGAACAATTTTTCAGGTGGCCAAGCGTTTAAAAATCCACATTTTTCAAAACGTCAGGGCTATCGCAGCAATTCTCCCCAGAGGGAGGATCCCGTCCAACCAATGGATGTTGATGATTCTGTACGATTTAGGCAATCGACAAAATTCCGGGCGGGCAATAGTCGTCCATCTCACTTACCGTACCATGACAACGAGGTGCGGGGACAACACGCTGAACCATCGCGGGCTCAGTATTTTAATAATGAGGCCTCCGGACAAGCGTTGAAGAGACAACATAATGGCTCTGCTAGATTCACAGGTCCTAAACAGCAAAGGATCAATTTTGTTTCGCAGGAAACAGACGAACAGGATCCAAACGAATATCAGGAGAAAGCGGAGTCGGTGGCATCAGAGATCGATGATGAAGAAGATTTCGACCAGATTAATTTTTTAGACAAAACTCTCTGCTACCGTTCATAGAAAGGACAGTCGCAGGGAGAACTATTAGATTATTAATTGACACAGGGGCATCCAAGAACTACATAAAACCCCTAAAGGAACTTGGTAATATAGTTCCGGTAGACAAACCATTCCTAGTGAAATCAATCCATGGTTTTAACACGGTCAATAAGAAGTGTACTATCAACTTATTTAATACAAATACTGCATTTTTCATATTGCCGTCACTTTCAACCTTCGATGGTATAATTGGCCTTGATTTGCTAACGCAGACAAGTGCAAAGTTAGATTTTAAGAACAAGGAAATCCAGACAAAATTTGGTTCAGAAGAGATTAAATTTTTGAAATGTGCCAATGTGAACTTTACACAGGTGGAGGACATAATAGTGCCTCAAACCGTTGCCAAAAATTTTCAACAAATGATGAAAAATGTTTTAGGAGTTTTTGCGAATCCTAACGAAGCGCTGCCTTATAATACGAATGTCGTGGCAACTATCCGCACTGAAAATGACGAACCGATCTACTCAAAATTGTATCCCTACCCAATGGGCGTGGCTGACTTCGTTAATGGCGAAGTGCGGGACTTACTGAAAAATGGCATAATCAGGCCATCTAGGTCGCCATATAACAACCCGGTCTGGGTGGTCGATAAGAAAGGCAAGGATGAATATGGCAATGCCAAGAAACGGCTCGTCATCGACTTTAGGAAATTAAATCAAAAGACCGTTGACGACAAATACCCTATTCCGGATGTGGCGGTTATTCTGTCAAACCTGGGCAGGGCTAGATATTTCACCACTCTTGATTTAAAATCCGGGTTCCATCAAATATCTCTCGCAGAACAGGATAGGGAGAAGACTGCATTTTCCGTTGGAAACGGGAAATACGAATTCTGCAGATTGCCTTTCGGCTTGAAAAATGCTCCCAGTATTTTTCAGAGAGCAATTGACGACGTCCTTAGGGAGCAGATAGGGAGAACATGCTACGTCTACGTGGACGACGTGATAATTTTCTCGGAAAACGAAGATGAGCATGTCAGACATGTTGGATGGGTACTGCGTCGACTGTATGAGGCAAATATGAGGGTCTCTAGGGAAAAGTCACATTTTTTTAAGAAAAGTGTCGAATACCTCGGATTTGTCGTATCCAGAGATGGCATCAGGACGAGTCCCGATAAAGTGAATGCAATCCGTAACTATGAACGCCCAACGACGCTGTTCAACGTAAGATCGTTTTTAGGATTAGCAAGTTATTACAGGTGTTTTATTAAGAATTTTGCCTCAATAGCAAAGCCTCTTACCGATATATTGAAGGGTGAAAATGGCAAAGTCAGTGCCCATCAGTCCAAGAAAATCCGGGTGGATTTTAATGAGAGTCAAGCTCAGGCTTTTGACAAGCTAAGGGAGATGTTAGCCTCCGAGGATGTTTTACTCCTTTACCCAGACTTTAAGAAGCCATTCGATTTGACTACAGATGCTTCTTCATTGGGTTTGGGGGCAGTTCTGTCACAAGGGGGTAGACCGATCACCATGATCTCCAGAACACTTAAAGACAGAGAACTGAACTTTGCTACAAATGAACGCGAATTGCTGGCCATAGTGTGGGCACTGGGGAAACTTAGGAACTATCTCTATGGCGTGAGAGACTTGAATATTTATACGGACCACCAGCCACTTACGTTTGCAGTTTCAGAACGAAACCCTAACGCTAAGATTAAGCGCTGGAAAGCATTTATAGACGAACAAAATGCAAAGATTTTCTACAAGCCTGGTAAGGAGAATTACGTCGCGGACGCTTTGTCACGTCAGAATATCCATACCTTGGAACAGGAAACACATTCCGATGTTGCGACCGTTCACAGCGAGGGTTCCTTTACATACACGATCGAAACGACGAACAAACCCCTAAACTGTTTCAGAAACCAAATAGTCTTGGAAGAAGCACTATTCGCGAGAAAGAAAAACTTCATTTTATTCTCTGAAAAAACTCGACATGTCATCGAATTCTCGGATAAGAACGCTCTTATCGAAGAGGCCAAACTGGCAGTGAACCCAAACGTGGTGAACGCAATACATTGCGATTTGCCAACGTTGGCTACCATTCAACACGAACTGGTTAGATGCTTCCCATCTACCAAATTCTGGTACTGTAAGAAAATGGTGTTGGACATTTTCGACAAAAATGAGCAGACAGAAATAGTCAATACGGAACATAACCGAGCTCACAGGGCGGCTCAAGAAAATGTCAAGCAAATCCTCCTTGACTATTACTTTCCGAGAATGTCTAAGTTAGCAAGCGAGGTCGTGGCAAATTGTAGGATCTGTACAAAGGCGAAATACGATAGGCACCCGTGTAGACAAGAGATTGGTGCAACCCCTATACCATCTTATCCGGGGGAAATGCTACACATTGATATATTTTCCACCGACAAAAAATACTTTCTCACGTGTATTGACAAGTTTTCTAAATTCGCTGTGGTTCAGGTAATTCCTTCGCGCACTATTGTAGATTTGACGCCCCCAATTATACAGTTAATGAATTTTTTCCCGGACACAAAAAATATTTACTGCGACAATGAACCATCACTAAAATCCGAAACTATTACATCCATGCTACGGAACCAGTTTGGTGTTTCGGTTGCAAACGCGCCCCCCCTTCATAGCACTTCGAACGGACAAGTCGAGCGGTTCCACAGTACTCTTCTGGAGATCGCAAGGTGCCTTAAATTGGAAAAGAAGATCGACAGCACGGTTGAAATCATTTTACTTGCAACGGTACAGTATAATCGGACAATTCACTTTGTGACGAAGAAAAGACCGATTGACGTAATATACTCCGCATCTTCTGACATTAGGGAGGAGATAAGAGAAAGAATAACAGAGGCTCAACGGGCGTTATTGGAAAGAAACAATATTTCCAGGCAGAATAGAACGTTTCAATTGGGAGAGTCTGTATTGGTCAAAAACAACAGGAGGTTAGGAAATAAACTTACCCCACTATATTCTGAAGAAAAAGTAGAAGCAGACTTGGGAACTACGGTTCTTATTAAAGGGAGGGTGGTCCATAAGGACAACTTGAGATAAAGAAGTCATCCTACCATCGTTTCCTCGTTTATGACTATTTTGTTTCTAACTTCATCTTTTAGGATTTTGACCGTGACAGCACTCATATGGCCAACGACACCAAAATTAACGAACTACACTAACTCGGACTACATTCCCATTATGGACGGTAGTGTCATCATTTGGCGGGACTTCGACTACCTAAGACATAGTTCGAACTTGACCAGGTACGCAGAGATAGCTGAGGAAACGACACGACTCACAGACCATTTTCCCCTATCCCACATGAAGAGACTAATGGTGTCCGATGTACAACACATAGTGAATCTTTTGGCGTCACTAAACGTCCACCACAGGCACGCTAGAAGCATTAATGTATTAGGTACGGCCCTTAAAGTGATCGCCGGGACACCAGATTTTGACGACTTTGAGAATCTGAAATTCAAACAGCAAGAACTAATAAATGCGGAAAATACGCAGATAGCCATAAATACAAAGACGCAGGACCAGATAAATAGGCTGACAGATGCTGTCAATAATATAATAAGAGAATCAGGAAAAGGACAGATCGATACGGGCCATTTGTATGAAACACTATTGGCCAGAAATAGGATTATTATTTCGGAAATCGAGACATTGCTGTTGTCCGTCACCCTTGCAAAGATAGGGATTATAAATCCTTTACTTTTAGATTCTGAAGACTTAAGAAAAATTATGTACCGATACTCTACTAACACAACTGTAACAGATATAATGGAGTCTTCATACGTTAAGGTCTTATTAGATAATGATTTCCTACATTTCCTAATTAAGTACCCTAGACCAAGAATAGTATGTAAGAAAATAATATTGTTTCCAGTTCAGCATAACGAAAAGGTCCTGCACTTTGACGAGAACACCGTTGCCGATTGCGAGAACGAAATACTTGCGATAGGGCATTGTACTGCCACACTCACGTCAACATTTTGTAGAGAGCTGCCCCATCCCTCATGTGCCCAACAAGTCCACTCCGGCCGCCTAGCTCACTGCACTACCCGACCTAGCCACCTCGACCCAGTCGTCGTCGTCGACGACGGCATCATCATAGTCAACGACAACACTGCCAGAGTAAGAACCACAGAAAACACCAAAACAATCACGGGAACGTTCTTAATTACCTTCGAGGGTGAGATCCAAATTAATGGAACCACCTATGAAAATACAAAGGGGTTGCCATTTAAAATACCTGGCTCAGCAGCGATTACGAGTATCAACATAACTGGCCATGAGGAATTATTAAGTCTGCCGTATCTCAAAAGGTTAAGCGTAGAGAACTTGAGAATCATCGGGAATATTAAAAATACGCTGATCGCGGGTCCAGCTACGTTCACCCTCATAATGGTGGCGGCTGTGATCGTATATTGCTTCGCCAAATTACGCCGGAGACGAGAGAGGGATCTGCAGAGCTGTGCCATCCAAGCTGCCATTGACAGTTTCGGAAGATCCGAGGACGGCTCTCGCTTAAGCGAGGGAGGAGTTAACACGCTACAGTTAACTCCGTGATTTTATTAATTTGCATTCCCACCGTTATTTTGCTGACACCATGTCTGCGGCCTCTCGAGCAACTCTACACCACACATGAACAACAACGTCAAGCATGCTGGCTTGCTTCCATAGTAACAACGGCAACGGGCAGCAACATCTTTATGTTAAGGCAACACGACACCACACACGAGTAGCTACGTCAGGCATTCTGCCTGATTCACTTAGTAGCAACGGCAATGGGCAGCGATATCTTCGAGACAATATTTAAGCTAGGGTTAGTTTTAGTTTACTAACGGAACTCAAAGAACTCGGTCATACCGGTCAAATAAAGAAGGATTAAGCGAGAGCTAATCCTAAATAAAACCCACAAACTTTGGACTACTTTAATTTATATATATCTAAAACCTGCTATCTCTCACGCCCCTCCGATATCAACTTGATCATTCAGGAGATCAAACATATATCTAACAATTTTTAGCATTCTATCACTAAAAAGAGTTTGCCACGCCCCACTGTCCCAAAATGAAAAACTAAAATTTTACATCAAATTTATCTTTTTCAGGAGCAGGAATATATATGCACCAAATTGTAGTCTTCTAGCTCTAAAAAAAACACTTCTGCCTCGTCCCCTCCGCCAACAAAAAAATTTTTAACCATTCTATATAGTTCTTTCCACACCTGTATTTAGCTCTGCTGAAATCTGTGAATAAAATCGGTCTAGCCGTTTAGTCGAGATTGCGGAAAATACAAACAGAGAGACACTAAGGTTTTATAATATTTATAGGGATTTAAGCTATATCTAATAAAGTCACATCCACTTTATTTTGTAGTAGGTGTATCAGAAGTTAATGGGATTACAAAGGAGGGTAGAACATGGGCGCACGTGTAGGTCCGGAATTTACTTTTCCGTATTTAAAATCGCATATTATAAGTATCAAATGGATTCCAAGCATTACAATATGTGTGGTAGGTTCGACGAATATTAACTTATTTGAGGAAACATCTCGCAATGATTATTGTACGTAGGCCCTGACAAACGTTTCATTTTAGACTTTTATATTATTGTTTGAAATCGATTCAACGATCGAAGAGAAATCGGTCAATCCCTCTACTTAGCGAATAATTGATATTATTATCAACAAATATTACTCATACGCCACAAATATTGTAATATGAGAATTATAAATTACAATTAGCCTACGATTAGAGTGATCAAACCAGAGACCGAAAACCGAGTCAACCGGGGTTTTCTTCTGAGACCGACCGTCGGTTTTTTAAAAATCGCGGTTTTGGGTTTTTTATGTCGATCTCAACTGGTTTTTCATAGTGCAAAATAGAATCTTTTTCGGTGCGAATAAGTTTATAATATGCCACTTTTAATATTATCACGAGTCTCACAGAACGCTTTTTTAGTGGCAGCAAGTCAAGTCATAGTGGATTCCATGCACCAGTATATTGTGTGGGAGGCACAAAAACGGGCGTGGCTAAAGCGTAAATAATTTTTCGGTTTAAAGTGATTATAAAAACATTTTCTAATATCAAATTGCAAATGATTTTGACAACCCGCACGAATGCCACTTTGTGTGGAATGTTTATGCCACTTGTGAGGAATGTGGCAATATCGTCCATATTACTTGCCAATGTAACTTCTATAAAATCATTGCCGAATATAAAATTTCACAGTATTCCAATCGTTTGTATAGAACTTATAATAGCTTCAATTTTACGCAGTTTTAGTTGATTTGTGTGGAAGGTAGTGGAAGGGGCGTGGCAAACCCCGTCATACTTAGTACACTTAAAGTGCTTATGTACAAAAGTACCAAAATATAGCTGATTCCGAATATCCGTGTGGAAGTTTCATTAGCTTTAATTTAGCATAGGAATATAGGTCATTTGTGTGGGAGGTAGCACAAGGGGCGTGGCAATTTCGCCCATCTTCGAACTTAAACTAAGTTTGGGATTAATTAACATATGCAAAGTTAGAATTAACTCCTTTGAGAGTTATCGTGTACACCAGCCAGAGGGACGGACGGACATGGCTCACACAACTTTAAAAGTCGTGAAACGGATTTGGTCCAAACATGCTTGGTGTCAATGCTTTACACTATTGTGTAACGCTAATTTCGCTAATGCACACCAAATTGTTCGGAAAAGGTTCATTTTAATTAACCGATACCACTTCTTGACATTTGACTAGAGCGAAATTTTAACATTTTGTTTAGATTTTTGTTATCGCAGCTTAGTTATCTAGTCTTAAAGGAAAACAGTCCTATTAGCCGTGCGGCTATAAATATTTTTTTGACTTTGTAACAAAAAAGAAATTGGTGGAGTTATAGCCCTCCCTCTATTGCTACACGGTACTGGTCGGTGAGTACGCGTGATTCATGTAAAATAAGACACATAAATTTGAAAGTGAACTTAAAATTTGTATTATCAATTAAAAGAACAATTTATGGCATTTACTATTTAAAAAGGATATGACGTAAATGTTGGCCACGGCTACGTCTGAGATGGTCCATTCGGAAGGTCCAATTTTGAGCGACTCGTTCAAACATAGCGAATGGAGAGCCCCTTCACTGAAAATAACACACAAATTTCGCCGGGTTTCAATTCATGCACAAGCTGTAGTTGGTACGCTTTAAGGCCGAGATCCTTATATAAAATACGACAAGTGGTCGAATACGACAAGCCAAGCTGCTGAGAACGACTACAAATCCTTTCAGAGAACGCTGTTTTTTAGAGCGTACCAGGTTACAAGTAAAAAAAAAAAAGTTCGCCGTACACCTTCGAATATGAAGTATTATTGAAAGGTAGTTTCAAAAAAATTTTTTTTATTTTTTTATGCCGAACGTAGGGGTCGCGCTTTTACATTTTTCTATATAACTTCTGCATTTATAAACGGATTTTAAAGTGTGATACATCGATGTTTTTGTCCGATTTTTTTGTCTTTGAAGTCATTGAGCTCAAACATGATTCATGATTTTATGCGAGCTTTAATTTTCGATTATTAGAGTGGTACATTAGGGTAGTAGCAACTGAGAAATGATGGGTAAGTACCAGAAGGGGGTGCTTGAGCTCAATGACTTCAAAGACAAAAAAATCGGCCTCGTCGAGACAAAAACATCGATGTATCACACTTTAAAATCCGTTTATAAATACAAGTTATATAGAAAAATGTAAAAGCGCGACCCCTACGTTCGGCATAAAAAAATAAAATTTTTTTTTTTGAAACTACCTTTCAATAATACTTCATATTCGAAGGTGTACGGCGAACTTTTTTTTTGAGGTACGCCCTACTGTTTTTTGATGACTTATCATACGACATTAGAAAAAAATGACAAGACAGTTTGATATGAGTCATGCATGATCTGTAAAAAAAGCCTATCGATGAATCACCCCTTATTTATTTGTAGTTTTTTTATATGTTCCTAAATTAAAAGACTGTTTAATAAATAGATTTTCATAAAGTACCACTTATCGCACATTTATTTTGATTAGAATGAAAACCGCAGTTTATATCAGCGTTTTCTGAAAAATAGATTAAAAATAATTTTTTTCATTGGGGTGCTAGCTTTGGCGCAACGCTTCTTGGGCTAAATGTAAGATCGACCTCCACTAATTTTCCCTGCCCAACATTTTTCCCCAACAAACTAACCCCATATTCCCTCTCCTTAATGGGGCTCCCATACAAAAAATATCTATATTTATAAAAGAGAATGCCGTCCGTGTGAACACGCAAAACTTTATAACGGATCGTCTGATTTTCACGATTTTGGGCTTGATGAATTCGTGTTGGCCCAAGGAAGGACATAGGATGTAGGACAATTTCCAGAAAAATATAAAATCCGGGAAGATTTTAACGAATATTTTACTGTTTTTTTTTTGTGAGTTTAACAAAACCAAATAATATTTCGAATGTTTTAAATTTTTTTCATGTCAATGTCATTTCTTTTGTGATTTCATATGTCGGTAATTATGAAACTCAATTAATTTCTTCGAATATTATTACATATTTTGGGTTTTCATTTTAGTGATCATGCCGCCAATAAGAAGGTCAAACCTTTCACGTCGCTGAAAATTGGAACCTATATATTACAAACCACGATAATATAAATATGATAAGATCAATATGAAACCTGATTTTAATTTTACCATTTGTATTTTGCCTGGCGAAGCGGGCGGGGTTCAGCTAGTTTTTTATAAAATTTTATAAATTTATACAAGGAAAAAAGGTGAAATTAAAATAAGTTCAATTTAACTAAAAAAATCAAAAAATAGTTTTGCTTCAGAAATATTTCTCAAAAGTTTCATGATACCTCTGCCATAAGGAGTTGAGCTAATACACCATGATTGTTGCGAAGGCAAGATAGGCGCCTTCGCAGTGGTTGTTTAGAATAATTCATAAAGTATTTAAGAAATAAGTCTCTGCAAACGAACGAGGATTAGATTAATATTCAAGAATTTTTTAAACAATTTCAAATGTTTTTATAAGTTCATTAATACTTAAATGTATGAAGAATTCGGCATAAATTTCAAAAACATTTCAACTTTACATTTCTAAGTTAAAATTTCCTAAATGGAATTTTTTCCATACAAAAAATGTCATTTTTTTTCTAAATGCAGAAAAATGGGATATGCTTTTTGACAAAGTATGGGTCTAAATAGGATGTCTAAAGAGTTTTGTGGTTTTTAATTTATATAGGACATGAGTAACAGGATGTTTACTCAAAATCATTATACACATATTTAGATTAAATAAAAAATATTTGGAATTGTTTCTTCATTTTTATAATCTTTCGTTGTTTCTCTTTTTGAATAATACTTGTTACATATGTACAAAAAAATACTAACTCTGAAAAATATTTGACATAAGTGATAAATATAACAAATATTTCATTTCTCATTGTTTCGCAACTTTAAAGTAGATTTTAAAATAGAGACCTACACGCAGAGAAAAAATGCATTTCGTAGAAACGAAATTTTAAACTCGTGAACATCGTTTTTGAGTTTCTTTTGTGGGAAAAATTATTTTGTTTGCGTTAAACATGCCATCAGTTGTTGTAAATGAACAAAGAGAAATAAGTTTATGTATATCAAACAGTTTTCTTCGTTTGTCGAAAGGGATTTGTATTATAATTGCAAACTCCCAAAACATTGGAAGTAACAGAAACCGTTGTTGTTGCATATGTGTTTAAAATAGGACACATCGGTTCAGATTTAGATACAGCTCCATAAAAATATCCAATCACAAATGTTACATCTTAGCGCTCTACAAACATCAAGCAAATTATTTGCTTTTATTAAGAATGTTTTTGGATCTCATTATGATATCATCGTGACTCTTATCTACACTTTTTTAAAATTACTAAACGATTTTGTTATTAAATTTCCAAACTTATATTTCTGTACACAATTAAAAGTTCATAAGATATAGCTTTAGTCGAATGTCAGGAAGTGGTATCGGTTAATAAAAATGAAAATTTTCCGAACAATTTGGTGCCCATTAGCGAAATTAGCACTACACCAATCTTGAAATTGGCACAATTCGTTTAGTTTGTTTGTATTTTTCATAACCTCTGTCCGAAATTCAAGAAAGTGTCCACGATCTTTTATATAATTTTCGAGTTTTCATGATTTTACTGCAAAATTACCATTTCAGTTATTTTAAAAAGAACTTAAAAATTCTATTTTTTATTGCTTCAGAAAGTCTAGAAGGTTTTAAAAAGTATATGTTCGAAACCTCTCAGGCGTCCACCAACCAACACCACCGTCCAACAGCAACGAGCGAGTCAGATGTCTGAAATTGATTTTAGGAAGACTTTTGCCCTGATTTCCATTCTATACGATTCCGGACGTGATGATATTTTGCATAGTTTTACGTTCAAATCGCTACGGTTGTCTATGTCGTCTTAGTCATCGTGTTGGAATAGCAATAATTTATGCGATTTTATTTTGCATTTAAAAGACACTAGAATGGGTATGAATGGATGGTTGGTGTGGTGGAATTGTTTGTTCGATTGTTGGAGGGTTCAGCACTAATGGCTTCCGCTCATCATGATGAAGTCAGTGTCCAATTGTATGCAAATACTATTTTGTCAATCTCTACATTTTCTCCGAACATACTTACCTCCTATCGTCAACCCTTATGGAGGTCCCCATATGATTTTTTTTTATTTTTTATAATTTTTGTTATGACAGTAAGGCCCAAAACTGCCCTGGAGTCGCCCCTAGATGGGCTAAATGTAAGATCGACCTCCACTAATTTTCCCTGCCCAACATTTTCCCCAACAAACTAACCCCATATTCCCACTCTTTAATGGGGCTCCCATACAAAAAATATTTTTATAAAATTTGCTCCATCACTCCACCACTCTAACTGCACCAAGGAGGCCGCTAGTGGATTCAAATGTATGACCAACTCCCAATATTTTTTCAGCCCCAATATTTTCCCAGAACCCACCTACCCTCCAACTGCAAACCTTAAGGTGGTCCCAATACATTTTCTCTCACTTTTTATATTTTGTATGTAGATAGAATAGCAGTACTGCCCACACAAAATATACCTTACAATTATTAATTAGTACTCATTTTATCTTCAAAAGCATACAAAAGAGGGGGATAGGGAAGAATGAACCCGTTCAACGCTGGGTACAAAATATTAGAACTATATATGCAAACATTTATCGTTGACAAGGCATAATACGCAAATGCCGATACCGGCAGATTCAATATGCGTTGGAATGTCTATCTCGCCGCTGGCCATTTAAATTGTTTGCTGTATTGTCGAAACAACATTACTTTCAATATTTTCTCTTCCGTTCGCTTCGTTTCCCTTTAAGATGTGTCGCGTCCTCTCAACAGCACTTTCCTTCAAGTGCTGCTCCAATGACGACAGTTGATGTCAACAGGCGTCCACCAACCAACACCACCGTCCAACAGAAACGAGCGAGCCAGATGTCTGAAATTGATTTTAGGAAAACTTTTGCCCTGATTTCCATTCTATACGATTCCGGACGTGATGATATTTTGCATAGTTTTACGTTCAAATCGCTACGGTTGTCTATGTCGTCTTAGTCATCGTGTTGGAATAGCAATAATTTATGCGATTTTATTTTGCATTTAAAAGACACTAGAATGGGTATGAATGGATGGTTGGTGTGGTGGAATTGTTTGTTCGATTGTTGGAGGGTTCAGCACTAATGGCTTCCGCTCATCATGATGAAGTCAGTGTCCAATTGTATGCAAATCTCGGTTATTGGCATAAACTGAAATAAGCTTCATTTATTTTAATAAAATGCTACATTTGATTTTTATACCCTCCACCTCCAGGATGGGGTATATTCACTTTGTCATTCCGTTTGTAACACCTTGAAATATTCATCGGAGACCCCATAAAGTATATATATTCTGGGTCGTGGTAAAATTCTAAGACGATATAGCCATGTCCGTCTGTCTGTCTGTTGAAAGCACGATTGCGGCCGAACGAAATGAGCTAGGAGGTTCAAATTTTTCCTAAATGTGTCTTATGCTTGTAGATCGGTTGGGATTGAAAGTGGACGAAATCGGCCCAGAGAGAAAATTTTTTCCCTCACAACGACTGAAAATACCCCTAATATTTAGAGTATTTCAGCATGTTTTATGAACATATTAGCTTGTATTTACTTGATATTTGCAATGCGCATTCCCTTTATAGCATAAAAGGGCACCATAGAGTGATTTTTATTTGTAGGGGGCGAAATGGGACAATAAGGGATAAAAATGGTACCTATCACACGACAACAGATAGAAACACGAAATTTGGCGTGTACATTCCTCTAATAGAGTAGATACATGATATAAAATTATTTTTTCTAAATTCGTACTATTAAGGGGTTAAATGGGGATAGAGGGATAAAAATAGTACCAACATAACGGCTGCACCTAGAATAATGAAATTCGATATATACAATCCTCTGATTGCGTAGACACGTAAAATAAAAGATCTTTCCAAAATTCGTACTTTTTGGGGTTCAAATGGAAAAGGGGATAAAAATAGTACCTACTAAATGACAGCAGCTAGAATCATGAAATTCGGAGTATACATTCCTCTGACTGCGTAGACACGAAAAATAAAACGTTTTTACCAAAATTCGTACTTTTAGATGTCGTACTCTTGAGGGTGCAAAATTGGAAAAAGGGGATAAAAATGGTACCAACAAAATGGCCGCTGATAGAATCATGGAATTCGGTGTATACATTCTGACTATGAAGGGAAAAAGGTTTTTTTTCGAAATTTGTACATTTGGGCGGAGAATGGGGCGAATGGGGATATCTTTAAAATGTATACTTTTCTTATCACTTTGTCTGTATTTGAAAATGATTCTTTCTAATGGCGACTGACAATCGCCTAATATTTAGGTTTCAGCATTTTATTTATATATAGTAGTCGATTTTAAACAGTGCGCATAAGTATACATTATAGTTTGAAATAGTAAACAAATATAGTAATGTGCATAAAAATATCACAATTTTCGTAATATTGTTATGTGCTTCTATGTAAAGTCGACATTTTTTAATCTGCTGGCAATACTGTGGAATGCACTCCGTGGTGGAGGGTATATAAGATTCGGCCCGGCCGAACTTAACGCCTTCTTACTTGTTTATTCTCCATTCATCAGTTTCACCAGGTACAGTGGAACATTGGGGCTCCCATACATCACTAGATGTTTGAATTTGTTATTGATGTTGAAATTGTTATAGGGTAATTACACGTTTGCTGGCAGGGTGCAAAATCTGCCCACCTGATTCAGAAGGATGTGGAGTTCAAATCAATAGACATGTAAGACTATGTCTCCCCTTAGGGGTGGCCTGGAATAGTTTTGGGCTTTTCTTTCATAAAAAAAAAACATATATGGGGCACTTTATGGGTTGAAGATAGGTGGTAGATATGTTCTGAGAAAATATTGGGGCTGAAGAAATTTTTGTGGTTTGTCATTCATTTGACTCCCGTTGGTGCCTCCTTGGGGTGGTTGGAGCGGTGGGAGCAAATTTTATAAAAAAATAGGTTTTGTGTGGGAGCCACATTAGTGAGTGTGAATTTGGTGTATATCAGAGTTACAAGCCGAACTACAATTATCGGCGGCGGCGGTGCAACCCAAAATAGGTCGGCATCCGGCTGATATGCCGACTCGTTCTGTAATTCGATCCGATGTAAGAAAAGTGAAGGAACAAATTGTATTGGTTTTTAATACATTTTCTTTTAATTTTTAGCAAGTAGTTCAATATTCCTTAATATTAGCCAATGTTCTCATAATGTCATATTAGTATCCCATACAATTATTTTTTGGGAGTGGAATGTATTCCCAAAATTTATAATATGGATGAATTTAATAATTACAGCTTTTCATATGAGGCATATTTGACCAGGCATCTTGAATACCATAATCTTTCCAAAGAATAGTAAGGATATACCCTATATACTTTGACACACTAAAGAAGCAAAATGAAATAGGTTCATGCTCCAAAAGTGTCCGAACAGTGCAAATAGTATTGTAATCGGAGGACAGTGCAACTTCATGTCCTAAATATACATGACATATACAACGACGATCATCGTTGCGATATTTGTGGCTTTGTGTCCTACACAAGAGTGTCCAAAGAGTTAAGTTCTACAGTTTAAATATAACCATGAAAGGAAGCATAACTGCATCATGACCATAAAACCTTCCAATCTCTAGAGTAGCTGTTGTTTATTGTTTTTTATAGGAATTGATATTTAAATATATAAGTGCAAATCAAAATACAATCACTCAAATTTCAACGTATTCATATAGTGGGATACCAAATTCAAAGAAAGATACATATATGTCACAGTAGTAGGTTGTCTAAGTCTAACTGACGACTTAAACAACCTACTATTTTTTTGTATTTTTAAGTGTGTTGTCTATTTTGATAGTAAGATTTGACGCAGTTAGAACTCCGTCAAATCTCGGCGGCGTGGTTGAAGTTGATATGATCCGATGAAATCGGCGGCGGGTTGAAGTCGATGTGAGCCGATGAAATCGGCGGCGGCGCCGCTCGTGCAGAAAGATTCGGCGGCGGCGGCTTGTCGGCTTGTATCTCTGGTGTGTATGTGTTTGAAAAAATGTTGCGGAGGGAAAATAAATGGAGGTTGGTTTTACATTTAACCGATCTAGGCGCGACTCCGGCGTAGTTTTGGGCGTTTCTGTCATAAAGTAAAAAATAAAAAAATCGTATGAGGACCACCTTAAGTGTTGAAGGCAGAAGGTGGGTATGTTCAGAGAAAATGCGGGGGTTGAAAACATATTGTGGGTCGGTCATACATTTTGCTACTCTAACGGCCTCCTTGGGCCATGTCCCCGTAAACGGACATGTTTTTGATTTTTCTCTGTTGCCATCTTTTTACTCGTATTACCTATCTGAAGGTATCAAAATGGAATGCGATTACTTTGGACAAAACATTACATCAAAAAGATTGTGTGTTTATCCCGACAGCCGAGGTCATATGTCAATCAATGGTAATTTACCGGAAATATTTTTAATGTGAAAGTGTAGCAGTTACTCCATGATAACGAGCCATATAACGAGATAACGAGCAACAAAAGAAGCAAAAAAATGAATAGAATGGGGTGAAGGGAGAGATAGAGAGATGTTATCCAAAGTTAACTTCAATTTATTGTCATTCGAGTGAATAGCATGTCAAATAGTTTTGTGAATTTGCTCGGATCCCTTGGACACACAAACAACGTAATTATCCTTAACTCGAATAGTGCTGTAATTATATTTGTCGAATTTTGAGATAAAACTTTTATGTTATCAGTGGTCGACACCAGAAGCTTTGGTGAACTTCTTTTGTGTGTGACCATATGGTCACGCTAGCACAATCCGGGTTAACATATGTCGCTACATAATTTCACAGCTCGAGTCCGTAGCCTCATTTTCATTTCTAAACAACTGCATATTCAGCAAGGCCGTTTGATTAAAGCGAAGTTTTTAACGCTCGTAAAGTTTTCTCAGAAAGGAGGGAGAAGAAATAAAATGCCTATGCCGGAATATTCATTCCATATATTCATTAATTTCAACAACAATATTTATACCTTACGTGGCACAGATGTACATAATCAATTTCTATTGGCCAAAATTTAATGTGTTATAATATGAAATATAATATGTGAAGTTTGGACAAAATCGGGTACAATATGTGGTTTCTAGAGTGGAAAAGGTCAAATCGGGTGCGACATTTGCATGGCGGTTACATCTAAATATGAACCGACCTTACCGGTTTTCAGCATAAACGAAATGTATACAAGAGATATAATAAAACTGAACCGATATATTTCAAATTAAATAGTCCATTTTTGTTTGGGTCGTACAATAAGTGCGACCTTTGAATACAAAAACAGATAGACGATCAGACCTACAGACAGACGGACGTTACAAAATCGACTCAGAAGCCAACAATGAACGATTCGTTTCCTTTTGTGTGTTACAAACAAATGTACAAAGGTGTAAAAAGCTGCTAAATATTAAAAAGTTTGTTGTTTCTGTTTTATTGGCGAATAGTTTTATTGAACGGAATGAAAACAACGAACAATTTGCTTTTGTTTCATTTGTATACCCTCACTCTACAGAGCAGAGGGTATATATCATTTGGGACAGAAAAAAGTGTAACGCATAGAAGGATTGATTTTTCAAAGGTTCAACAAAGTATGTTTGAACCGAATAAGTTTCAAGATATTTAAAGCTTGAGCCATGTCATCCGTCCGTTCGTCTGGCTGGCTGGTGTACACGATAACTTTCGAAGGGAATTAAGAAATCTATTAAAGCTTTACACATGCACTCAGAAAAATGGCATTCCTAAATCTGAGTAAAATCCATACTACAACATAATTCAACAATTTTACTCCAGTTCAGTAAAAATTTCTATAAAAGTAGGACAATTAACTAAGTATGAGTGAAGTTTCCTTCTTCCAAAGTCATAGTAAATAGTTCATTTACTAGAAATAGAGTAATAAATTTACTTAAAAACATTTCTTTGAGTCTAATAAAAAATTTTACAATTGAGTAAAGTCATACTTATTCTAAACAACCACTGCGATGGCGCCTATCTTGCCTTCGCAGCAAGAATGAAGTAATAGCTCAACTCTTTATTACAGAGGTATCATGAATCGTTTGAGAAATATTTCATGTAGTAATTTTTTGCATTTTACTTGTTGTAAGGAAAAAATCAGCTAAATTGTTCTCAATTTAAGTAATTGATTTGAGTAACAATTTACATAGATTTAAGCAAATTTCAGCAAAATTTTAGTTAGATTTAGTAAAAATGTACTTGGTTTGAGGAAAAACTTACTGGAATTTTCCTCAGTTTGAGTAAATATTTACTTGGTTTGAGGAAAATTTAACTAGAATCAAGTTCAAAGCATGTACTACTTTCAAGGGAAAGTTTGAACTTGAGATGAGGAAATATTGCTTTAGCGCCAGACGAAGCTCAATTTTCTTAAATTTTAGTTAATTTTAACTTATTATAGGGTTCACATTTTTCTGAGAGTGGTAATATTTTTCCCAAACTTAGTTTCGAAGATGAACGAAATATCGCCGGAGGTGCTAGAAGGAACCTTCAACACAAATGGTGCATACTCCTATGTTAAATTAACCCCAATAGAACTTCCACACAGATATTCGGAATCAGCTACTACTTTTACCTTACGAAACATAGATGCGTTTGCCACGCACCTTCTAATAGCTCCCACACAAATCACCCTAACCTGATTAAAATGAAAGCTCTTATAACTTCTATACGTCGCCAAGTAATATAAGAGTTCTTCAAACAAACGCTTGGAATATTGATTCAGTAAGTAAGGGGTGTTTTTAAGTGCAATGATAATACAAGACAGAAATATTGTTTGAATTAATTATTCTTTATTATCTGCTAGATAATTTCATGACATTTACTTTTTAAATATGATTTCCAACATGTGATTCTTTACATGATCTAATCGATCAGTCCAATTTGACTACTTGCTGGTTTGTCGACATATACCAACATAGCCCCATAAAAAGTAATAAATTAATAAAGCATTAAATCGGGCAGTGAACAGGCTCACTTCTGTTAAGCGCGCTGTATGTATGTCGTTGTTTCGAGTTTCGCTGATTAATTTGTAGAAACGAAAATTCAGTCAACGTGGCTCGATAGCGCTCGACATTCGACGTAAAGGCAGCTCCGTCCTCATTTCGAAAGAAATAAGGAGCGATGATGCCGCCAGCGTGTAAAGTGCACCAAACAATCAGTTTTAATGGATGAGTGTTCCTCTGGCATTAAGCGATTCATGATGACTTTTTTATTGGAATAGTTATCCTTTATTCGTGGTAATTTTGATTTATATACATTTTATGAGATTTTACAATATACAATTGGCTAGGCCTTATGTGTACAAAATAATATCACAGTTTAAGGAGAAAACAAGTAAGGAAAGGTTAAAGTCGGGCGGGGCCGACTATATGATACACTCCACTTTCTATTCAAAGACAATTCAATTCGGTAAAAAATAGAAAACGGGAAGGAACTTTATGCTTCCTAATCGTAGGCAAATATGAACTGACCCAATTTGTCAAATCGAGAATAATATTTGTAATATTTTATATTACACAATAGGTTGTTCCAGTTCAAGTATAAAGTGGAAAAAGTCAAATCGGGAGCGACATCTGTATGGAGCCTATATCTAAATCTGAACCGATTTCATCCTTGGACCGCAAAACTAACTCGTGCCATTAATTGCGACCTGTAGTTTGACATACGGACATTGCTAAATCGATTCAAAAAGTGATTCTAAGTTGATCGGTATACTTAACAATAGGTCTATCTCGCTTCCTTTTGGGTGTTACAAACAAATGCACAAAGACATAATACTCTCGTGGAGTGTATAAATAGGTATGAAAAAACTTTGAGACACAAGTATGTTAATCCGAATTGTGCTAGCGTGACCATATGGTCACACACAAAAGACGTTCACGAAAGCTTCTGGTGTGGACCATTTATAACATGAAAGTTTAATCTCAAAATTCTAAAAAAATAATTACAGCACTACTCGGGTTAAAGAAATTTCTAAAAAACATGCATAAACTACATTAAGTTTAAGAAGTAATACATAAAGTTTAAAGCAAATTTTTTGTGATGTTAAAGTTATACATTCTGTTCATCGAATGACAGTGTCAGATTACACATTATCATGTTAATAGTTTCGTGGTCATAATGGCTATGTAGATGATGTGTGGAATGTCTCCACCTAGATTATGTATTATTTTTAAGTTCTTATTTTGAATAATAGGTAGTCTTTAAATGTGGCATGCTACGGTTTTTCTGTACCATGCTTGGCAAGCATATGTCATAATGGGACGGATGCACATTCTGTACAACATAATTTTATTTTTCTAAATTAAGTTTTGATCTTCTATTAAGTATCGGAAATATAGCTCTTCCACATCTAATGGCTCTATCGCGTACATTGTTAACGTGTTCATCAAACGTCAGTTTGGAATCTAAAGGAAAGGAAAGGTGATTGCTTGAATTTTTCTCGGTTGATTTAATTTTCGACTTGTTGAAATATTTCTCTGTGTGTTTAAGAGATCCAACCAATTGTTTCATGATCGCAGTAGAGAGTTTGCCGCTGCATAAAATTGTGCTATCATCTGCGTAAAAAGCAGCATCGATAGATATATCAGAAGTGTAGACCGAATATAGAACTGGGGATAACACAGTGGGAGTCCCGCTGGAATACTTCTGGATGTTGATAAGCTGTTTTCAACACTTACAGCAAATGATATATTATTTAAGAAGTTGTGAATTAATTTTTGGATATAAACTGGGTATCCTAAATTGTTAAGATTATAGACCACACCATCATGTCAGATTGAGTCGAAAGCCTTTTCTATGTCAAGCAGTACAATACGGGTGTTTAATTCATGATGACTTGCCAAAACTTATTGAACTGAAATGTTAACACAGCTTGACATTATCAAACCATAGTTTGCCATATCGATAGTTCTCGTGCAGCTAAAAGAGGGTGTCTTGTAAGTCGCTTTAACCGATTGAAGCCTACTTGCTTGTTTTTTTGCGAATTCTTCTTTGCCATTCTGTCCGTTCATTTCAGAGACAAACAGACAATGTTGGATAATAAAAACTTTTTCTGTTGCCGGTATTGTGTGTGTTTTTTGTTCTAATTGTCATACTTAATATAGAACAACACAAAAGACTTTATATAACTTAAATTGGAGTGACTTGGTGTGCAACAGAAAGAAAATTTCGTTCGCACTGAAAGGATGATGATGAAGAGAGGTCGAAGGCAACGAATAAAATGAAATGCAACAACTTTGCGAAATTTGTAGAGTACATCGAGAACACATCGACATCGACAACGACATCGATATCTACATCACCATCGGACGTAGAACTGCTCTCCATTTTAATGGAAAAAGTTATTTTCTTTCGTTACCGAAAGCCGACACCCGGCGTCGCGTCTTTTTAGCAATTTATTAAAGTTTGAAATTTTCAGATTACTGCATCGTACTCTTTGTTAGTTTTGAAGGTTGCCACCTCGGCACATTGGGTTGGATATTACAAAAAAACGCTCTACTTGACTCTCGAAACAAGAATTTTCTGATTCTGGCCAAGAAATGTTAGCAAACTTTTTTTGAAATAACCTCGTTATTGACTTCATATCCCAGCGATCGTTTCTGGCATTCATTCCGAATCGACTTATCACTGTCCTTCCGCCGACTTCTTCACTTTTCAATGCAATCAAAGCATTTGGAAATTGTTAGTACACTGTTTTGGCCCACAGACGAAACGCTATTGAATTGTAAGATATTAGTTCCAGATATAGCCTCTTTACAAACTTATTACATTTGTCACCGCCAAAGAAACGACATGTGAAAACTGATTTTGGTCAAATTAACCACACCTCTTTAGTGTTCACTAAGCATCCTTGACACCAAAATTTAACCAAATTGGGCCGAACACACAGAGGGGTATAAACGAAAAGGAAATAATTATGCAACTGGAGTGTTGACGATCTTTTGTTCTGATGTATGATCCTCAAGAAGTAACAAGGACTGGGGCTTCCAATTTTTGTTTGGTGCCAACAAAGTAAATATTCGTGTAAACACGCTAATATGAGCTGGTTATCATTTTAGCATAGAAATAATCGTTTTAATGTCATTTTTATTTTCCCCGCATTCTTCAGTTTTTACGTCATATAAATGTTAATTTTAGGTCAATTTAGTCTGAAGGATATGTTTTGGAAAGCTTATAATCAAATAGATGAACTAATAAAAAATATTGCAAAACATGTATTAGTTAAAAATTTGCAGAAGTCTAAATTTAAACTTTGTAAAAGTATCATATATCTTTCAATCTTATGTGGAAAGGTATCTGAATCTGAGGTTCCGATTTAGATATAGCTCCCATACGAATTTCACTCCCGATTTGACTATTTTAACTCTAGGTGCCACATATTTTAATAGATTTTCTTCAAAAGTAGTACCACATCTTATATTTAAACTAGGAACACCTATGGTGAAAATAGTCCAGATCAGTTCAGATTTGTATATTGCTCCCAAACAAATGTCACTCCCGATTTGACTTTTCCACATATTGTATCAAATTGTCTTCAGATATCTGATATTTCAACTAGAAACACCTATTGTGAAATTGGGTCGGATCATTTAAGATTTATAAAGGGTGATTTTTTCAAAGCTATAGGAAAGTTAAAAAAAACACATAAAATTCAGAAAAATACATGAAATCTTTATTTGAATCGATAGTACGGTCCATATAATTTAATGTTTGAAGATTATTTCATGTAAATTTTGACCTTGACTGCGCCTCATATGGTCCATCCGCTTAGTCCAAGTTTGGCATTTCCACGTTTTTGAGTAACATAGGCCCAATTTCTGCGAACGGCGACGAATCGATAATTGATGGTCATCATTAACACTGGCCGATACAGCTGCGATATTTTCTTCAGTTCACACTCTACGTAAGCGTGTTGGTGGTTTAATGTCCAACAATGTAAATTTGGTGCGAAATTTAGTCACAATAGCCCGAATAGCCGCTTCAGTGGTTTGATTAAACTGACCATAGAATCGAAGCGCGCGATGAACTTTCTTAACAGAGCACGCATTTTGATAATAAAATTCAATAATTTGCAAGCGTTGTTCGTTTGTAAGACGATTCATGGTTAAATTATAGACCAAACTGAAGATGTTTGACACTGAAACAAAACACGAAAGTGCGTTAGCTGTTTAAACCAGTGTTGCCAAAAAGATAATAGCTAAAAAATCACCCTTTATATAGCTCCCATACAAATTTCACTCTCAGCTTGCTTTTTCCGCCCTAGAAACCGCGTATTTTTCTCGATTTGACAAAGTGGATGAGTTCGCATCTGTCTATGATTATGACACACAAATATAGGGTGTTTTTTTTTTGGGGTATAGAACTTTAAGTTGGCATCACTTTTTTAACTGGCGGCTATTTTGTCAGCTGTCAAGTGATTAATATTTAGTTTGGTTTGCCATTTCATCATGAACAGGTTGACAAAAGAACAACGCTTGCAAATCGTGCAAATTTATTTCGAAAGTAATGGTTCAGTTCGCGAAGTTCACCGCAAGCTCCGTCCATTTTATGGTCGACATAATCGTCCATCAGAGCAATTAATTCGGTTAACCATGGATCGTTTTCGCACTACGTTTACTCTATGTGATAATACGCATCCGCAGAGACGTCGAACCGAAGAAACAATTGCCGCTGTATAGCAAAGTGTTGAAGAGGACCCGAATGAATCGATTCGCCACCGTGCACAGCAATTGGAGTGGTTGAAAATTGGACCTGTAGAATTGGCTATATTCGAGCCAGCCGCGGCGGCCACATGCCCGAAATCATATTTAAACATTAATGGCATAAAATTATCCTTCCAATAAAGCCAAATTGATGGACATTAAAACGATTTTCTTGTGTTTTACTTCAATTCGAAGTTCTATACCTCAATAAAAAACACCCTTTACTTTCCCATTTTAACAGTTTTACCGACTTGAATTGTATTCGGGTAGAAAGTTGAGGGTAGCATATTCATAGTCGCCCCCGGCCGACTTTAGCCTTTCGTTGATTGTTTAAATCTAATTTTTGAAGAGAAATTTGCGATTAAGTTAATAAACCAAAATTTATTTCGTTTCATTAAAAAATATTTTTTTCTGTTTTATTTTCGTAGTACGATACAACTTTGCCAGATGTATTCAATTGTTCCATGAAACGTCTGGCACAATTTCAACACTGTTGGTACGTTTACCAAATCGAGCAATTTCACGCTGACATTAGAAATTATTCATATTAGATGTTAAATAGGGTCGAGAGTGTTGGGGAACGTTTCAAATAAAAAAAATTGTTGCAATTGTTGTTTGAATGCAAAAATGGTATAATGGTACAACACTTTACATAATTGTACCCAAATATAAAAATCATTACTTGCGAACTAAGTACAATTATTTTTCAGGGTGTAGTCAATTGTAACTTTTTTAAATGACAGACTATGGCTACCTTGCAAATTGAGCCGATAACGTTTCAGTGTTACAATCTGCAACAGAAAAAGTTAAAACAAGTAAGAAAAGGCTAAAGTCGGGCGGGGCCGACTATATAATACCCTACACCACTCCCTGCGTATATACCTCGCTTTGATTACTAAACCCAGGAGTTTCATGTGAGCGATTTTATGGTGTTCATATAAATTATAAAATATACTATAATTTATTTGAAGTGGGAACTTCGCAGCGACTTTTCGAAGCGAAGGCACTTGAAAAGACTTTTGACATGGTCGAAATCATGATCGTGGTAGTCTGCAGCCAAGTAATAAATGTCACCATGCCATTTGTACATAAATTTGCATTCTATTAAATATAGATGCTAAATTGTATTGAGCCAGGACAATATCCCACTTCAAATCAAATATTGATTAAATGTAAAATGGAAGGACGCTACATTAAAAAAGGGCCTTTACAGATCACTTTCAAAGTATGAAATATAACATGATATGCAAAATGTTATCAAGATCCAATGTAAGTTGTGGTTTCTGGAGCGATAACAGTGTGAACTGGGGGCCCATTTACATGGGGGTTATACCAAAACATTGACCCATATAGCTGGCTTTCAAAATAGATGTTTCTAGTCTAAATGTAACATTGTGTGAGAAATTTTATTAAGATCCGATGTAAAAGGTGCATTTTTTAGCAATAATATTATAAATCGAAGGTTTGTATGGGGGCTATATCAAAACATGGACCCATGTGGTCCACAAGCTGTTTCTAGTTCAAAATGAAAAAGATTCTGAAAATGTTGTCGAGATCCCATATAAAATGTGTATTCTAGAGCAATAATATTGTAAGAATCTGAACCGATTTCTTCCATATTCAATACCGTCCTTGACCAAAAAAAAAATAACTTCTGTCAAATTTCATGATAATCGGCAACAATTGCGACGTGCAGAGTGCGAACAAACTTAGACGGACGAACGGACGGACAGACAGGCATCGTTAAAACGATTAAGCTTGTGATTCTAAGCCGATCCGTATACTTAAAGGTGGGTCTAGCTCAATTATTTCTTGGTGTTACAAACATTTGGAGCGAAACTAACTTATAATACCCTAGTCCACGAAGTGGTGTAGGGTTTACAAATATTGATTACGGACCGAAATAAAACAAAGAAAAAGTAAGATCCCAGCTAGGGTGTCCAAAAAGACGGTTTTCGGTTTAACCGAAAATTTATTTTTTTTTAAACCGGTTTTCGGTTATAGTTTTCTTACAAAACCGGTTATTTAAATCAAAGTACGAAAATATTTAAATTAAATTTTTTTTATAACGAAAGTAAATATTTTAAAGGTAAAGGTACATTAAATAAGGAACTTCAGTAGCATTTTTATACACTCCACGAGAGTATTATGTCTTTGCGCATTTGTTTGTAACTCCCAAAAGGAAGCGAGATAGACCCATTGTTAATTATACCGATCAACTTAGAATCACTTTTTGAATCGATTTAGCAATGTCTGTCTGTCAATCTATTCTTCTACTCACTATATTCTCGACTTGCAGCCAGAACCAAATGAAACTTTACACAACGAAGTGTTTAGGGACAAGGACGAACGCTATTTAATTTGAAGAAAATCGGTTCAGATGTAGATATAGCCCCCATACGAATTTCACTCCCGATTTGACTCTTTTTACTCTAGATACCATATATTACAACAGATTTTCTTCAAAATTGGCAAAACATCTTATATTTTAACTAGAAACACATGTGGTGAAAATGTATTAGATCGGTTCAGATTTATATTCGCTCCCGATTTGACTTTTTGCGCGCTGGAAACCACATATTTTATCAGATTGTCTTCCAGTTTTATCTTTTATTTAAACTAGGAACACCTGTGGTAAAAATAGGTCAGATAGGTTCAGATTTACATATTGTTCCTATACAAATTTCGCTCCCGGATTGACTTTTTCCGCCCCAGAAACCACGTACTTTTACCGAGTTTCTTCAAAGTGAGCATAACACGTTATACTTGAACTGGAATGACCTATTGTGAAAGTGGGTCACTCCATTCCATGTTTGGATATAGCTCCGATACAAATACTCTTCTCGATTTGACAAATTGGGGCAAGTCATATCAGCCTATGATTAGGAAACATACAAAAATCCTTTCCGTTTTCACTTGTCGTAGAAAAAACACGCTCACTAAATGTTGATGTAAGTGTAACAGTCATCAAGGCGTCAAATAAAGAACTTAGCTTTTCAGTTTTTTCTGCGATTTGAAAAAAAAAAATGCGAAATCGTCATATAAAGTCGTCTGTCTTTCGCCTTTTCGAGCAATTTGTTTGGTGTAAGTCCAACATTAAATTACAAGACTCTTCGGAAAGAAACAATAGAGCTTTCGCAAGTGTAGCGTCTGTTTCGCATGACGAAAACGTATTATAATAATAGTTTCATTGTGCAACTTAATTAAAAAGCGCTTCTTATGTCGTGTGTCAAACGCTGCACTGACACGACGCATTTACATATGTGTCACAATTTACGTAAAATGCCCAGCAAAAACTCGGTAATACCACCTCATTATTATTAGCATTACCTAGTAATGACAACCCATTACGTCCTGCATTATTTTGAAGTATGTAATAATGGACTCCTTATAATGTTTTAAAAAAGTAATTATTGGTAACAACACATCCATGTTTTGCTACACATAGAGTTGTGTGCAGCTTTGTCATCCAGCCATTTCGATGTTACCGCGACCGTCACTCGAAGAAATATTCGAGTGATGAAGAAAATTTAGTTACTTCTTGTCAATCGAGTTATTTCTTTGCAGAATCATAAAGTTAACTGGTAGAACAATATTGGAATTTAAAAAAATGTTTTATTTTATTGCTAAAATAGTATTGTAATACTGTCTTAACAACACAACAATAACAAGAAGAAGAGGTTCCGTAGCTTTTGTTACGACAACAAAACTGTATTTTTTGTGTATACGTTCGCTTACCGAGATGTGGTTGTTTATCATACACATTTTGAAATATAATGAAGTTGCAAGAAATGTTTTGCATACTTAACCAGTACTGTATATTAACTTTTTGTAAGCGTGCGTGGAAGTACTTATTTTTCAACTATTTGTAAGCGCGCGTGGATTTGGCTTTATTGGATGGATAATTTTATGCCATTAATGTTTAAATATGATTTCGGGCATGTGGCCGCCGCGGCTGGCTCGAATATAGCCAATTCTACAGGTCCAATTTTCAACCACTTTCTCCAATTGCTGTGCAGCTCCAATTGCTGTGCACGGTGGCGAATCGATTCATTCGGGTCCTCTTCAACACTTTGCTCTACAGCGGCAATTGTTTCTTCGGTGCGCACTGTTCGACGTCTCTGCGGATGCGTATTATCACATAGAGTAAACGTAGTGCGAAAACGATCCATGGTTAACCGAATTAATTGCTCTGATGGACGATTATGTCGACCATAAAATGGTGAACTTCGCGAACTGAACCATTACTTTCGAAATAAATTTGCACGATTTGCAAGCGTTGTTCTTTTGTCAACCTGTTCATGATGAAATGGCAAACCAAACTAAATATTAATCACTTGACAGCTGACAAAATGGCCGCCAGTTAAAAAAGTGATACCAACTTAAAGTTCTATACCCCAATAAAAAACACCCTTTACAATCCATTTATAAAAATAATTAGAAACGGATCCGAAAAATAAGTAGTGAAGGTTTTTGGTTTTGCCTTACATTACTTGGTAATGAGAGTTTTTGCTGGGTGGTAGTGTTTCTGTGCAGAAGTTTTTTATTGGTGCAATCTTCACTTATTTACCAAAAACGGTTAACCGACACGAAAAACCCGGTTTTCTCGGTTAAACGAAAATGGCCATTTTACCAAAACCGGTCGACGGTTGCAGGTGAAGAAACCGGTTAACTGGTTTCGGTTTTGGACACCCTAATCCCAGCAAAATTTTTATAAAGGGATTATAAAAAATAATTACTTCCACGGACGCTTACAAAAAGCTGAGAAATAAGTACTTCCACGCTCGCTTACGAAAAGTTAATAAATAAGTACTTCTAAGCCAAATAATGTATTATGAATAATGGGCTTAATAAGTGATGAAAACAACATTTTTATTAAATTATGTATTTTGTATCGACTTCTCAATGCAGAATTTAGGGCTGTTTTCGTTAAGCGTGTATAACTAAGCTGCAATTACAACAGCACTGCTATTCTCTGACTCATCACAAAAATGTAGAAAACTAATTTTTAAAATCTGAAGTTCTATGAAATTTATCTTACCAAAAACTACTTATTTAAACCATTATAAGGAATTAATTATATTATACTTCAAAATAATAAAGAGAGCGACGAGCTGACATTACTAGGTAATGCTAAAAATAATGAGGTGTTATTACCAAGTTTTTGCTGGGATACTTAAATTTTGGCTAATTTAAAAATTTCCATCTTTTTAGATAAAAGTACTACAGAAAAAGCCTCAGAGAACATGATTAGTTCTTACCATTTTCAGACCATGTGCACCATCACTCCAACTGGTTACGTCGACATGGTCTATTGTTTATAGCCTTCCGTTTATTTCGTTGTTATGTCGTAACTCTTCTACGACGAACTGTTATCGATTTTTTTGGTTCCATCCATCCTCTGCTTCCCATTTTCAATCAATCTACAAACATCCTTTCGCATGTTTACAAAAACACGTGCCAACACGTAGAAATATCTCTCTGCTCTATCGGTAGTATTGCTTTTTTGTCCTCTCTTGCACATTTCTTTTGACCCATATTTTTTTGGTAGATGAGAAATGAGGCATGCTTCAATAACAACATATGGTAGCGATGGTGTCTAAAAAAGAAACAAAAAACAGGCTGGTTAGTAGTTAGGCTTCTCTTTTGCCAAATAATTCGAACGGAACAACTTTCACAAAATCTTCCTAAATCCAAAATCATGTGGAAAATGCATCGTGGGATGTGAATGGGATACACGGTTGATTATGGTGTGATGGTAATCACAAATTCATTGTACGAATAGAAATGAATATTACATAGCACACTTTTATATGGTTTTACTTCCAGTCGAATGAATTGTATATATTTTCAATTCGATTGTATAATTCAAAACCATTTCCCATTAGCAAAATCATTATATCGTAGGTATATTATGATACTGAGCTTTAGTACATATACTAGCAGTACCCGCTGCTTCGCTCGCGAAAAACCTTGTTATTTGTTATTAGTTTTATCCGTCTCTGTTTTTGGATAGTATTTATTTGATTTTCTTTTGGTGGGTATAGATAAATCTAAAATAGTAATTTGGAAACCTTATATAATATAGCACTCATGTAAAGTCAAATGAATGTGCTTGTCGATGTGCACTATTTTAGCTGAACAAAAAATTACCTCTTTATAAGAACAAATTTCGAAAAAAATCAATTTTGATGGCGCTTCTACATGGCATTTACATACAAAATTTCACGATTCTAGCTGTAATATTAAAGATTGTACAATTTATATCCTTTTTTGTCCTTAAAAGTACAGATTTCGAAAAAATACTTTCATACTATAAATGCATCTTTAGTCATATTTAATGAATATGGTTAATAATATGGTAATTGATCCAATTATCCGATAGAGAAATACAAATTATACAGTAGTAATAGGATGAATCGGACCGACATTTCAAAAGGGGGCCTATAACTACATTTTGGGCCTGGTCCAAAACATGGGCCTATATATTTTTCATTCACGGAAGGAATTCCTGGTTGAAAATACCATGATCTGCAAAATTTGATGAAGATCCGATGTAAGATTTAGTTTCTAGAGCTGTAATAGATCAGAATGGGACCCCATTTATGTTATACCAAAGTATGGACATATGGGCATCTCCCAAACAAGTAAGGAAATGCTAAAGACGGACGGACTTTCTATCTCATTACAATTCAATTTGGTAAAGTGAAATCGGGAAGGATTTTTGCATCCTGTAAATGTATGTGTTTGACAAAAAATGTTAAATCGGAAAGGACATTTGTATAGGGGTATATTGAAACTTGGAACGATGTGACCCGCTTTCACCATGTATGTTTATTGGTGAAATATAATATGTAAAGTTTGGCCAAAATCGGTTAAACATTTGTATGAGGGCGATATATAAATCTGAACCGATCTTACCCACTTTCACCATAGGTTGGATTATAAGATGTTGTGCCAATTTTAAAGAAAAACGGGTACAATATGTGGATTTTAGAGCGGAAAACGTCAAATCGGGAGCGACATTTGTATGTGGGCTATATCTAAATCTGTACCGATCATACCCACTTTCAGCATAGGGGATTCTAGTTAGATTATAAGATGTTGTGCCAAATTTAAAGAAAATCGGGTGCAAGATGTGGTTTCTAGAGCGGAGGGAGTGACATTTGTTTAGGTCTATATATAAATCTGAACCGATCTTACCCAGTTTCAACATAGGTGTTTCTAGTTCGATTATAAAATGTTGTGCCAAATTTAAAGAAAATCGGGTACAATATGTGGTTTCTAAAGCGGAAAATGTGAAATCGAGAGCGACATTTGTATTGGGGCTATATCTAAATCTGAACCGATCTTACCCAATTTTTGCATACGTGTTTCTAGTTCGATTATAAGATGTTGTGCAAAATTTAAAGAAAATCGGCTACAATATGTCGTTTCTAGAGCGGAAAATGTCAAATCGGGAGCGACATTTGTATGGGGGATATATCTAAATCTGAACCGATCTTACCCAATTTTTGCATACGTATTTCTAGTTGGATTATAAGATGTTCTGCCAAATTTAAAGAAAATCGGGTACAATATGTCGTTTCTAAAGCGGAAAACCTGAAATAGGTAGCGGCATTTGTATGGGGGCTATATCTAAATCTGAACCGATCTTACCCAATTTCAGCATAGGTGTTTCTAGTTGGATTATAATATGTTGTACCAAATGTAAAGAAAATCGGGTACAATATGTGGTTTCTAAAGTGGAAAATGTCAAATCGGGAGCGACATTTGTATGGGAGCTATATCTAAATCTGAACCGATTTCCTCCAAATTCAATACCGATGGTCCTTGGCCATAAAAAATAACTTCTGCCAAGTTTCATGACAATCGGACAACAATTGCGACCTGTAGAGTGCGAACAAGGTTAGATGGACAGCAGACGGACGGACGGACAGACAGACATCGTTAAATCGATTCAGCTGGTGATTCTAAGCCGATCCGTATACTTAAAGGTGGGTCTAGCTCAATTACTTCTTGGTGTTACAAAAATTTGGCGCGAAACTAACTTATAATACCCTAGACCACGAAGTGGTATTTCCAAGGAACACACCGAATTTCATGTTCCTAGCTACTGCCGTTTAGTCAAGTACGAATTTCGTAAAACCCCTTCTTAGTCGACTTATATAGACTAACTGAACCCCCGCCCGCTTCGCTAGGCAAAAAAAAAACAAACGGTAAAATTAAAATCTGCTTTCATATTAATTTTTGTCCTGATCGGTAATATATGTACCAATTATAATCAAGGTTCTTCCCTGAGATAATAAAGAAATGGATATGTTCCATGAATAACGTTAGTTTACGGCGAATAATTGAAAAAATGTCAAAATCAAATTGATTTTTTGTTAAGTGTGATTCTCCTCCTTTCCATTACCTAAATAAAAAACTTCATTCGTAAGATGAAATTACATTACATTCAAAACACATAGAAAATCAATCGAATTGTTCACTAATCAAACAACACAAAAACTAAAAAATTAATATAATTTCCGTTTTCTTGACTTAAGTCGGCTGTTGGCGAATGAATATTTCTCTTTTTATAACCTTTCTTTACTATTGTGCTAAGAAAATGCACAGAAAACGTGTAATTTTACAAAATTCAAATCAAAAATACGCCATCTTTCAAATCCCGCCCATTTGTATATTATCTAAGCAGGTTACAACTAAATTAACTCACACAACAATATAGGAATATCGTTGTAGAATATACTTAAAAAAACTGGTTTTAATTTCGTATGTAACGGTCACGGCCACTTTCCGCCAATCTCGGTGTCGAAATACTATAAAACCGGTTTTAATTTCAGATGTGAAGGGTCACGCCCACTTTTCGCCCATCTTTGCACAACTATTTACACTGGATCAACTCACACAAAATTTCAGCACTCTAGGTCTATGACACCTACTGACCATATTCGATAATATGTTTTAACTTCGAATGTGAGGTACCACACCCACTTTCCCAATACCGTCCATTTTGGCAGGTTTCTTCTAGATGCACTCACACAAAAGATAAATATTGTAGCTGACATTGAACTGAATATATTCGATAATAGGTTTTAACTTCGAATGGAAGGTACCACGCCCTTTTTTCCAATATCGTCCATATTTTGGGCGCAGTTACGCACATTTATGCTAGATGCACTTACACAAAATTTCAGTTTTTTATCTGCCATAGAACGGCATATATTCGAAAATGGGTTTTAACTTCGTATGGGAGGTGCCACGTCCACATTTCCATTACCGCCCATTTTTGTCACAACTACGCACATTGATGCTAGATGCACTTACACAAAATTACAGCACAATAGGTGTCATTCAATAATAGGTTTTAACTTCGAATGGGAGGTGCCACGCCCACTTTTCCAATACCGCCCATTATTGGCACAACTATGCACATTGATGCTAGATGCACTTACACAAAATGTCAGCACTCTAGGTGTCATAGAACTGACAATATTCAATAATAGGTTTTAACTTCGTATGGGAGGTGCCACGCCCACATTTCCATTACCGCCCATTTTTGTCTCAACTACGCACATTGATGCTAGATGCACTTACACAAAATTTCAGTACTCTAGGTATCATAGCACTGTCAATATTTAATAATAGGATTTAACTTCGTATGGGAGGTGCCACACCCACTTTTCCAATACCGCCTCTTTTTGGCACAACTGTGCAGACTAATAATTAGTGAACCTTCACAAAAATTCAAGACTCTAGCTGCAACAGTATTCCGAATATGCTAATTTATAAAAAACGAATAAATCCACAAATTGTGTGGGAGGTGCCACGCCCACTGAAAATATCAAAAATTTATATAGCCTATTTTCACCACCGGTTCAGCATGAATATACTGTGAAAATTTCAAGAAGATCGGTTCAGTAATTTAGGCTGCTATAAAGAACCTACAAACAAACAAACCAACAAACAAACATACAAACACATATTCATTATACCCTACAACCCTTCGTGGGCTAGGGTATTATAAGTTAGTTTCGCGTCAAATGTTTGTAACGCCAAGAAATAATCGAGATAGACCCACCTTTAAGTATACCGATCGGCTTAGAATCACCAGCTGAGTCGATTTAACAATGTCTGTCTGTCCGTCCGTCTGCTGTCCATCTAAGCTTGTTCGCACTCTACAGGTCGCAATTGTTGACCGATTGTCATGAAACTTGGCAGAAGTTATTTTTTCTGGCCAATGACCATCGGTATTGAATTGGAGGAAATCTGTTCAGATTTAGATATAGCCCCCATTCAAATGTCGCTCCCGATTTGACATTTTCCGCTTTAGAAACCAAATATAGTACCCGATTTTCTTTAAATTTAGCACAACATTTTATAATCCAACTAGAAACATGTATGCAAAAATTGAGTAAGATCGGTTCAGATTTAGATATAGCCCCCATACAAATCTCGCTCCCGATTTGACATTTTCCGCTTTAGAAATACATGGTGAAAGGGGGTCACATCGGTCCAGGTATCAATATACCCTCGTACAAATGTCCTTTCCGATTTAACATTTTTTGTGAAATACATACATTTACAGGATGCAAAAATCCTTCCCGATTTCACTTTTTTACCGGACCGACATTTTACATCGGAAGCTTTTCAAATTATATTATATTTATATTTCATACTAAGAATACCTACTTTAAAAGTGATCTATATGGGGACATTTTTTAATGTAGCGCCCTTACAAATGGCCCCTTTTTATACACTCCACGATAGTGTATGTATGTAACGAGAGTGTTTGTAACACCCAAAAGGAAGGGAGATGGACCCAATGTTAATTTTACCTATCGGCTTAGAATCACTTTCTGAGCCGATTTAGCAATATCCGTCTGTCTGTCTGTCCATCTATTGTTGTAATCACGATACAGGCCTCAATTGTAGCCAGAACCAAACGAAACTTTGAACAACGAAGATTTTCGGGACAAGGACGAACGCTATTTAATCTGAAGAAAATCGGTTCAGATTTAGATATAGCCCCCATATGAATTTGACTCCCGATTTGAACGTTTTCACTGTAGATATCACATATTTCAACAGATTTTCTTTAAAATTGGCAAAACGTCTTATAGTTCAACTAGAAACACTTGTGGTAAAAATGCGTTAGATCGGTTCAGATTTATATATAGCTCCTATACAAATTTCGCTCCCAATTTGAATTTTTCCGCTCTAGAATCCACATATTTTAACATATTTTCTTCTAAATTCACAAAAAACATCATATTTTAACTGGAAACAACTGTGGTAAAAATGTGTTAGATCGGTTCAGATTTAGATATAGCTTCCATACAAATTTCGCTCCCAATTTGAATTTTTCCGCTCTAGAATCCACATATTTTAACAGATTTTCTTCAAAATTGGCAACACATCCTTTATTTAAACTAGGAACACCTATTGTGAAAATGGATCGCATCGGTTCAGATTTACATATAGCTCTCATTCAAATTTAGTTCCCCAAGAAGCCGCGTATTTTCAGAGAATATCTTAAAATTGAGCATAACACGTTATACTACAACTAGAAGAACTTATTGTGAAAGTTAGTCACTTCATTCCATGTTTTCATATAGCCCCGATACAAATATTATTCTCGATTTGACAAATTGGACCAGGTCATATTAGCCTGGAAACATACAACAAATTTTCCCGTTTTCACTTTTTTACTAAATTGAATTGTATTCCGATAGAATGTGGAGTGTATCATATAGTCGGCCCCGCCAGACTTTAGCCTTTCCTTACTTGTTTATTATTACCCCTGTAGGACCCACAATTTGCATTGAAAGTTTATCAAATTTTGCATTTTGTATTATATTTCAACTAAGAAGACATATTATGAAATTCAAATATATGGGTCCATATTTTGGTATAAGCCCCATACAAATTGGGCCCCCATTCTACTCTATTACATCTCTAGAACCCACATCGTTCATTAGATCTCGATATAATTTTGCATATCATGTCATATTTCAACTAAGAATACCTACTTTGAAAGTGATAAGGAACCACTTTTTAATGTAGATCCCTTACAAATGGCCCCATTTTAATTTTTACCCTCAAGAACAAATTTTACATCGGATTTTTTTTAAATTTTGCAGATTATATTATATTTCAACTAAGAATACAAAGTCATATATATTTGTCCATACTTTGGAATAACCCAAATGGGGCCTCCATTCTACTCTAATACAGCTCTAGAAACTACGTCTTACATCGGATCATGACATATTTTAACTTTGAATACCAACCGTGAATGAGAAATATATAGGCCCATGTTTTGGAACAGGCCCCAAGTGTTATTATAGGCCTTCTTTCAAATGTCGGTCCGATTCATCCTATTACTACTGTATAATTTGCATTTGTCTGCCGGAAAATTGTGTCTATTATTTACCATATTTGTTAAATATGACTAAAGATGAATCCATACTGTATAATTTATATGAACTGCATAAAAATGCTCCCATGAAACACCTGGGTTTAGTAATAAATGCGGGGTATATACGCAGGGAGTGGTGTAGGGTATTATATAGTCGGCCCCGCCAGACTTTAGCCTTTCCTTACTTGTTTATATATATATAGATTATGAAAATTAAAAAATAAAGAAAATTTAAAAATTAAGTGTATTTCGAACTATTGCGATCCGTTCGTTTTCAATCCTTGTACCACAGGAACATATCACTTTTGAAAATCCTTCAAATGATATCAAAATCCATTTCAATCTGAAGACGCGTTTAAATGTAATACCATCTTAAAGAAGCTTTTATCTCATAAAAACGACCAAGAGCATGAACGTTGAAGCGCTGTAGAACCCAAACGTTGACCTACGCAAATATCATATTAATCATAAGAACATCTAGAATGTATTTATCAAACTCAATCATAACCTGTGTTTTTATGGTAGAATTACCCAATATTAAAATTGTACCATATATTTACCAAAAAAATTAAATGCATACTAATATCAAAATTTGCATATGGATATTCTATGATTTTTGACAGCACTTAAATTGAAAACAAGTAGCTTGCTAATGAATCCAATAAAAACTGCTATCACCTTGAAGATTACTTCGAAACTACTTTCTAATAGCGACATAAATATGAAGAACTGAATATTTTGCAATTCGTAATTAATTTAACATTTTGAAATTAAAAGAAAATGAAAATGTGAAATATTTTTTCGATTTTGTTGTATTGTTTCTCATACATTTTATGAGCTTTTCCACGCAATTTAGAAGGTGTGGTTTCTTAGCCTTATTATGGCGTCGAAACTGTATTTGTGTCAAATATAGTTTGGCTGTAATAAATATTTGAAAAAACAAAAAAAAAATCGAAGAAATTACAATTTAGGACCAAGATAATTTTTTTCCTTAAAAAGTCTTTAAAGAATTGAATTTATATTTGGAAAGGCTGAAGGGCAAACTTTGCCTGCCAGATGTTGTTCTGTTGCAAGGTAGGATATGATTTGTTAGTTTCATAACGCGAACAACTAACATTTTTCTCATTAACTTTTTAAAATGCCCTTCAAAACACAAATTGGACCTTAAATGACGAAGTTATTGCGGATTATATAAAAACACATCAAAAATAGTACTAAAATCGTAAAAAAACTTACGAATATTCAGTGAAACCCCGAGATATTTTGTGATATATATGTGATATGCATTAATTTTATTCTGAAACATCCGCAAATTCTTTCGACGCCTCTTACAGTATATTATTTTAATAATTTCTATTATATATTTGTATACCCTACACCACAGGGTATTATGTCTTTGTGCATTTTTTGTAACACCCAAGAGGAATCGAGATACCCCCATCGTTTGTTATACCGATCGACATAGAATTACTTTTTGAATCGATTTAGCCATGTCTGTCTGTCCATTTATTCTTCACGCTACAGGTCGCAATTATTGTCCGATTCTAATGAAACTAGACCTAATCGGTTCAGATGTATATATAGCTCCCATACAAATGGCGGTCGCGATTTTCACCGACTTGAATTGTATTGGAGTAGAAAGTGTAGGGTATCATATAGTCGGTCCCGACCGACTTTAGACTTTCCTTACTTGTTCAGTTATGTTGATTTTTTAAATATAACCCATTGAACCTCCAGAATAACATTTTTAGAGAACATATAAAACATATCCTGAATGATTTTACTGGATTTGTAGCCTTCGCATCACATAGCTATATATCCGGTTTTACATTGTATTCACAACGTCCAACTTGTGACGGTGAACACAACATTCCTGTTAGGTCCGTCTAATATACGCTCTGTAGTCGTTGGCCGAGGACGACGAACTACTTGAAACAAAAACTTTGGTGGAAGGGAATTTCTAAATAAAAGTGAGTGAGAACACAAACTTGGGAATAGTTTCGACAGTAACAATAATAACTGAAGAGCAGAAACTTTAAGTTTAAACAAGTAGAAAAGGCGTTATGTTCGGCCGGGCCGAATGGACTGCATTTCACAGAGGCTGTCGTAGAAGTGCAGTAATATTACAGGAAAATATTATTTTTTTTAATATAGCCGAACCAAAACAAATACTTATATTGAAAACATAATTTTATAAATTAATATAATATTTTTATTATTTAAAACCACGCTTACAAGACAAGGCTACCAAAACGTTTACACGGCTACCAAAATAGGAATCTATACTCCGAATTTAATGATTCTAGTTGCGGTCATTTGGTGGGTACTATTTGTATCCCCTTTTTCCATTTTATCCCCAAAATGTACGAATTTCGAATGTATACACCGAATTTCATTATTCTAGATGCAGCCGTTTGGTTGGTACCATTTTTATCCCTCAATTTCCATTTTACCTCTTAAAAGTACGAATTTGGAAGAAATACTTTTATATTATGTATCTACTCAATTAGATGAATGTACACACCGAATTTGGTGCTTCTTGCTACCGTCGTTTGATAGGTACCATTTTTATCCCTTTTTGTCCCATTTTGCCCCTACGAATAAGAATCACTTTATGGTGCTCGTTTTTTGTTATAAGGGGAAAGCGCATTCCCAATATCAAGCAAATATAAGCAGACATAGTGAAAAAACATGCTTCAATTCTTTTAATTTTAGGGGTTATTAGGGGTATTTTCAGTCCTTGTGAGGGTAAAAATTTTCCCTCCGGGCCGATTTCGTCCACTTTCAATCCCAACCGATCTGCAACCATAAGACACATTTAGGGAAAATTTGAACCTCCTATCTGATTTCGTTCGGAAGCTAGCGTGCTTTCAACAGACGGACATGGCTATATCGTCTTAGAATTTTAACACGACCCAGAATATATATACTTTAGGGTTCTCCGTTGAATATTTTAAGGTGTTACAAATGGAATGACAAAGTGAATATACTCCCATCCTTAGGTGGAGGGTATAAAAATAATAATAAGTACAATCTGCCACCCACCCACCATTAACCGAACAATAGGGCTGTTTTTTTCTTTAATATGCAGCGACAACAAACATCTTAATAAATATTTAATTATACCCTACACCACTTCGTGGAATAGGGTATTATAAGTTAGTTTCTCATCAACTGTTTGTAACACAAAAAATTATCGAGCTGGACCCAAATTTAAGTATAGAGATCGGCTTAGAACCGCCAGCTGAGTCGATATAACTATGTCTGCCTGTCCGTCTGCTGTCCATCTAAAGCTTGTTCGCAGGTCGCATTTTGTCCGATTGCTATGAAGCAGAAGTATTTTTTTGCCAAAGCCGTTCGGATTACATGGGTCCTTTTTTGTTATAGCCCCATACAAATGTACCTCCGAATTACACAATTACTACTCTAAAATACATATTTTACATCGAATCTTGGTGAAATTTCCCACATCATCTTATATTTCAACTAGAAACATCTGCTATGAAAGTTTACTATAGCGTCCATGGTTTGGTATAGTCCCCATACAAATTGACCCTCCATTACTATCGCTCCGAAATCCACATCTTACATCGGATATTGGTAAATAAATAATATAACAATATCATCATATTATATTTAATCTCGGAATACCTACCATCAAATTGAACCATTTGGACCATATTTTCATATTGTTTTACTGAATACTCCACTCAAATATGCCTCCGACATTATTTTAAATGTATTTTCCACTTGACGTTAAATTTAAGTTAGGAAGTGTTAAAGTAAAAGTGAAGCATAACGCAAAGATATAGCCCCGTTCATATGTTCCTTCCGATTTGTTTACATAGCATTCAAGATTCAACTTATTACAATCAATCTTGATAATTTATATATATATATTTTTTATACAATCTTTATTTAATTATTGCATCTTTCACAAAGTTAAACTATCAATAAGTGTACAGATCTTAAATAACTAACAAATATTTTATTATTGCTTGCCATAGCTTACAATAACATATGTGAATATACGTATGTTTCTTAGTGAATCATGTCGACAATATCTCGTTTCTTCAGGCGGTTATGGCCGCCATAACTTCTTAGGTCCCTTGCCAATGCATTTGGATGTGTAGCTAGGTTGTTGAGGTAGTTTCTACAGTTTAGAATAATTTCTTCCTTAACGGTTGCCATGTTTAAATCGCAATGTATATTTGAGTTTTTTAAGTACCATGGTGCGTTTGTAATCTGTCTCAGGATTTTGTTCTGTATTCTTTGTATTTTATCAATGTTCAAATTTGAAGCAGTTCCCCAGAGCTGAATGCCATACATCCATATTAATTGTAATATAAATATAATTTATATGGACTACATCAAATCACCCCATCTATACGAAAATACCTGTGTTTAGTAAACAAAACCATTTATATACACGCAGAGAAAAAATATGGTTGTGGTGATCATAATGGGATGGTATCATGATTGGAGTTATGATTGTAGTCAATCATATTATAGTTATCATGTTATGACCATAATATTGTCCTTAAATTATCATAATATGATCAACATGTAAACAAAATATGGTCCCCACAATCATATCATGATTCTCAGATAGTCATAGTATCATCAACCATCAATCATATTATGATCCCATGTGAATCATAATATGATCTTCACGTAATCATATTATGATCATTAAATTTCTATGTTGCTATATATTTGCAATGAATACATGTGCTTATTATGCTACATTGAAATAATTATTAAAAAAAAATTAATTAAATTCAATAGTAATTAATTATTAATTTGAAAAAGGGCGTTTATTCGTATATTCTTGTACAGATCGAATTCGAGCGAATTTACGGGTGTTATTACAGTTTTTTCAGAAATCAGCTAATGGATTTTGAATCGTTCCACCATTGAATATTCTGCAAAAGAAATCAAAGTACTAAATGAAAAATTAATTAATTAAAACTATTAAATACTGAACCACATTGAATAGATTTTTTACAGATCACGCACCTCCTCCTTGTCGTCTATGTATTCCATTAAATCAAACTCCAACAATGTATTTCTTAGTTTTAAATATTTTTCGTATTATCTTGAAGCCCTCCGCTGTGAACTTATTCTGTTGATGAAATTGATGAAATTCAATCATACAGGTTTTTGCAAGCAAATGTAATTTTGGCCATAATAACAGCAGTGATGAAACTAAATCTAACTGGACACATGTAAATTTGACCATAATATGATTATTTAACAAACATAGGATGATCAACAAGTCTAACGGGATTTTGGAAATAAACTTGGTTGAATATTAACAAACAAACAAAGATCTCTTTCAATCACCACACACTTGAGGAGAACAACAATTCCCATTATTAGCTTTGATACATTTCTTGTAAATTTGTCTTTTCCACATACATACACATTAGAGGTTTACAAATATTACTTACCCATCTGTTCAAATTAATACATTCACTGAATTTATTTTTTAATACACATGTCGACGACAAACGAACTTACTTCTTCCGCGCTTATAACTGAACTACATTTCATCGTAAAACTGATAATTGTATGATTGTAGATAACTTGATAATAGTATCATTGATCTGTGACTATATAATTGTCGGACAATTATCATATTTTGTTGCTACAATCATGTTATGATAAAATAGGAACTATGTTATGCTTTTGCAAGCACTATTATTGTTAAAATTTAATCAAAAATAAAACAATATGATTGCTATAAACAAATGTGATTATAGAGAAAATATAATGGTCGCCGTGATCAAGTTCAACCCTATTTTTTCTTTGCGTGTACGCAGGGAGTGGAGTAGGGTATCATAAAGTCGGCCTAGCTGGGTACTGTGATACACTAGAGACTATATCCTCCCTTTTTGGGCTATTCTTGGTATTCTATTTTAAGTGATTGCTGCTCAAACGGAAATGAAAGGAAACGAAAGCCTTTTGCACATCCACGAAAATGTCTGAATGTAAATGAAATGAAACGAAATGACAGAACATGTTGGTATTGCCAATGAATGGAATGTGTAATATTTCCATCTGGAGAGGAACGTGTGGGAACTGAACACCTTTAAACGGCCAATATTAGCCCTGGCGTCCAGAGATTATTATTTGATTGGAATTTATTAAAGAATTGTTTAGAATATGTTGAATAGAAAAGGTATAATGGATTTCGGTCCAATGCAAAACGAAAACAAATCTATCTTTTGTAAGCTGCATAACTTCTTTAGTTTTATTGCTGAAACTCTGCATGAAACGGATGCAAATATGTCATGTAGCGACTGGCAAATCAGAAAGGGTCAATTAAAATGGCAGAGCAGGATGTTGTGGTGTATTATATACAGAATTCTGCTTGCGCATACGGGTAAACCAGTAATAAACATTTATTTTTACAGTAGACATGCCGTTATTGATCCTGAATAATTGCTTCAAATCGAGACGTCCCTAGCATAGTAGGGTACTTTCTTAAGACAATGCTTCCGTATTTATGTTCTACTAGAGTGTGTTGATTTTAGACAAATTTTGAAAATGTGTAGTTAAAAAGAACTTTTTCATTCTCAGATATATTTTTTTTGTGATAGAATTAGTCGCCTCGATTGGGCTTAAATATATTTCAAAAAAGGGTACATTTGACGTGTTTTTTTGAAAAATAAAATTATATCGGAGAATGGCAAAGCATACTACAGCTTTTTAAACTAACTAAACGTTTTTGAAATTTAAAAAAAAAATTAATTTTATTTTATCTATTAAAATAACAAATATCGTCGAAGGTACCTTTATTAATGAAGTATAAGCCCGATCGAGCCGACAAATACCTTAAATTTTACTTATACTTATGAGGGCTACAAACAACTGAAAAACGTGTTTTTTTTGAAAGAAATCAATTTTTCTTTTGGCGATTTACCGAGCAAAACTAAATTTTATCACAAAAATAAAACAAGTAAGGAAAGGCTAAAGTCGGACGGAGCCGACTACATGATACACTCCACTGGCTATCCTATTATAACTCAATTCTGTAAAAAAGTGAAATCGGGAAGGATTTTTGTATCCTGTAAATGTATGTGTTTGACAAAAAAAATTAAATCGGAAAGAACATCTGTATGGGGGTATATTGAAACATGTAACGCTGTGACCCACTTGTATGTTTATAGGTGAAATATAATATGTAAAGTTTGGCCAAAATCGGTTAAACATTTGGGAGCAACATTTGTATATATATAAAAAAATTATATCTAAATCTGAACCGATCTTACCCACGTTCACCATGGGTGTTTTTAATTGAATTATAAGATGTTGTGCCAACTTTAAAGAAAATCAGGTACAATATGTGGTTTCTAAAGCGGAAAAAGTCAAATAGGGAGCGACATTTGTAGGGGGGCTATATCTAAATCTAAATCTGAATCGATCTGACCGATTTTCACCATAGCTGTTTCCACTTCAATTATAGGGTACTGTGCCAAATTTAAAGCAAATCGAGTGAAATATGTGGTTTCTAGAGGGGAAAAGTTAAATCGGGAGCGACATTTGTATGGGGGCTATTTCTAAATCTGAACCGATTTGCTTCAAATTAAATAGCGTTCGTCCTTGATGCACAAAACTTACTTGCGCCAATTTTTGTTAAGATCGGACTATAATTGCGACCTGTAATTTGATTACAACAATAGATGGACAGACGGACATTGATAAATCGACTCAGAAAGTGATTCTAAGCCGATCTGTATAATAAACGGTGGGTCTAACTTGTTTCCTTTTGGGTGTTACAAACAAATGGACAAAGACATAATACTCTCGTGGAGAGTATATCTCTCTTCAAATTATACCGATCGACTTAGAATCACTTTTTGAATCGATTTAGCAATGTCCGTCTGTCTGTCTGTCTGTCTATTCTTGTAATCACGATACATGTCGCAGATAGACTTTTTCCGCCCCAGAAACCACGAATTTTCACCGAATTTCTTTGACGTTGTACTTGAACTGGAAGAACTTATTTTGAAAGTTAGTCACTTTAATCCGTGTTTGGATATAGCCCCAATACAAATATTCTTTTCGTTTTGACAAATTGGACCAGGTCAAATTAGCCTATGATTAGGAAACATACAAAAATTCTTTCCATTTTCACTTTATACCGAGTTGAATTGTATTCTGATAGAAATTGAAGTGTATTTTTACGTTAGACATAGTTTAAGCAGATAACTGTACGAATTTAATCACTGAAGCAATTCCCGAGGAATGGCCCCATTCCACCTATTAGTTCCATCCATAGTTCAAAGAGAGAGATTACAAAATAGACATTCCAAAATAGTAAACTGGGATATCAGTATTTATCAGGAGCTCACTTTCTATGAGGGATATCAAAATGGGCCCTTTCCAAGAAACCGACTTTAGCATTTCCTTACTTTTTACACTTACCCACGTCACTTACTGTCTTCTTGTTACCGTCTTTCTTCGGCTAAACAAGTTGAAATTACGATTTCGACCCATGTTGGATTTCAACCCTCTTTCGATGGAAATTTGGCAAAAACATACTACTAGTTCTTGTGGGTAATGTAGCGATTCCTGTAGCTCGAAGTAGTACATGGTTTGAGTTTTATAGTGGTTCAAAGTTGATACTCTTGGGCGTTTTTGAGAAGAGATAGCTTCGTTAATTTAACGTACAGGTGGTAGGTTCATGTTATAAAAAGTGTGAACAAAGCTAACAGGGGACCATGATTCTTTTTAGTTATGGTTAAAGATTAAATTAAAGAGTATCCATTGAATATTCCACCTTTTAATTTGTTTTATAGAAACGAACATATCCTTGACTACGTCGATTGAATGGCTTCTATAACATGACGCGGCCCAATTATCTCCGAGACACTCTTCGGTCGCCTACCCACCACCCCAATAACAGCTATGACGGCCTCTTTTGGAATATGTTTGTATTTTATATTCTTCGCTTGTCAACGATTTGTTCATTTAAATTTTCAGTACCAGAAAACATCAGTGAACTTATTTAAGATTCATAAGGTTTTGTGCTCCAACAGAAAAAAAATCACATGAAAAGGAAACAACCGCTTTCCTGTGAATGCTCGTCAGTTGGTGTGTGAATGCAGGCTAAGGAGGACTATGACTCTGTGTGTGTATTGCTTCATGTTGAACATACACATATTCATGGTTCTGCAAACAGATCATGACTAGGAAAAATGAGACTACGCGTGGAGGATTTGTTGTTTATACTGTGTATCCTTTGGATTTGCTATCTGGCTAAACAAAACCATAAAAACTCCAAGAAGAACAAACAAACAATAATGGGCTAATAAATATATTGAAATCTCTTTACAGCCGAGTGTAACCAAATTTCCATGGACTAACTGAAAGAATGAAATGAATGAACGGATGAGTGACAAGGAATGGAATATTTACTCGTACTTTTGGGCGTATGAAAATCTCTGAGATTGATTTTATTGCATCACTGTCATGGACGATATGAGCAGTGGGAGCAGTACCCACCGAGAAGAGTGAGAGTTCTTTTAACATAAACAACAACAGACCTACCCGTATCAACATTAATCCAGCATTTTTGAAGAGCAATTTGTCGATTTGCAGTCATTACTGCTTGTGTAGAAACGAGTATATGAGGAGTATATACTTTATATTTATATAATAATTGCGCAAACTTTCTGCAGATTGGGCTGAATAGATAAGCAAAGAAACATAAATTGGGAATCATTTATTAGCATAAAATAATAAAACGCAAAAAACGTTTATTGGAAAGGTTGAACTTTATCATTTAATAACACTGTCCAACAAATTAAGACATTTTGAATGGACAATAATAGCGACCTTAAATTTCTGAAAGGGCATGTTGAGTAGACAATTTTTGTAGAATAAATTATAATTTATATGATTTTCACCGATTTTTATACACTCCACGAGAGTATTATGTCTTTGTGCATTTGTTTGTAACACCCAAAAGGAAGGGAGAGAGACCCATTGTTAATTATACCGATCGGCTTAGAATCACTTTCTGAGTCGATTTAGCAATGTCCGTCTGTCTGTCCATCTATTGTTGTAATCACGATGCAGGTCGCAATTGCAACCAGAACCAAACGAAACTTTGCACAACGAAGTTTTTCGGGACAAGGACGAACGAATTTAATTTGAAGAAAATCGGTTCAGATTTAGATATAGCCCACATACGAATTTCACTCCCGATTTGATCCTTTTCACTCTAGATACCACATATTTTAACAGATTTTCTTAAAAATTGGCAGAACATTTTATCGTTCAACTAGAAACACCTGTGGTAAAAATGTGTTAGATCGGTTCAGATTTATATATAGCTCCCATACAAATTTCGTTCCCAATTTAAATTTTTCAGCTCTAGAATTCACATATTTTAACAGATTTTCTTCAAAATTCGCAAAACACCTTATATTTCAACTGGAAACACCTGTGTTAAAAATGTGTTAGATCGGTTCAGATTTATATATAGCTCCCATACAAAATTCGCTCGCAATTTGATTTTTTCCGCTCTAGAATTCACATATTTTAACAGATTTTCTTCAAAATTCGCAAACCACCTTATATTTCAACTGGAAACACTTGTGGTAAAAATGTGTTAGATCGGTTCAGATTTATATATAGCTGCCATACAAATTTAACTCCCAATTTGAATTTTTCCACTCTAGAAACCACATATTTTATCAGATTGTCTTCAAATTTGGCAAAACATCTTATATTTAAACTAGGAATACTTGTAGTGAAAATAGGTCAGATCGCTTCAGATTTATATATAGCTCCCTTGGATATAGCCGCGATACAAATATTCTTCTCGATTTGACAAATTGGGTCAAGTCATATCAGCTTATGATTAGGAAACATACAAAAATCCTTTCCGTTTTCACTTTTTACCGAAATGAATTGTATTAATGTAGAAAGTGGAGTGTATCATATAGTCGGCCCGCCCGACTTTAGCCTTTCCTTACTTGGTTTTAGTTCTAAAATACCACAATTCATAACTCGAGGAAAATAAATCCAAAAAATATTATTAGCGGCTATGTCCGTTGTTAAAATCCAATTTTGTAATCCGAACTTTGTTTTCGAGAATTGCTTAACTAAATTATTTTCTATGAAAATTGGTTACATTCTTGTAAAACGGGTGAGCGAATTTTTATGTTTTTGAATAGCTTCTGGATTTTTCTGCGTTTAGGACTTCAAGTTCTCTTTCCAAATTTAAAATCTTGTTATATAGATATTGTTGAAGTACTAACAAAGACAAATCTGTTGAAATATATGGAAACCCTACTGTTAAAATTAATTTATTGACCTAAAATCCGTATTTTTTATATATCTTAATAAAATTTAACACTGTATGGAGCAGGATGGTTTATATTTTGATGTAACTGGCCCCAATTCAATTTTTTATGGCATAAGGTCCAAATATAGACACAATCTTATAAGTTTGCACATTTGCTAGAGATAATATACATAAAAAATAAAAAAATGGACCGATCGGACCACATCCACTATCACATGTCATATAAACTCAATATAGAATCAACATAATTATCACCCGGTGTTGGTACAGGGTGACCAAAATCAAAATTTTATGAAATTTTCAGGAAATAATATAAAATGACTACATGTGCACAGAAAAGTGAATGATGTTATATACCATTGTAAAGGTACCTTCAATTCTACCAAAATTGATAAGTCACAAAATTACAACACATGTGAATACTGACAAGACCACAATAATCACAAAACACCCCTTGATTTCAATTAATTTATAAAACTGCTTTAGACCCGGATTAATCCCACTTTTTTAACCTTAAGTGTCATTCAGACTTGTGGTGTTGCCACCTAATTTTCTACAGTACATGTGCTGGCATAAAGAAACAAGTAAGGAAGGTTAAAGTCGGGTGTGGCCGACTATATGATACCCTACACCTAGTCTTTATACCCTGTGGTGTAGTGTATAAAAACGTCGTTACATTTGAACCGGGTGATATACGATACAGCTGTAAGAGAAGAATATATTACAAATTGTATACTTCTATGTGTATTTGTGAGAAAAATTGAACGCAAACTTTGAATATATACTTTGGGAGCTATATATAAATCTGACCCATTTTTGGCATAGGATTTCTAGTTGATATATAAGACCCTGTGGTCTCTAGAGCGAAAAGAATTAAATCGGGGGAGTCATTTATATGGGAGCTATATATAAATCTGAACCGATGTGGCCTACTTTCCCCATGGATGATTCTATTTCAAATATTAGCTGATGTGCCGACTTAGAACAAAATCTTTTAAAATATGTTATTTCTAGAGCAGAAATAATTAGTTCGTTGCCGATATTTGTATTGAAGCTATATATATATATCTGAACTGCTCTAACCCATTTGTACCAGAGCTGTTTCTAGTTGAATTATGCGTTGCTTTGCCAAATTTGAAGAATATCTGTTGAAATATGTGGTTTCTATAGCGGAAAGAGTCAAATCGGAGGAGACATTTGTATGGGAGCTATATATAAATCTGAACCGATCTGGCCCAATTTTAACAGAGATCATTCTAGTTGAAATATAAGTTGTTGTGCGAAAATTTGAAGAAAATCAGATAGAATATGTAGTTTGTCTAGAGCGTAGAGAGTCAAATCGGAGGGGACATACGTATGGGAACTATATATAAATCTGAACCGATGTGGCCCATTTTCGCCATAGATGTTTTTAGTAGAATTATGAGCTGTTCCAATATGATATTTCTAGAGCGGAAATAATCAATTCATTGTTAAAAATTGTATTAGAGCTATATATGTATATATCTGAACCGATCTGGCCCATTTTTACCAGAGCTGTTTCTAGTTGAAATGTAAGTTGTTTTGCCAAATTTGAAGAAAATCTGTTGAAATATGTGAGTTCTAGAGCGGAAAGAGTCAAATCGGAGGAGATATTTGTAAGGGAGCTATATATAAATCTGAACCGACCTGAACTGTTTTTACCAGAGCTGTTTCTAGTTAAAATATATGACGTTTTGCCAAATTGGAAGAAAATCTGTTGAAATATGTGGTTTATAGAGTGGAAAAAGTAAAATCGGGAGTAAAATTTGTATGGGAGCTATATCTACACAATTGCGACCTGGACTTTGATTACAAGAATAGATGGACAGACGGACATCGCTAAATCGACTGAAAAAGTGATTCTAAGTCGATCGGTATAGTTAACAATGGGTCTATCTCGCTTTCTTTTGGGTGTTACAAACAAATTCACAAAGTCATTATACCCTGTGGTGTAGGGTATAAATATGTGCGCATTCAACAATTTCCGACTTTATTTTTTGTGAATTTCTGCAAAAATGGATTTATGACCAGTGTGCATGGTATGCGGTGTTTTCACTATGCGATCTAAATTAATTATGACGCAGAAAAACATTTTATAAAATATTCGTTATAGTATACAGGAGACAATTAGTATGGAACCATCTTTTGTGCTTCATTGGACGTAAAATTGAAAATTTCATAAAACAAACGAAAAGAAGTAAAGTAAATGCCCCACTCTCAATTGTAGATTCTCTTTTGGTTTGAGGGAAAATTCCGTAAATTTTCATCATTTTGAGTGAATATAAATATGGTTTCAAGAAAAATTAACTTGTTTGAGGACGAATATTCCACAATATCGGTAAATATGCATATTTACTCGGATTAGTTTTAATGAGATGAACAAAGTTTGAAATAGTTTGATACAGTTTGCTATTAAAACTCTTATTACTCTTTGCGATTGCACCCAGAGAAATGACTTAGAAAGGTGGAGAGAGGAAAGCAGTGGTTATAAGAGAGAGGAATTTGAAACGCATCATACCACCATTTGCGGTTAAATGACCCTCATTAAAACTAATTTTCTATTTCTGTGTACTGCAGCCGCCGTTGTCGTTAGTACCGATGCTGTTGCTGCTACGTTGCTACTATGTTCTGGCTCCACAGGCAGTTTTGCGGCAGGATATTTAGTGCCCATGCTCCGACTAACCTTCTAACATAAACTTTGTTGGTTGCTCATAAAACTTTAAATCCTAGTTGTGTGTGTCAGTGTGGTTATTGCTGCTTTTTATTAATCATTGCAAAGCGTATGAAAGCAAAATCTAAGAGTAACACACAAGGATGAAGGCTACAATGCAACGACACCAAAGCCGTCGCAAGGAATGCTGCCAGCTTTGGGGATGGGGGAAAATGGATAGTTGTCGTTAGCTTCAAATTGAGTTTAAGTTCTTTTGATAAATTGACAACATTTTGTTAGCTGCGTGGGGGTGCTGAAGCGCTCTCATCACATCACTCTGAAACTCAATTGCATAGAGACAAATTTTAATTGAGCGACGAGGAGATATGCAGGCGGAAGTTGACATACGTTGTGTGAAATTGCATTTAATATATTATGCAAGAGTAGCAGCAGGAGCAGGAGCCATAGAATCTGTTTAAGGAGCAATTTTTCTCTCAAGCTCCCACTTGAATGACGTAATTCTCTTAGTTGTGCAGTGGAATTATTTGCAGCAGATTTTAAGTATCAAAAAAATCAAAAGGAAAGAAGCAGGAAACTGTGAATTAAATATTTTTTCATTATGTTGACACTTAATTTGGAGATATGTCCTTGACATGTGTAATCCTTAATCCAATCATTTTCGTTGGGCACCGAACAAGGTATTTGCTGTTGTAAGGTAGGCCGGCAAATGACTTAACTTGATTCCAAACGCTTTCTGAGATGTAACACAAAACAAAATTGGACTTTGATGTAGAATACCAATCATTCAATGTCAAACCGAACACATATCTTACATTGCCATTTCCGATTTTTTTTTGAAACTAACTTGCATAACACAACTCATTGATTTGTAGAGGACGAAACCCTCAATTTGTATAACCTACACCACAGGATATAATGTATTTGTGCATTTGTTTGTAACACCCAAAAGGAAGCGAGATAGACCCATCGTATGTTTACCGATAGACATAGAATCACTTTTTGAACCGATTAAGCCATGTCTGTCTATTCTTGTAATCACGGTTCAGGTCGCAACTATTGTCCGATTCTAACAATACTTGACACAAACGATAGTTGCACGTCAAGGACGGACGCTATTTGAGCAAATCGGTTCATATTTAGGTATAGCCCCCATACAAATGTTGCTCCCGATTTCACATAATTTAAGCGATTTTGATCAAATGTTGCACAACACCTTATATCTAAGTTAGAAACATCATGGGTCAAATCGGTTCAGATTTAGATATACCCACCATACAAATTTCCGGTCTATAAACCATACATTTTAACAGATTTTTTCCAAATTTGGCGAAACACTTTATATTTCAACTAGAAGAGCTTCTGGTGAAAATGGGTCAAATCAGCTCAGATTTATTCATGGCTCCCATACAAATGTCGCTCCCGATTAGGTGATAGGATGATCTTTAAACCAGTTTTTTCTCATAATCATAAGTAAACAAAGCCAGTTATCCGCAATAGTGAGAGGATGATTTATTGTTCGCAGATGATCGGTTTGCTTTGCAAAGACAATAATTGCTACTTCCCTTTCTAATCCAACATTCAACTCGTAAACTAGTATTCCTCCACAAGACTTTTTTTCTGAGGGAACAAAAGAATCACGTTGTTGGAAATAACTTCATATAGTGAAAAGGACTGCAAATTTAATAATAAAATATAGTATTTAACAAAGTATAAAGTAAATAAAAGTGATATTCAGTGTATTTTTTTGTTTGAGACATAGTATTTTAAATTCAGATTGTTCAATATGTTTCAACCTCACGAGGGTAAAAATAAATAAATAAATGATCCATAAATTGCTCCATTAAAGTGGCGCCTTATATACTGTACAGTACTGCGTCATATGGACATACAAAATTGTACCGAAAACAAAAAATATAATTTATATAAACCAGAAATAAATCAGAAACAGAACTGAAACTGGGGACAGAACCTACAATGAAGCAAACCTAATAAGGAGTAATATCTGAAATAATACCATTATGGCTTGCTACGCCTTTGAAGATTCTCCAATAACCACCAATCAAATATAATTTTAATATCATCATAATTAAAAAAATAGGCTAAGTAAAATTTATCGTATATATTTAATTTCTTTTCAATTTTAAACATATATGCATTCACCCATGGATAATTATGACAAACACAAAGTTAAATTGCAGGGCAGAAAAAAATAATGACGTAAATTTGATCATCCGCAATTTCTAGCACAGAGAACCAGCTGTTTGAGGAGGCCTCATCATTCGGTGGTAGCAGTGTGTATTCGGTGAGTCAACATCTCTCTTTCATGTCACTCTTCTTTTTTTGGTTTTGCATATCATTGATCTGGGCTGCATTGCAGAGATACAAGCCGACCGATTTTAAGTCGGCAAGCCGCCGCCGCATGTTTCTGCACGAGCCGATTTCATCGGCTTAGATCGACTTCAATCGTCAAATCTTACTACCAAAATAGACAACCCACTTAAAATTACAAAAGAAAATATAACCGTCGATTTAGGCAACCTACTGCTGTGAAATATATAAATCTTTTTTAAATTGGGTACCCCACTATATAATGATTATGATATTCAAATATGCTTCACATGAAAAGCTGTAAGTGCAAACATATTCAATAAATTCATCCACATTATACATTTTGAGAATGGATTCCCACTCCAAATATAATTGTATGGGATACAATATTAAATTATGGGAACATTAGCTAATATTGAACTACTTGCCAAAAATAAAAGAAAAGTTATTAAAAACCAATACAAATTGCTTCCCTTTTCTCAAAATTGTCAAATAAATCGAATGACAAAATGAGCCGGCAAATAAGCCGAAAGCCGCCGACCCATTTTGGATAGCGCCGCCACCGCCGATAATTATGGTTCGGCTTGCAGTGCATTGTATGAGAAGCAGGAAACTGCAATTATCGACGTCATCACCAATTTGTTGGTTTATGACTTCTTTGTAGTGTTGTTGTTAGGCTTTTGCTTGGCATTTCTTTTATTGATTCTCATCACACCTATTTCTTTACATGTAATTTTCCGACGTTCAGTTTGTCCCTCTTGTGGGAACATTAACTTTTGAGACTTTATTGTTTTCTATTATAATTAATATTTTTAAGATGATCATGTTTTAGAAATTAGCCCTTAAGGGAGGATTCCTTATATAACTATATTTTATGCCTATTGAATTTTTTGGCTGTATTAAACACGGACAATTTTCTTGCAGGTAGTGATTTAGGGATTTCAGTCAATATGTTCGCGTCACTAAAATCAAGGTTGGGTGGGTACAGATGCGCGTTACTCCATTCCATCTGGAGTAGTTCATACATTACAATCGGTAGTTGGTTGATTCATTTTTTTCTGCTTTTGATTGATACAGAAGGGGTTTGTTTACCAATATTTAGAAGGATTATAAATCAATCTCCAGTCAACGTATTTATAGTATATAGTATATTTATAGTTTGTTTCGGGGAGTCTATAATAACTTAATTATGTTGTGTTCATTAATTGGCAAGAATATTTTTGTTGGACAAGAAATCACCCCACCCGACTAACTGCTAACAGCATTAATAGCTCCCGTTCGTCCACCTAATTCTCTCAAATATAACAACTTTCAAAGTAAACCCAGGTTTCAACCAAACGATCCATTGTTTCAGCTATTTAACTAAGCTGTTATGATCGCCCATTTTCAGGCATATACAAATCATTTAAGGAGCTACAACGTTCAAATTGTCCATCAATGCGTCTTATAGTCGTAGATCGGTTGGGATTGAAACGGGGCGAAATCGGCTCAAAGGGAAAAAATTTTCCTCACAAGGACTAAAAATACCCATAATAATCCCTAATATTTTAGCGTATATAAGCATGTTTATACACTCCACGAGAGTATTATGTCTTTGTGCATTTGTTTGTAACACCCAAAAGGAAACGAGTTATTATACAGATCGGCATAGAATCACTTTCTGAGTCGATTTAGCAATGTCCGTATGTCTGTCCATCTATTGTTGTAATCAAATTACAGGTCCCAATTATAGTCCGATCTTAACAAAAATTGGCACAAGTAAGTTTTGTGGATCAAGGACGAACGCTATTTAATTTGAGGCAAATCGGTTCAGATTTAGATATAGCCCCCATACAAATGTCGCTCCCGCTTTGACATTTTCCGCTCTAGAAACCACATATTGTACCCAATTTTCTTTATATTTGACACAACATCTTACAATCCACCTAAAAACACCTATGCAGAAATTCGGTAAGATCGGTTCAGATTTAGATATAGCCCCCATACAAATGTCGCTCCCGATTTGACATTTTCCGCTCTAGAAACCACATATTGTACCCAATTTTCTTTATATTTGACGCAACATCTTACAATCCACCTAAAAACACCTATGCAGAAATTCGGTAAGATCGGTTCAGATTTAGATATAGCCCCTATACAAATGTCGCTCCCGATTTAACATTTTCCGCTGTAGGCACAACAGCTTATAATCCAAGTAAGAAAACTACGGTGAAAGTGGCTAAGATTGGTTCAGATTTAGATATAGCACAAATACAAATGTTGCTCCCAAGTGTTTAACTGATTTTGGCCAAACTATACATATTATATTCCACCAAATGTCCATTCCGATTTAACATTTTTGTCAAACACATACATTTACATTATACAAAAATCCTTCCCGTTTTCACTTTTTCACCGAATTAAATTGTATTCGGATTGAAAGTGGAGTGTATCATAGAGTCGGCCCCGCCCGACTTTAGCCTTTCCTTACTTGTTATTGTTTATTATTTATTTATTTATTTGGGCAATTCTTCCATCACTATACTGGTAGCGTATGAGTCATATTTGTGATATTATTACTCATTCGTTTATTTGTGGGTGGTCGAGATCATAAAAACAATTCTATTATATCGACATTACTTTCAAACTTTTTTCTTTTTATGCATATTCGATCGATATTAATCGATTTTAAAGCAATCATTTAATTTTCGACCTATTGTCCTTAAAGTTATTCAAGAAAAGTTCCATCGAAGAAGCGGTTGCAGTTTTTAAAAAAACTTAACTTTACGATATAAAATAATATATTATATTTTTAATGTGTTACATTATTAATATACCTCATTATGGGAGGTATGGGAAAACAAAAATCGATTTGATGGTTAATTGTCTAAAAGTACACATATGTTCACAATTTCAACGTCGGACCAATCTTTATATATTTAAATGCAATAAATATATATAAGCGCAATGTTATTTGAGCAAAATCGTAGATTTGATGTTTTTTGATTTACATAAATTTCCTGCCTTCATCTATGAACACTTCACCTAAGTGTAAGTTTGCATGGGAATCAATCATGGGTAAAGCAAATCTAGGTATTTAATTTTTTCTCAAAATCATGCATTCATTTTTTCCACTTTCAGATTTTCCTTTTCGGTGGAAATGAATTATATGATTACTATTTTCCATTAATTGAACGCAATGAATTTTGGTTTACTAATTGTTCATCGCTAAACGCAAATCTTCCTTTATATTGTTTATTTATTTCCTTTGTACATCGGGCGTGTTCTGTATTTTTATTAATTTGACTATAAGAATGAAAATGGACGGATGGACAGACAGACGGACATTGCTAAGCCGACTCAGAAAGTGATAGTAAGCCATTCTGAGTTAAAGTACAGGTCGCATTTATCGCCCGATCAAAACAAAAAATTACAAAAGTAAGTTTTGCGGGCTAATGACGAAAACTATTTAATATGAAACAAATAGGTACAGATTTAAATATAGCCCCCATAGAAATGTCGCTCTCGATTTGACTTTTTCCGCTCTAGAAACCACATATTGTACTCGATTTTCTTTAAAATTGGCACAACATCTTATAATCCAACTTAAAATACCTGTGATACGGGTGAGATCGGTTCAGATTTAGATATAGCCCCCGCACGAATGACGCTGCCGATATGATTTTTTTTCGATCTAGAAACATGTGGTTTCCCGAGTTTGGCCGATTTTCCTCAAATTTTGCATAACACCTTATAATATCTATGGTGAAAGTGTGCAAGATCATAGACATGACCCCATACAAATGTTTAACCTATTTTGGTCAAACTTTAAATATTATATTTCACCTATAAACATACATGGTGAAAGCGGGCTCGTCCTTTCAGGTTTTAATATACCCCCATACAAATATCCTATCCGATTTAACATTTTTTGTCAAACACACAAACATATAAAAATTGGGGCTATCATATAGTAGGCCCCGTCCGACTTTAGTCTTTCCTTACTTGTTTGTGCTAATATTGTTTTTGTTTATTACTGATACAAAAACCTTCACAAAGCTCATAATCATTTTAAAGTTTTGTTTCAGTCCTTTTGAAAACGACTAGGTAATGACTTGGCAATTACTAATATGACAACCATGACTTCCTTCATTTGTTTGAGAGAGTACATAAATACGTATGTAAATTGCGACTAATTTCTTCTAATGTTTTAATTGGATAACAGTATTGAAATAAGCAAAATATTTTTATGTGTAATATCGAAAAATATCTTCTTTAATGTCTTTATGGAAAGAGGTGATAGTTGCGACTACCTTAAGATAGGTCGGTTTCCTTCAGGACCGGTCACAACTACTGCTTTAATCAGACTGAATAATAAGGTGGTTATGGCTAGGTAGTCATACAAATTGACGAAAATATCTTAGCCTGTAGGTACACAGTAGTAGACTATATGGAAATTTCATGATGAACCACGCTTTGAAGAAAATAATACACGTCTGATTTTTCACCAAAAGGCAACACTAATATTTGTGGAACCAGTGTGTTTCAAGAAGTTAAATAAACAAGAGAAATGATAATTACCAAACCCAACAGACTAACTTTAAACATGGAAATAATGGGTCATCGGTAGTGTAGTCCAATTGTGTATCGAAAGTTGTATGAAATGCATCATAGGTCAACGGAATAGTACAGGGTGGCGCAGAATGAGGTTTGAATTCTTTATAACTTTTTTATACCCTCCACCTCCAGGATAGGGGTATACTAACTTTGCCATTCCGTTTGTAACACTTTGAAATATCGACCTGAGATCCTATAAAGTATATATATTCTTGATCGTAATAAAATTCTAAGACGATCTGTTGAAAGCACGCTAGCATCCAAACGAAAGGAGCTACAAGGTCCAAGTTTTCCATCAATGCGTCTTTTAGTCGTAGATCGGTTGGGATTGAAACTGGGCGAAATCGGACCAAAGGAAAAAATTTACCCCCACAAGGACTAAAAATATCCATACAAATTCATCATCCATCATTTTATAGAAAATTATCACCAAAGAAATAAAGCCTTCGGAACAGATAACTGAAATTGAAGTTTAACAAAATTCAATTTTTAGAAAATAAGGAAATCTAAAATTTATTTATTTAAAGCAAGTAAACAAACATACAGACTTAAACAATGATGTTCCTCTTTCGCTTTCTTACTTGCAATATAGATTTCCTGTTTTTAGTTAAATAACTTCAACTTACATATGCTCGCAACATACAAATTTAACTTATTTCGAGCAGCAACAATTTTTAAGGGGAAAGGTATCGCATGCCTCAGAACAAACATATTATATATTGAAAAGGAAGAAGTAAAGTCAATTATAAAATTTAAACTTTGATAAGCACATAATTATATATAAAAACATAAGCAATCGAAATGAAAACATTTTATGCATTTTTTATACACTCCACGATAGTATTATGTCTTTGTGCATTTGTTTGTAACACCAAAAAGTAAACGAGTTAGACCCATCGATTATTATACAGATCGACATAGAATCACTTTCCGAGTCGATTTTGCAATGTCCGTCTGTCTGTCCGTCCGTCTGTCCATCTATTGTTGTAATCAAATTACAGGTCGCAATTATAGTCCGATCTTAACAAAAATTGGCACAAGTAAGTTTTATGGATCAAGGACGAACGCTATTTAATTCCTAATTTAATTCCGCCATATAAAGCACGTATAGTACAGATTATCCAAGAACTAGAGCAAAAAAATGGGAAAGGACATTTATAAGAAGGCTATATCTAAACCTGAACCGATATCTCTGACATAACAAAATTGATTCAGAAAGTATTTCTAAGTCGTTTGGTATAATCAACAGATGTACAAAGACTAATACACTAATGGAATATAACAAGTAAAAATGACGTTAAGTTCGGCCGAGCCGAAATTTATATACCCTCCACCATGCATTGCATTCCACAGAGGTTGTCCGTTTTGTAGAAGTGCAGTAATATTACAGGAAAATATAAATTGTTAATATAGCCAAACCAAAACAAATACAAATATTGAAAAAATTATTTTAGAAATAAATATAATATTTTAATTATTTCAAACCACGCTTATATGGCAAGGCTACCACTACGTCAATTCAAAACAAGTAAGGAAAGGCTAAAGTCGGACGAAGCCGACTATATGATACACTCCACTTTCAATCCGAATACAATTCAATTCGGCGATAAAGTGAAGACGGGAAGGATTTTTGTAATCTGTAAATGTATGTGTTTGACAAAAAATGTTAAATCGGAAAGGATATTTGTATGGAGGTATATTTAAACCTCTAACGAAATAGGTGAAATATGATATGTATAGTTTGTGCAAAATCGGTTAAACAGTTGGGAGCAACATTTGTATTGGGGCTATATCTAAATCTGAACCGATCTTACCCACTTTCTGCATAGGTGTCTCTAGTTGGATTGTAAGATGATGTGCCAAATTTAAAGAAAATCGGGTACAAGATGTGGTTTCTAGAGCGGAAAATGTAAAATCGGGACCGACATTTGTATGGGGGCTATATCTTAATCTGAACCGATCTTACCCACTTTCTGCATAGGTTTTTCTAGTTGGACTATAAGATGATGTGCCAAATTTAAAGAAAATCGGGTACATTATCTGGTTTCTAGAGCGGAAAATGTAAAATCGGGACCGACATTTGTATGGGGGCTATATCTAAATCTGAACCGATCTTACCCATTTTCTGCATAGGTGTTTATAGTTGGATTATAAGATGTTTAGCCAAATTTAAAGAAAATCGGGCTCAATATGTTGTTTCTAGAGCGGAAAATGTCAAATCGGGAGCGACATTTGTATGGTTGCTAATCTAAATCTAAACCAATCTTACCTAATTTCTGCATATATGTTTCTAGTTCGATTATAAGATGTTGTGTCAAATTTAACGAAAATCGGGTACATTATGTGGTTTATAGAGCGGAAAATGTCAAATCGGGAGCGAGACTTGTATGGGGGCTATATCTAAATCTCAACCGATTTGCTTCAAATTAAATAGCGTTCGTCCTTGATCCACAAAACTTACTTGTGCCAATTTTTGTTAAGATTGGACTATAATTGCGATCTGTAATTTGATTACAACAATAGATGGACAGACATACAGACGGACGGACATTGCTAAATCGACTCAGAAAGTGATTCTATGCCGATCTTTATAATAAACGATGGGTCTAACTCGTTTCCTTTTGGGTGTTGCAAACAAATGCATAAAGACATAATAATCTCGTGGAGTGTATAAACATGCTTATATACGCTAAAATATTAGGGATTATTATGGGTATTTTTAGTCCTTGTGAGGGAAAAAGTTTTCCCTTTGGGCCGATTTCGCCCCGTTTCAATCCCAACCGATCTACGACTATAAGACGCATTGATGGACAATTTGAACGTTCTAGCTCCTTTCGTTTAGATACTAGCGTGCTTTCAACAGACGGCGGACATGGCTAGATCGTCTTAGAATTTTATGACGATATTTCAAGGTGTTACAAACGGAGTGACAAAGTTAGTATACCCCCATCCTGGAGGTGGAGGATATACAAATGGTGAGATCAGTTAAATTTCTTGCATAGAATGTAAGAAATTTACATTTTTTTTCTCAGTTTTTACATGCACAAGGTCGATGACCGTAATTTCGAAAAAATCCCAAAATTGATATTTTTGTATGCTGTGTATTCTTAGCTTATGAATATAGGGAGATGTAGGCAGTAGTGATATCTCCGTTATGCCATCTGTTTAAAGAAAACTGGACAAAATTTTTAAATGATACCCCGAAGATTGTTGATATAAGTATATGCTGCATCGTCATGTGTTGGTAATGTTCTGTAATCATCAGCAGTATGTTGGTGAACAAGAAAGTGACTCCTCATTAATTACACTACTCAACAAAATGAAAAAAATTTCATGTACTCCGGATGCGATAATTTTTTCTGTGTAGATAACCTTGACATGAGCTCGAAAAACGCAATAAATTTTTTTTTTCGTTTGGTTTTTGTTTTTTTTTTTTTTTTTAAATTTTAAAAATTTTTTTTTGGTTAATTTGTTTCGTCCGGCATAACTCGGGAACCACTAGCCCGATTTAATTGAATTAAATTTTAAAAAATTTAAAATTACAATTCCCTTAATCTGTTCATATATTGTTTTCCTATACAAGCAACAGTTTCCAAGTTAAAAATGAATATATAAAGGAAAAAACTTATTTTTTGCCTAAAGATTTAATTTTTTTTTTTAAATCCATAAAAAATCCAAAATGAAAAAAAATGTCAAATCTTATTACTTTTACGTAAAGTCACATAACCTATGAGCAAAATGAGACAAAGATCATGAAAATCGATGCACGCGTTTCGCTTTTATTCGCAATTGAGTAAAGGTATGAATTTCAAAAATTTGCTCGACATATGCACAACTTTGTCTATGGTAAGGTTTTTTCTTTTTTTTATACCCTCCACCTCCAGGATGGGGGTATACTAACTTTGTCATTCCGTTTGTAACACCTTGAAATATTGACCTGAGACCCTATAAAGTATATATATTCTTGATCGTCATAAAATACTAAGACGATCTAGCCATGTCCGTCCGTCCGTCCGTCTGTCCGTCTGTCCGTCTGTTGAAAGCACGCTAGCATCTAAACGAAAGGAGCTAGGAAGTCCAAATTTTCCATAAATGCGTCTTATAGTCGTAGATCGGTTGGGATTGAAATGGGGCGAAATCGGCCCAAAGGGAAAAAATTTTCCCTCACAAGGACTAAAAATACCCATAATAATCCCTACTATTTTAGCGTATTTAAGCATGTTTTTTGAATATGTCTGATAATATTTGCTTGATATTTGGTATGCGTATTACCCTTATAGCAAAAAACTGCACCATAAAGTGATTCTTATTGGTAGGGGGTGAAATGGGGCAAAAAAGGGATAAAAATGGTACACATTAAACGACAACAGCTAGAAACTCGAAATTCGGTGTGTACATTCCTCTAATTGAGTAGAGTCATGAAATTCGGAGTATACATTCCTCTGACTGTGTACACACGGAAAATAAACTGATTTTTCGAAATTCGTACTTTTTGGGGACAAAATAGAAAAAGGGGATAAAAATAGTACCAACCAAATGACAGCAGCTAGAGTCATGAAATTCGAAGTATACATTCCTTTGACTACGTAGACATGACTGTGTATACACGGAAAATAAACGGATTTTTCGAAATTCGTACTTTTTGGGGACAAAATAGAAAAAGGGGATAAAAATAGTACCAACCAAATGACCGCAGCTAGAGTCATGAAATTCGAAGTATACATTCCTTTGACTGCGTAGACATAAAAAATAAAAGGTTTTTTCCAAATTCGTACTTTCAAGGGATACAATGGGTACGGAGGGATAAAAATGGTACCAACCAAACGGCTACACCTGGAATAATGAAATTCGGTGTATGCATTCCTCTGATTGCGTAGACACTTAAAATAAACAGGTTTTTCGAAATTCGTACTTTTTGGGGTTAAAATGAAAAAAAGGGATAAAAAATGCCAATTAAATGAGCTAGAGTCATGAAATTCTGAGTATACATTCCTCTGACTGCGTAGACACGGAAAATAGACGAATTTGTCGAAATTCGTACATTTTGGAGTTAAAATTGGAAAAGGGGATACAAATAGTACCAACCATATTACCGCAGCTAGAGTCATGCAAATTCGGAGTATACATTCCTCTGATTGAGTAGGAATCGGAAAATAAACGAATTTTTCGAAATTCGTACTTTCAAGGGATACAATGGTACAGAGGGACACAAATAGTACCAACTAAATGACTACAGCTAGAATGATGAAATTCTAATTGCGTAGAAACGTCAAGTGGGTAAAAATGGTACCAACCACATGGTCGCAGCTGGAATTATGAAATTCGGTGTATACATTCCTCTGCCTGCATAGACACGCAAAATAAAAAATTTTTTGTTCCAAATTTGTACCTTTTCTATTATGGCAAAAATTGGTTGAATAATGAAGTTAGGTTATTTTGCACTATGTACGTCTGATAATGGATTTTTTTGTACTTTTTCATAGAATGAAAATACAAGCAACTGTAGCTCCCACTATCTACCAATATTTATGGTACTTAAGCTTTTTGAAAATATAAATATAAGAATATTTATTTTTTGATTTGAAATAAATAATGGTTTGAAATAATTAAAATATTATATTTATTTATAAAATTATTTTTTCAATATTTGTTTTGGTTTGCCTATATTAAAAAAAATTATATTTTCCTGTAATATTACTGCACTTCTACGAAAACCGACAACCTTTGTGGAATGCAATCCATGGTGGAGGGTATATAAAGTTCGGCCCGGCCGAACTTAACGCCGTTTTTACTTGTTTATTCTCAGAATTAACAAAACGGAATAAACAAAGGGTTATTTAATTTTTATGATTGCGTAAGCAAAGTAATAAACGCTAATAAATGTGCGTGAACAATTAAAAGGAAAAAAGGAAAGGGGACTTTTTTAATTATTTGGGTTTTCCGTTGGCTACCTGTATGATTTTTTTACAGAAATGCAACCCACATTTAAGGGTGGTCATTATTCGGAAAATTTAAGACTCACACATGGTGAAACAGGTATGTAGCCACCGTAAAAAAATATACACCCATTTATAAGTACCTGTCAGTAAAATACTAAACAATACACAGTATAAATAGGTCTTCATTGATCGATTTTACTCATTCAACAAGTGTCGACGAACGCGATAGTTAAAATGAGCAAACGTTCGCGAGGATTTGAATGCAATACCAATCCAAGTAATTTTTGTTACATGTGCGGAGAATACGTTTCTGAAAAAAACAAGCGTTGTTTTTCACCTAAATTGAGAGATTCATTTGAAGAGAGCTTCAATTTAAAGGTCTCAAACATAGATGAGCGGTGGACACCAAGTGCTCTATGTCCAAGGTGCTACGTACAGCTAGCTGACTCAAGGTAAGTGTAGATTACGAAATTCAAGAACATATATAACTTATTATTGAAATTCTTTCAGACGACAGCCGAGAATCATCATGCCAATGCTTTGGAGAGCTCCGCTTTGCCATGTAACAGATTGCTACTTCTGTCTTAGCAAAAAAACAGGCGTGGGAAAAAATATACGATGGACTTACGCTGCTGTTTCAACAGTGAATTTTCCAGTGCCATTTTCCGAAGAACCAGTGGACCCGCAACCGTCCGTTTCAAGATGGGCATCTAATAATGAGGCGATACATCCAACATCAGATCCGGAGACAGTAGAAACCACATCAGAATGCGAGTCAACATATACATTGCATGGAGGTCAACGCTTATGTTCCCAAGCAGAACTGAACGATTGGGTTAGAGAATTGAAACTCTCCAAGGAAGATGCAGAGTTGCATGCATCGCGCATGCAACAGTTCGGTTTCTTGGCTCCTGGTGTGGTGACAACAATCTACAGGAAGCGTCATGAACCATACGCAAGGTACTACACAAAAAAAGACAACATCTGTTTTTGTAAGGACATTCCCGGATTATTTGGTGAACTCGGGTACTCTTACGATCCAGGAGAGTGGCGTCTTTTCATCGACAGCAACAAGCAGAGCCTTAAAGCAATTTTACTGCACAACGGCAACGAGAAACCTTCGATTCCAATTGCTCATGCCGTTTACACCAAGGAAACATACGAAGTCATGGACAATCTACTAAAGTGCCTTAACTATGAGAGGCACGATTGGAAAGTTTGTGCCGACCTTAAGGTTATCGGTATCCTTTGTGGATTACAAGGTGGATTCACAAAGTACTGTTGTTTTCTCTGCTTTGGGACAGCCGCGATCGTCAACATCATTACACCAGGAGGAGTTGGACAGAAAGAGTTAACTTCATCCCCGGCAGCGACAACGTGAAATATACACCACTCATAAAAAAGGAAAATGTTTTTCTCCCACCTCTTCACATAAAGCTCAGACTCATAAAAAACTTCGTGAAAGCTATCAACAAAGATGGCGAAGCGTTCGCCTATTTAAAAACCATTTTTCCTCACCTTTCATCGGCAAAGATTAAGGAAGGCGTTTTCGACGGTCCGCAAATTAAAAAGTTGTTGCAAGACCAACAGTTTGAACACATTTTATCACCAAATGAAGCTGCAGCTTGGAACTCATTTCGGCAAATTGTTTCCGGATTTCTTGGAAACAACAAAAGCTCAAATTACAGAGAGATCGTCGAACAACTACTCCAAAATTATAAAAAAATTAGAGCAAATATGTCGCTTAAGATACATTTTCTACACTCGCACTTGGACTTCTTTCCGGACAACCTGGGCGATGTGAGTGACGAGCATGGTGAGCGTTTTCATCAGCAAATGAAAGAAATTGAGCACCGATACCAAGGATTTTGGAACGAAGCTATGATGGCGGACTATATCTGGTTCCTGATAAGAGAAACAGACCCACAACAATATAAAAGAAAGACAAAAGCACATAATTATTTTTAATTTGAAGGTTTTTATTTTTGTGTTTAGATATTTTTTTTTAAAAACTTTTTTATAATTAATTAATGTTGATATCCTTAGGATAATTTCTTGTAGATATATCGAATTGTTTTTTAATTTAAAGTCATATATTTTTGTCACCCAACAAATTTTAATAAAAAAGAAAAAACCTTACCATAGACAAAGTTGTGCATATGTCGAGCAAATTTTTGAAATTCATACCTTTACTCCATTGCGAATAAAAGCGAAACGCGTGCATCGATTTTCATGATCTTTGTCTCATTTTGCTCATAGGTTATGTGACTTTACGTAAAAGTAATAAGATTTGACATTTTTTTCATTTTGGATTTTTTATGGATTTTTAAAAAAAAAAATTAAATCTTTAGGCAAAAAATAAGTTTTTTCCTTTATATATTCATTTTTAACTTGGAAACTGTTGCTTGTATAGGAAAACAATATATGAACAGATTAAGGGAATTGTAGTTTTAAATTTTTTAAAATTTAATTCAATTAAATCGGGCTAGTGGTTCCCGAGTTATGCCGGACGAAACAAATTAACCAAAAAAAAATTTTAAAATTTAAAAAAAAAATAAAACAAAAACCAAACGAAAAAACAATTTTTATTGCGTTTTTCGAGCTCATGTCAAGGTTATCTACACAGAAAAAATTATCGCATCCCGAGTACATTTTGACTGTTGACTAGTGTTATCATGTTAAAGCGAAGGAGAAAAAAACACATGTCCCCATTTTCATCATCGATTTATATATTTTTGCCATAGCTTGCATCGACACTTCTAACGTCTTGTTGAATGGATTTGAGGTTATGAGATATGTCAGTGGTGTTACATATGCTTTTTCCGGGACAATATTAAGTGAGATCGCGCCAACGAAACATTTGCAAACAAAGATAATGCGAGCCAGACATTGTATATATATGGCGTCAAAGTATCCCGCACATACACATACACACAAGGAGAAGAAAGGAAGCAAGGAAACAACTTTAATCACTGATATTAAAAGAAGAAAAGACATAAATCCCATTGCGATGATACGAGTGGAGGAGGGGTATATTTTTATCCTGACACTTGACTTAAATAGCTTTTGCTGCAGAAATTTCATAGACATAGGTTGGATGAGGGTAGCGTAGGCGTGAGATATACAACAACAACCCATATTTATAAAACACAAAGATTAAATGATTTTCTACAGTCTTATAAATAAATTATAAAACATTTTGCGGAGACAACGCTTTTAATCTTTGGGATGGATTTCCATTGAACAAGATGTTGGAGAATAATATATTAAAGGGTTAAAATGAAAGGAAGTGTTAAATTGGAATGACTTGAAAGGTTTCGTGCATTTTGGCCTATGAAATATATATCTTTTCCAATTTTTTTGAGATGTTCGCAATATTTGTAGCCATCATAATTACTTTTAATATAATATATAACCAAGCGCTATTATAGTTCAAATACTAAAGGTCCAACAAGCGGTATATAGTCCCGGGAAATTAGTCAATTTTTAGTACCGGATTCCCATGAAATGAATGGGCAACACTGTGCGCCGTTGTATGCATTCATATCTTTCTTTTGTTGATTTCTGATTTTATTTCATTGTCTAGTATGTATTTTATATGTCCAGTTCAGTTCGCCGAGCTGTCAGTCACAAATCAAAAAACAAAATAACCTGCATTTTAGAACTCTTAACACACAACCGTAAATTTTAATTCTGGGAAAATGTTTTTGTCTGTTTCATTCCCAACATTAGGCAATTTATGCAAATGTGTGTGTAACATGTTCTTAACAAACATTGCAAATATCATTTGTACGAAATGATGCGAAAAATAATGTAAAAAAAATGATGTTGGACGGCTGCGTTCCATATGAAATATTACAAATGCCCACCCCTCCTTCGAGGAGTAGATCAACAAAACAACGTTATCAACTTTCATATTTTTAAATTAATATTTTTAAATTCAAAATTTAAAATGTTATTCAATCGATAGTTTTTGGTGGTAGTGCTACAGCAAAAAATGTTCTATCTCCGTCAGAAACGAGCTTAAATTTAGGAAACACTTAATGAAAGGCTGAATTAGGAGATGGGTCTATTATGTGTACACCACGCTGGTTGTGACTGTCAATTTTCAAGAGCACAACAACTTTGACCTCTGTCATTGAACTCATTTCTTATTGATTGTTGTTATTTCAAGCAATTCCCATTCAAATGTGACCCACAATAAACTTTGGAAAACGAAAGCCATAACCATCAGGCAAAGCGACGAAACACAAAACATGGTGGCGAAGAAGATTATTCATTTGGTAGGTCAAGAGCTAATGCTATTCATCTACGGCACTGTTATACACAGGCATGTTTACTATGCGTCCGTTCGTCTGTCTATTCACACATTCATTGATTCAACTAAAGTTCTATTCATAATTAAAACCAATCTAAAACAAGTAAAGAAAGGCTACGGTTGGGCGGCGCCGATCGGTGAACAAAGTGAAATCGGATGCAGCATGATACCTTCACCATCGGGAGGGACATCTGTATGAGTATCAAGTTATATGTATGTTGTATGTAATACTGTAGAATACAGTCCATGGTGGAGGGTATATAAGATTGTTACTTGTCATACTTGTCATTCTACAAAGTAGGAGGGTATGTATCATTTGGGACAGAAAAAAATGTAACGATTTAAGGAATGGCTTAAGTCCCTAAGTGTGTTTGGGCCAAAACCGTTTCACGGCAATTTAAGTTGTTGAGCCATGTCCGCCCGCCTGTCTCTCTGACGATAACTGTCAAAAAGAGTTAAGGAATTTATTCAAACTTGGCACATGGTAATAATTTTACCGAACTTAGCTTAAGTTCGAAGATGGCCACGGCAAGCACTGGTACCTCCCACATGAAAGCTCCATATTCCGATGTTAAATTAAAATCGAAAATTTGTATAATCAGCTTGACCGTACGAGTTATGAAAGTGTTTGCAACGCCTCTTCTAGTAGCTCCCACACAAATCACCCTTACATGCGTAAAATTAAAGCTTTTAAATTAAATTAAAATTAAAACTTCTATGCGAATGATCGTAATACTATGAAATTTGATATTCGGCCATGTTTTTCTAGATGTTGCAATATGGGCTATATTGTCACACCAGTTCTGGCACCTCCCACACAAATTGTTATAAATTTTAGTCAAAATAATATTAATATAGCTTCCATTCGGATTATCGAAATCAGTTTCAATTTTATATTTGAAAATGTTTTTGTAATCAGTTTAAACCTATGAAATATTTATGCTTTTTCTACGCCCTATCTATAAACTCCCACACAATTGTCTCTATCACAGGTAAATTTAAATCCTTTATGACTTCTATACTAGTGCCTAGAATCCACTAAGACCTGATATTTGGACCATGTGCTACCTTCTGCAAATTTAATCCATCCATATAACTTCTATATATATATGTTCTCTGAGAGTGAGGGTATATAATGGGTGATTCGTCGTGAGGTTTGATTTATAATATATAAGATAAAACACATAAATTTGAAAGTGAAAAGTTTGTATTATGGGTTAAAAGAGCAATTTATGGCATTTACGGAAGGTAAAATTTATGGCGACTCGTTCAAGCATAGCGACTGGAGAGTCCATTCACTGAAAATAACATGCAAATTTAAGTCGCCTGGCTTCAATTCTTGTACAAGTTGATTTTTTGCGAGAACGACGACGCACAGTGGTCAGTGGTCGCGAGATAGCGGTCAAAACTGTATAACTTTTGGCCGGATTGATATTTTTTTACGCAATTTGTTTTGTTCAATAGGAGGGACTTTAAGCTTCAATTTGCGTGTTCAAACGTAAAAATCGACTGATAGGAACGTAAGTAATGTGGAGTTAAAAATGCATTTTAATTTTTTGTTGAGTTTCCATGTAAAAGTTGAATATTTTGACATTTTAAATAGGTATATTTTTTATAGTTTCTTATTTTCTTCAATCGTATTTTACAACCAATACTTATTTATTATTCCTAAACTTAATTTTGGTCAGAAAATGTCAACATTTGGCCCCTCACATTTATTTAGTCTCAATATTCACAGGGGCCAAAGGTTGGTTTTTGTGGAAGAAAGCTAATTCTTGTGAGGATTAAACTGAAAAATAACACTGAAATTCCCAACAATATCAATACCATTTGGATATATTATATACAGAACACAACATCGATAAAATTTTAAGTAAACTTTTACTATTGATTTAAAGTGCACATATATTTTATTTAAATGTATTAATAAAAATTTATACTAAAATTAGAAACAAATTATAATCTTTAAACTAGTGTTAATTAAACAATATTAGTAAAAATTTCTTCCAAAAAGCTTTGATTTTCATTTTGCAGTAGTTGTTTAGCTTCTTCATCTAACTCTAATGAGGTTGATTTCCATTTTTGTCGAATACTGGACATATATGGGTCTGATGTGCACAACAAAATATTAATAAGATCTTCATTAGTACAATATCTGGAAATTTTTCTTGTATTGTGCTCGCGAAAGAATCTGTAGTCTTTGTTCCTTTTTTCTTGCGCTTCTTCTGAGAGATCTCCAATTGGAAGCATATTGTGCTGAATTATTTGTTCCCCATGGAACAAAATTTTGTGAACTGTGGTTGGCATATGTCTCCAAGAATATTTTTGGTTATAAAGGGTTGCTGTCTCATTAGCATACTGACCAAATTTTTTTGCATCTATCTTTTTGCTACATGCTATAACTACTAATATGATTTGGAATCGTCGTATTAAATCATAATCTACTCCAGTTATAGAAGCTGCAGTTTCTGGATCGGAAAAAAATCTCCTTGCTGTGTTTCCATCATTAGAATTTCCTTCTCCTTGCTTTGGCTGGTCAATTATAAGGCCTATCTCACGGTATTTTTCTTGAATATCTTTTTTTTGCTTTCTGTTTTCCAAATTTTCTTTGTTGTTTCTCACTGTTTCGCCTAACGGGCCAAATTCCAAATCGTATCCCAATTTAAGAATATGCTCCATAAAACGAATTCTAGCATGAAGAGGTGACATTCCAAATTCATATGCTTCATTAAAACTATCGTCTTGTGTTGGTGGTTGGCTCAATTGACTTGATGTTTTTTGGCATATGGTGCAGCTTGACGAAGACTTTGTTTCGGTTAAAGCTTGTGCAACTTTTCCATCGATTATTGTAAGTGACATTTTAAAGTTAACTTCGATGCATTGGTCATTAAATTCAAATATCACTGGTTGAAGTTCCTTAATTTCATCTCTTATTTTGCCAACTTCTTCAGTTATGACATCTTTAGTTTCTTTTTTGTAAGCAAACTTTATTGGTCTACAAAATTTTGTTGACGAGGGAATTTCATTCTCCCATACATCTATCTCTGCAGCTCTACTAGTTGACGACTCTGAACCAATATAAGTTTTTGTTAAACGTAATGGAACGAAAGAAATCATGAATAAATTGGCATCTGATGAATTTTCCGCATTACATTGTTTGTATTGTTTCTGGCCAGAGGACCCATCACATCCCCATTTAGAAATTAAAGTCATGCTGCAATTTTTAAACTTCTTTAAATAGACAGCATCAAATGTCTTTAATAATCGTTCTGCAGTGTGTTCAAGAAGATCCTGCAATTTTATTTCTGCTGAACTTGAAGTTACACTAATAGCAGTTGGCAGAAACTTTTTTGGCAGAAACTAAATCTCGATATGATGGAAAAATTCCACAATTTTTTTCATTGGTTCGCTTCCGCAATTCTGTATATTGGTTTTTAGTCATTTTCAAATCCAAAAATAGTGCAAGTGCTTCTTCTGGAGTAAATTTATTTTCTTCAGTTGGTGTCGGCATACTTTCTAAAATCCTTTTTGTGCGTCTGGGGCTTGCTTCCACTATTTTTTCAATGATAGCAATTTTACTCTTTTTAGTTTTCGATGGTTGAATTTGATGCAGAAATGAATCCTTTATGATGCTACAAGAAACTTCTTCATTGATATGTTTAAGCTTGCGTCTTCGTGATCTTTCACTACAATTATCAATTGGCTTTGCTGGTCGACCACCTTTTCCAGTTTCCGTGGTAGTTACTGATGGCTTTTCAAAAATAAGTTTATTTCTTAGCCATTCTTGCGTGAGTAAAACAATTTCTTGTTTCTGGAACATTGATTGTACCGTTTTCTTAAAGTATTTAAAAAGTTTTTTATTTTTAACTTATGAATTTTAATTTCTTGTTTGTCGGATATTTTGAAGAATGGATTATTCATTATATGTAAAATAATGTCGTTTTCATCTTTCCGTTCAAAATATATATCAGATAGAACACAATAACTGAATTTAGCCATTGTTTAAACAATAATTATATATAATTATATAATTCACTATTAAAAACTGCACTTTCAAAATATTGACTTGTACTTTTCGCGTTCGTCGACACTTGTTGAATGAGTAAAATCGATCAATGCACACCTATTTATACTGTGTATTGTTCACTATTTTACTGACAGGTACTTGTAAATGGGTGCATATTTTTTTACCGTCGCTATATACCTTTTTCACCATGTGTGAGGTTTAAATTTTCCGAATAATGACCACCCCTAAATGTGAAAAACCCAAATAATTAAAAGTTACTTTGCTTACTATTTACTTTTCAGTTGGCTACCTGTTTTTTACAGAAATTCAACGCACATTTAGGGGTCGTCATGATTCGCAAATGTATTTAAAACAGGTATTCTGAACGGACCTGATATTCGGAAATTGATCAAAAGTGATTCTTTCATGAACAACCTACGATGAAAACAAGATCATCAGAACCACAAGCGTCAACTTCTGCAAGCATGGATATTGCCAATAATTGAAAAAATGTTCTGAATTTGGTTTTTATGCATATTATTATTGCGTATTAATTGCATATTATTTTATTTTCATAAAGTTTTTATAAATATTTTTTTTTTTGCATGATAATTTTTTAATTTTTATTTTTATTTTATTTTTTGAAATTGCGAATAAAAGCGAAACGCGTGCATCGATTTTCATGATCTTTGTCTCATTTTGCTCATAGGTTATGTGACTTTGCGAAAAAGTAACTACACTTGAAACTTATTTCCGTTTTGTATTTTTTATGAATTTAAAAAAAATGTTTCTTCATTTTTTATTGGAAACTTATTTTTAACTTGTAAACTGTTGCTTGTATAGGAAAACAATATATGAACAGATTAAGGGAATTGTAATTCTTATTTTTTTAAAATTTATTTCAACTAAATCGGGCTAGTGGCTGTCGAGCTATGTCAAACAACAGGGCCTAAAACGTGATAAATTCCCCTATACGATAGTACTAACTTCAAATCGATATTAAAAATATTTCGGCAGGTAAGAAGACAAAACGAATGATGCAGAAATTTCACATACTGTTCTCAGAATTGAGTTGGCAAATCATGTGTTGTACTGTGTAATGAATAATAATGACTTTGGATGATATGTACGTCAATCGTTTCGTTTGTTTTCGTGCACTGGATAGCACTAGGTTGTGACAGTGCTGTTGTCTCTTTCATTTTTGTGATTCATTCTCGTTTCTAATGTTCTCTTCGTTGTGTTCTGTCGTTAATGTTGGTAAAAATTGAATTTAATGTTCTATTTGGTTTGTAAGCAAAGCGAATGTTGTCAGATTCTATTGTCATTTTTGTCAAAATTTTGATACACCCTTCTATGTGGACTAGGTCCAAATATGGGCCAAATTCTCCTAATTTCAACAGAATTATTTTTTGGGTCAATAAGAACTCTTGTACAAAATTTCATCAAAATATATGCATAATAGCCACTTTCACATACAAATAACTTCTCAAAAAATATGACGTGCATTTGTACCGAATATCTTACCTTGGGTCAGAAAAATTGATGTAGCTCAAAAAGTGCAGTCCCGATGCATGGACATGTATATATAGGAATGTAGGGGAGGGTTAGGACTACAAAATAGTAAATTTGTGTTTTGACTCACCTTGACTCACAGGAGTTGTGCTCTATGAAGTAGGAAATTTCCGATAAATTAGACCTTTTTTAAAAAAAATATTTAAATTGTTCTGAAAACAGTAGAGCTTCAATTTTTTCTACCAGTGATAGGAAATAAGTTAAGTTACAACACAAAATTTATTTCGTCCAAAAATCTAGAAAAGCAAAAAAGTTGTGATCATTTCAACTTTAAAAATTAACTAAAAATATCATAATTACTAAATTCTGAAAAAGCCCATTTTGGACCACCCTGTTCTCAGTGAAATAGTTAAAATAGAGTTCTAGTTTTTTGGCACCCGAGGTTTACTACTGTCTACTTTCATATGAGTCTAATAACTTTAAAATCGGAGAACAAAAACCAAAAGGAGTTTTGGCCGCTATCTCAAAATAATGACCACAGTGGCGACGTATCGATTCGCAACGGTCTTCTTTCTCACAGAACCCTGGTTTTCGTAATACAGCTGAACAGTTTGGAGACGCTGTAGTGGTGTGAGTCTTTCCATGATGACTTGTCAAACGACACTGAAGAAAATGACAAAGCAGTTTGATATGAGTCATTCATGATCTGTGAAAAAACTCTACTGACAATCAAACCTCACGAAGAATCACCCGATATAAGTCGTTTTAGCCGACTGATTTGTTATAATTGTGCCAACAATTGTACTATGATTATGTTACAACAAGTTCATTCTCCAACTGCTGTAGAAACCCTACCGAAAATGTCAAGGTGTCCTTGTGGGTAAGCACCTAGTAGTAACGCACATATATAAAAAAGGGCAGTTCCTTTTACATGGGGTTTTCATTAGAGATGTGAATTGACTCCCTTGTGGTATGACTTGCACATGCCCAATTTCTGTTCCATACTATCAGTCTTAAATATTTATTCTCATTGTGGAACATAAGGCCATATCAGAACTCTTATAATCTTTTTGCCGATTATGTCATATATTTGTAGAGATTAGCCAATAATTTCTCAAACTACTAGTTTTACGTATATCCTTTCGTATATATTTTTGTTTGTAGAAATATACAATAGTTATATTAAATATGCATAAGAATTGAAAAGTGAATTTACATTTTATTTAGTTGTACAATATATACCGACCTATCACAGGATCGTTATGTTTATGGCAATTTCCACCAGTTTCCCGTAGGGAACAATTGAGTTCGGATTGAAGTAAGCAACTATATTCTTAAAAATTTAAATATGTTTACATCTACATCCATCCTGATTGCATAATAAATCGACGCAAAACACGGCCTTTTTGTACCGGAACCCCTTTATTTATATAAAATTTAGCACGTTTGTTCACCTCGTTGCTGCGAAGTCTTGATGTTTTGGCATTATTCAATGTAGTTTTTATTTTATGATTCGTCAAAATTGGCAATTTACAGTGTTTTTAGAAATATATACACAACTTTAAGTTGAATTATTTCCCGCACACATCGACGGATTATAAAACCTTAGGTATAATCGCAAAACTCTTGACGACTGCTTTTAAACAACAAAGTAAACTGTCCATGTCTTGGTGGAACAAGAATGTTAAAAATTATATAAATATAAAATTATATCCTTACATCATTTGCAATATTTCCTAAATTTTCAGAAAATAGCCCACAATTTTCTGTAAATTCTCTCAAAATTTCAGAATGATATCATCATGGGATCAGGAGACCCACCAAATGTGCCCAATATTGTACAAATCGGAAGACCTCGGGTCCACTGTATCGAATTTTTTTTTGAATCACCCAATTCTCATTTGACAAAAGTAATGAATATACGCACGTGAATAAGGACTCTACATGAGCAGGAGAGCTGAACCAGCTAACGAAAAAGTGAAACTTGTCATTCTACAAGTCAATTGTTTCCTCCCACTCTAGTGTACATAAGTAGTTTGCAATAAAATAAAATTTGGGTGTGTGTAAGTTTGTACTCCTCAGATATGAAGAGCTTATACAAGATGATGTTAAGTCTCTAAAGACACGATATGAATTTGAACAGACTAACACACTCGTGTATATAACGGTACCGAGAGCGGTAGTCGTGCTGGGAACGGTTTGAAAGGATGATGGGGTTTTACATCATCAAACGAGGCACAAAACAACATTAATTTGTAATACATTCAACAACATCTCTCTCTCTCTGAGGGAATTGGATGTATGAATGGGATGTGGGTGGCTGTTTGGCTGCAAGGTTGCATTAGGAAACATGCAAACATGAATGAGGGTACACATGTACACACACACATAACCAAGTGCTTGTATTCGGGAATAATGTTAATCGCAGTTAACTTGAGATTCCACTGAAGCTTATGTATGTTGAGCTGATGATGTGGCCTGAATGTGTTGTTCCGCAGGACTGAAATCATTGAATTGTACACGTATGTATGTAGATTTGCGCTTTCACATGTTTACATACATATCTCCACACACAGGGATGTGGTTTTCGTCAGACGCCCAGACAACCTAATCTCGATTATTATGCATTTGTAGCGCACATTTTGCCTTGTAGCGCACAGTGGGATAGCAGCATACAATTAAGTGCAAAAATATATTTATTTATATATAATACTAGCTGACCCGGCAAACATTTTTCTGTCCATATTTCAATTATTTTATTTGTGATCGTCGTGTGAATGTTTAACAACTTTTGTTCTCAGTGATTATTGTATCGATTAACGTTTGCTGCATAGATATTCTATTTAATGATACGGTTATGGATATCCAATTCATATTGCGCCAATGGAAGTGTATGCATGTTCGTTTAAGTGGATTTTGAACAATGTTTAGGAACACATATCGCATGAGTTTGATATTTCATACGGGGAACTGGAAAAATGGATGTATTTAAGAAGTTTTGACTTTATTCAACTCCAGGGGCTATATTTAAAAAGTTAGGGCCGATTTAAGATTTTCAACTAATTATGGCTGATCGTAAATTATCCTTCTTTTAGATCCAGGGGCTGTTTTAAATAATGAAGAAGGTCGACATTTCAACGGCGATTTTGCAATTGACACTTTCAAGCAAGTTTTTTGAATATAAATGTGCAGATTCGTCGTTCTGTAACTCGAAACGGTTGACAGTACTTAATTTAAATGTCGTGATGTTTTCCACAAAAGGACGAATTCGAACATTCATTTAGTTTAGTGGGTGGAGTAGGCCAGTGTGTGTGTTTGGTAAAAATCACTAAGAGAATTATTTCACCACCTGGCCATTTTTCATTAATAGACAGCGATCTTTTATGCAAATTCTATTTGTAATCTTTGCATTTATTTGCATAATATTGGTTATACCGATTTTTTATATTAATCATGGGAATCATTTGTGTGCAGTCGTCATTCAATTATAACCAACATTGTAAAAAATAATTTGATTAATAAAATTAACTAAAGTTTCTATGGCGATAGTCTGTGCAAGTATAGTGAATATAAAAATTCGGTTGTCAACATAAAAATATCAACATTCGCAATATCAAGTACACTTTTCATATAGTGAATGCCCAGCAATTGTTTTGAAAATACTCCAGATTGGCCGTTCTGCAATATATGATTCTGTGCGTCAGCTGGAGTTTGCCGTGGAATCGCCAACAGAATCAGTGAACCAAAAGTGCGCCATAGTACACTCCTCCGGACGATCAAAACCTTGGTCATCTCAGATCTTCGAGAGATTGCACTACACGATGGAGTTTCGTCAGAAATGCCCTCTTTGTATTTGGTACATGAAATACGTGAAACTGGATTTCCCTGTTTATTTGATGACTGATTACGAATTGGAATTATGATCCAAACAAAAATAAATCAACAAAGTATGCCGTTCCTATCGTCAGTTCTGATAAAAATTGCATAAAATATAAAGATTTTTTGCATTTTGTCCGATTTTTTTACTTTTCTTTAAAATTATCTTAATTGTTGAGTTCAGAAAAATCATAACAAAAAAAAATTTAAGAATTTCGCATATTCATTATATATATAGCCTTGAGTTCATTCAAAAATTCTATAGAAAAAGGCACTTTCAGTTTTTTAACATTTTTCTATTTTGCGGTCAACTATCCAAAGTTTTTTCGGATTACCACGAACAGTTTGTAACAAAAATCAGTCAAATCTGTTCAGCCGTTCTCAAGTGATGCGATTACCAATCAACATCATTTCATTTTTATACACTCCACTAGAGTATTATGGCTTTGTGCATTTGTTTGTAACACCCAAAAGGAAGCGAGATAGACACATTGTTAAGTATACTGATCGACTTAGAATCAATTTCTGAGTCGATTTAGCAATGTCCGTCCGTCTGTCTGTCCGTATGTCCATCTATTGTTGTAATCAAATTACAGGTCGCAATTATAGTCCGATCTTAACAAAACTTGGCACAAGTAAGTTTTGTGGGTCAAGGACGAACGCTATTTAATTTGCAAAATCGATTCAGATTTATATATAGCACCCATACAAATGTCGCTCCCGATTTGACATTTTCCGCTGTAGAAACGACATATTGTACCCGATTTTCTTTAAATTTGGCACATCATCTTATAATCCAACTATAAACACCTATGCAGAAAGTGGGTAAGATCGGTTCAGATTTAAATATAGCCCCCATACAAATGTCGCTCCCGATTTGACATTTTGCGGTATATATATCCAAGTAAAAAACCTATGGTGAAAATGGCTAATACAAATGTTGCTCCCGAATGTTTAACCGATTTTGGCCAAACTATACATATTATATTTCACCTATTTCGTTCCAGATTTCAATATACCCCCATACAAATGTCCTTTCCTATTTAACATTTTTTGTCAAACACATACATTTACAGGATACAAAAATCCTTCCCGTTTTCGCTTTTTCACCGAATTAAATTGTATACGGATAGAAAGTGGAGTATATCATAGAGTCGGTTCCGTCCGACTTTAGCCTTTCCTTACTTGTTATTAGATAGATAAATAAATGCAAAAAATCAGCCGGATCCTTTGGATAGATCGCTAGAAAATTACAAAATAAAAATATCAGGCATACAAATTATTTTAGACATGGAAATTTTGCAAAAGTATGCAATTTGTGTTTTTTATTTACCGTGCTCTGCTGAAATATCAACATTTTTTGTTGAAAAAGATCGATCTTCCAGAAAACATGGACAAACTTTAACCCTAGTAATTTTTTGTATAAACTGGCGTGTAATTTTGCTATTTAAGTGGGATGAGCATTATTTACAACTTTGGTGTCTTCGGAGAACCCGATCATTTTTTTCGTAGAACACTTTAATCCTTAAATGCCATGTTTGATTTTCTCGAAAAAAGGATCAAATTGACCCAAAACGAGATGAGCTAGAGGGTTAAGGTCGTCCACAAAAATGATCGTATAAAGTCTCAGTATAATGCTCTTTTCGCTTAGTATAATGCTCCCTTCAACCAAAAAAATGCAAACTATAAGTTTATTCTGCAAATATGGTCTAAATTACTTAGCATTTTGCTAGAGAACAACATCATTTGATTTTTGAAAATTAATTGTCGAAAAATGTCTTTTTTGCCACCAAAATACCGCTGTGTGACGTCGTACTGGAAATATGTTGTGTTGTATGCTAATTATTATTCCACTTTTCATTTATTGCCATAATTTTATATACAACGAGTAGTACGTAATGTTCGGACCAAATTTCACATGTGCCCAGCTAAATGTGTTAAGTAGCTGCATTCACTGGCGTTCTTATCTTTGCGGATACTCTAAAAGAACCTATGAATGAATTACCGTTTGTATTCGCACTTCTGAATCAGTGCCAATAAGCACAGATGTAATTCTGTGAGTGTATAATATGATAGAAATATTTCGTTTAGATTGCAATTTGCGAAATGTTTCAATTTGCAAATTCCTTACATACGAATGCCATTCATTCGAAATTTTGCCATTAACGTTAAGCCTCCCGCCCCAATGACCCAAGTAAACTCCTTCTAGCCTACATATGTGCGAGTTACAATGATAGTGGTCTAAGTCAAAAATCCCAAAAAATCAGATATCCCAATTTTTCTCTTTAGTTTGATCAGATCTCTAATTTAAGAACTTTTATTTTTGACATTTATAAAAAATGTGCCCTTACAATGACATTTCTCATTTTATGCACACCAAAATTGTCGTTAGTGTTAGTTTGAAAGTCACACTATTTCCACCAATATTGATGTATATATATAATGTCCATTTTAGGTGATTCAGATAATTTGAATAACAAAAGAAAAGTAAAAAGAATTAATATAAAGTTTCTAGACGAAAAACCTGTATATGTATATATGTATTTATATGTATTTAAAAAAATGAAATAAAATATTTTTGATTTCTTTCATTTTTGGTAAGGAAATATTACTTTTGCGAAAAAAATTAAAACTTTTGTGTGTTCAATTTTGAGAAGAATGAAAGTGGTCTAAGTCAGTATATCCTCTGAAAGTAGAGTTTCCATTAGACGTACCAACGTTGTATATTTTTTATAAAAGTTCGATATAGTAGTAGGATATTATAGAACAAATTTTGTGCTTCGGTGGAAAAATATTTTTCAATTGACTCAAACATAAACCATTGCATATATCAGAACGGAGAAAGTGTGACTTAGACCACTATCATTCTAACTGGCACATATGTACTTTAACATTTGGCCGGCAATTGTTCTCCATCACATTCATACAGACTAACAGCAAAAATGTTGGAAATATTTTAATTTAACCAACCGGGTGGTTTTGTTTTTCATCTGAATATGAAAAAGTGACTCAAAAGAAAGTCATTCACTGTTACAGGGAAGCATAGAAATTTATCCAACAGGAGAAAAACAACAAAAGCCGCATAATGCCCGTCTTGCCCAGCACTAGCACTACGCTGCTTCATCATCAGCGCTACCTCTGCACTATCACTATGGCAGTGAAAGTTGAAATGAGGCTAATGGCATACCAACGCAAATTAAAATACTTCATGGATGATGAATAACTGTTTGCAAAACCAACTCAAATTTTGTTTATTTAATAAAATATCTGTATGAATTTTGCCCAAAAATACGCATCTGAACATAACAAACTAAAATACATATAACAATAGCAAAAATACATATTTTTGTTGTAACCACTTACTTAGGTTCGAGATTATTCGTTTTGTTTTCTTAGACAGAAAGTGTTTTAAAAGAAGTGTGTGACATTTATTTGGTTCGGTTGCTAGCAGGGCCCTTCTTTTCAAATACCACGTTTCTGTCTAAGAAAACAAAAGAATGAAAAGGAAAGAACAAATAGAAGGAATATAAATAAAATATATATATTCAAAGTTGTAAAAAAGGTTCATAAATAGATAAACGTAGATAGATATTAAACATGCACCCAGGGAAAAGATTAGTTGGAAATCAGTCCAAGCTCTGAAAATTCCGCGATGTTATCAGAATGTTGGGTATGATTACCAATTATTTGAAACCTCAATGTCATTTCCGTCTTCATCCTCGTTCATCTAATAGAAAATGAGTTCTTACGAGCAAAAGATGGTCATGAGAACCACTTAGAATTTGTCTATTTCTTTTTTTACAAAAGAGGTTGATGTAACTGAAATAAAAACATTATATTATTCTACGCTCTTAAATTTTGGTTCCTGTAACCAACAAAAAGTTACGCAAAGCCGAACTTAATTCAGATTATATATTTTCAGTTGTTGCAACTCTTTGTTGGCTAATGTTTGATACAAAAATTGTAGTCGCAACCATTTATCTGTAATAATACGAAATGTGTAACACAAATTGCACAAATAACAAGTAAGGAAAGGCTAAAGTCGGGCGGGGCCGACTATATAATACCCTACACCACTCCCTGCGTATGTACCTCGCTTTGATTACTAAACCCATTTATTTCATGTTAGCAATTTTATGTAGTTCATATAAATTATACAGTATAAATTATACTATGAATTAATCTTTAGTCATATTTAACGAATATGGTTAATAATATGGTAATTGATCCAATAGGATGAATCGGACCGACATTTCAAAAGAGGGCCTATAACTACATTTTGGGACTGGTCCAAAACATGGGCCTATATATTTCTCATTCACGGTAGGTATTCCTAGTTGAAAAATACTATGATCTGCAAAATTTGATGAAGATACTATGTAAGATGTAGTTTCTAGAGCTGTAATAGAGACATATGGGCATCTCCCAAACAAGTAAGGAAATGCTAACGACGGACGGACTTTCTATCTCATTACAATTCAATTCGGTAATCGGGAAGGATTTTTGCATCCTGTAAATGTATGTGTTTGACAAAAAATGTTAAATCGGAAAGGACATTTGTATGGGGGTATATTGAAACATGGAACGATGTGACCCGCTTTCACCATGTATGTTTATTGGTGAAATATAATATATAAAGTTTGGCCAAAATCGGTACAACATTCGGGAGCAACATTTGTATGAGGGCGATATCTAAATCTGAACCGATCTTACCCACTTTCACCATAGGTTGGATTATAAGACGTTGTGCCAATTTTAAAGAAAAACGGGTACAATATGTGGATTTTAGAGCGGAAAAAGTCAAATCGGGAGCGACATTTGTATGTGGGCTATATCTAAATATGTACCGATCATACCCACTTTCAGAATAGGTGTTTCTAGTTAGATTATAAGATGTTGTGCCAAATTTAAAGAAAATCGGGTGCAAGATGTGGTTTCTAGAGCGGAGGGAGTAACATTTGCTATATCTAAATCTGAACCGATCTTGCCCAGTTTCAGCATAGGTGTTTCTAGTTCGATTATAAAATGTTCTGCCAAATTTAAAGAAAATCGGGTACAATATGTCTTTTCAAGAGCGGAAAATGTCAAATCGGGAGCGACATTTGTATGGGGCTATATCTAAATCCGAACCGATTTTACCCAATTTTTGCATACGTGTTCCTAGTTCGATTATAAGATGTTCTGCAAAATTTAAAGAAAATCGGCTACAATATGTCGTTTCTAGAGCGGAAAATGTCAAATCGGGAGCGACATTTGTATGGGGGCTATATCTAAATCTGAACCGATCTTACCCAATTTTTGAATTCGTGTTTCTAGTTGGATTATAAGATGTTGCGCCAAATTTAAAGAAAATCGGGTACAATATGTCGTTTCTAGAGCGGAAAATGTTAAATCGGGAGCGCCATTTGTATGGCGGCTATATCTAAATCTGAACCGATCTTACCCAATTTTTGCATTCGTGTTTCTAGTTGGATTATAAGATGTTGTGCCAAATTTAAAGAAAATCGGGTACAATATGTCGTTTCTAGAGCGGAAAATGTTAAATCGAGAGCGACATTTGTATGGGGGCTATATCTAAATCTGAACCGATCTTACCCAATTTTTGCATTCGTGTTTCTAGTTGGATTATAAGATGTTGTGCCAAATTTAAAGAAAATTGGGTACAATATGTCGTTTCTAGAGCGGAAAATGTTAAGTCGGGAGCGACATTTGTATGGCGGCTATATCTAAATCTGAACCGATCTTACCCAATTTTTGCATAGGTGTTTCTAATTCGATTATAAGATGTTGGGCCAATTTTAAAGAAAATCGGGTACAATATGTGGTTTCTAGAGCGGAAAAAGTGAAATAGGGAGCGACATTTGTATGGGGGCTATATCTAAATCTGAACCGATTTCCTCCAAATCCAATACCGATGGTCGTTGGCCAGAAAAAATAACTTCTGCCAAGTTTCATGACAATCGGACAACAATTGCGACCTGTAGAGTGCGAACAAGCTTAGATGGACAGCAGACGGACGGACGGACGGACGGACAGACATCGTTAAATCGACTCAGCTGGTGATTCTAAGCCGATCGGTATACTTAAAGGTGGGTCTAGCTCGATTATTTCTTGGTGTTACAAACATTTGGCGCGAAACTAACTTATAATACCCTAGACCACTAAGTGGTGTAGGGTATAACAAGTAAGGAAAGGCTAAAGTCGGGCGGGGCCGACTATAATACCCTACACCACTCCCTGCGTATGTACCTCGCTTTGATTATTAAACCCAGGTATTTCATGGGAGCAATTTTATGTAGTTCATACAAATTATATAAATTATATTCATATAATTTATATGCTATAAATTAATCTTTAGTCAAATTTAACGAATATGGTAAATAATATGGCAATTGATCCAATTGTCCGACAGACAAATACAAATTATACAGTAGTTAAACAAAGTCATACCAAAGTATGGACATATGGGCATCACCCAAACAATTCTCATTGCAATTCAATTCGGTAAAAAATTGAAATCGGGAAGGATTTTTGCATCCTGTAATTGTATGTTTTTGACAAAAAATGTTAAATCGGAAAGGACATTTGTATGGGGGTATATTGAAACCTGGAACGATGTGACCCGCTTTCACCATCTCTGTTTATTGGTGAAATATAATATGTAAAATTTGGATAAAATCGGTTAAACATTCCAGAGCAACATTTGTATGAGGGCTATATCTAAATCTGAACCGATCTTACCCACTTTCACCATAGGTTTTTTAGTTGGAATTTAAGATGTTGTGCCAATTTTAAAGAAAAACGGGTACAATATGTGGATTTTAGAGCGGAAAAAGTCAAATCGGGAGCGACATTTGTATGGAGGCTATATCTAAATCTGAACCGATCTTACCCAATTTTTGCATACGTGTTTCTAGTTGGATTATAAGATGTTCTGCAAAATTTAAATAAAATTTGGTACAATATGTCGTTTCTAGAGCGGAAAATGTTAAATCGGGAGCGACATATGTATGGGGGCTATATCTAAATCTGAACCGATCATACCCACTTTCAGCATAGGTATTTCTAGTTCAATTATAAAATGTTCTGCCAAGTTTCATGACAATCGGACAACAATTGCGACCTGTAGAGTGCGAACAAGCTTAGATGGACAGCAGACGGACGGACGGACAGACATCGTTAAATCGACTCAGCTGGTGATTCTAAGCCGATCGGTATACTTAAAGGTGGGTCTAGCTCGATTATTTCTTGGTGTTACAAACATTTGGAAACTAACTTATAATACCCTAGACCACGAAGTGGTGTAGGGTATAACAAGTAAGGAAAGGCTAAAGTCGGGCGGGGCCGACTATAATACCCTACACCACTCCCTACTTATTTAGTTCATACAAATTATATAAATTATATTCATATAATTTATATGCTATAAATTAATCTTTAGTCAAATTTAACGAATATGGTAAATAATATGGCAATTGATCCAATTGTCCGACAGACAAATACAAATTATACAGTAGTTAAACAAAGTCATACCAAAGTATGGACATATGGGCATCACCCAAACAATTCTCATTGCAATTCAATTCGGTAAAAAATTGAAATCGGGAAGGATTTTTGCATCCTGTAATTGTATGTTTTTGACAAAAAATGTTAAATCGGAAAGGACATTTGTATGGGGGTCTATTGAAACCTGGAACGATGTGACCCGCTTTCACCATGTCTGTTTATTGGTGAAATATAATATGTAAAATTTGGATACAATCCGTTAAACATTCCAGAGCAACATTTGTATGAGGGCTATATCTAAATCTGAACCGATCTTACCCACTTTCACCATAGGTTTTTTAGTTGGAATTTAAGATGTTGTGCCAATTTTAAAGAAAAACGGGTACAATATATGGATTTTAGAGCGGAAAAAGTCAAATCGGGAGCGACATTTGTATGGAGGCTATATCTAAATCTGAACCGATCTTACCCAATTTTTGCATACGTGTTTCTAGTTGGATTATAAGATGTTGTGCCAATTTTAAAGAAAATCGGGTACAATATGTCGTTTCTAGAGCGGAAAATGTCAAATCGGGAGTGACATTTGTATGGGGGCTATATCTAACTCTGAACCGACCTTACCCAATTTTTGCATACGTGTTTCTAGTTGGATTATAAGATGTTCTGCCAAATTTAAAGAAAATCGGGTACAATATGTGGTTCCTAGAGCGGAAAAAGTGAAATAGGGAGCGACATTTGTATGGGGGCTATATCTAAATCTGAACCGATTTCCTCCAAATTCAATACCGATGGTCCTTGGTCAGAAAAAATAACTTCTGCCAAGTTTCATGACAATCGGACTACCGTTGCGACCTGTAGAGTGCGAACAGGCTTAGATGGACAGCAGACGGACGGACGGACGGACAGACAGACATCGTTAAATCGACTCAGCTGGTGATTCTAAGCCGATCGGTATACTTAAAGGTGGGTCTAGCTCGATTATTTCTTTTCGCGAAACTAACTTATAATACGAAGTGGTGTAGGGTTTAAAAATACGGTCGTGTTTATCATTATATGTGTATTCGCTCAGCTTTGTTCTCTGCTGACAGCGGCATGTGTTGATTTTATTATACCCTACACCACTTCGTGGTCTAGGGTATTATAAGTTAGTTTCGCGCCAAATGTTTGTAACACCAAGAAATAATCGAGCTAGACCCACCTTTAAGTATACCGATCGGCTTAGAATCACCAGCTGAGTCGATTTAACGATGTCTGTCTGTCCGTCCGTCCGTCCGTCCGTCTGCTGTCCATCTAAGCTTGTTCGCACTCTACAGGTCGCAACGGTAGTCCGATTGTCATGAAACTTGACAGAATTTATTTTTTCTGGTCAACGACCATTGGTATTGAATTTGGAAGAAATCGGTTCAGATTTAGATATAGCCCCCATACAAATGTCGCTCCCTATTTCACTTTTTCCGCTTTAGAAACCACATATTGTACCCGATTTTCTTTAAAATTGGCAGAACATCTTATAATCCAACTAGAAACACCTATGCAAAAATTGGATAAGATCGGTTCAGATTTAGATATAGCCCCCATACAAATGTTGCTCCCGATTTGACATTTTCCGCTCTAGAAATCACATATTGTACCCGATTTTCTTTAAAATTAGCACAACATCTTATAATCCAACTAGGAACACCTACACAAAAATTGGGTAAGATCGGTTCAGATTTAGATATAACCCCCATACAAAAGTCGCTCCTGATTTGACATTTTCTGCTCTAGAAACGACATATTGTACCCGATTTTCTTTAAATTTGGCAGAACATCTTATAATGCAACTAGAAGCACGTATGCAAAAATTGGGTACGATCGGTTCTGATTTAGATATAGCCCCCATACAAATGTTGCTCCCGATTTGACATTTTCCGCTCTAGAAATGACATATTGTACCCGATTTTGCTTTAAATTTTGCAGAACATCTTATAATCGAACTAGAAACACGTATGCAAAAATTGGGTAAGATCGGTTCAGATTTAGATATAGCCCCCATACAAATGTCGCTCCCGATTTGACATTTTCTGCAATAGAAACGACATATTGTACCCGATTTTCTTTAAATTTGGCAGAACATCTTATAATCCAACTAGAAACACCTATGATGAAAGTGGGTTAGATCGGTTCAGATTTAGATATAGCCCCCATACAAATGTCGCTCCCGATTTGACTTTTTCCGCTCTAAAATCCACATATTGTACTCATTTTTCTTTAAAATTGGCACAAAATCTTATAATCCAACTAAAAAACCGATGGCGAAAGCGGGTAACATCGGTTCAGATTTAGATATAGCCCTCATACAAATGTTGCTCCCGAATGTTTAACCGATAAATAGAAATGGTGAAAGCGCGCCACATCGATCCTGGTTTCAATATACCCCCATACAAATGTCCTTTCCGATTTAACATTTTTTGTCAAACACATACATTTACAGGATGCAAAAATCCTTCCCGATTTCAATTTTTTACCGAATTGAATTGCAATGAGAATTGTTTGGGTGATGCCCATATGTCCATACTTTGGTATGACTTTGGTATACTACTGTATAATTTGTATTTGTCTGTCGGACAATTGGATCAATTACCATATTCGTTAAATTTGACTAAAGACGAATTTATTGCATATAAATTATATTCATATAATTTATATAATTTATATGAACTACATAAAATTGCTCCCATGAAATACCTGGGTTTAGTAATCAAAGCGAGGTATATACGCAGGGAGTGGTGTAGGGTCATATAGTCGGCCCCGCCCGACTTTAGCCTTTCCTTATTTGTTTTCCTTTTAGTTCTCTAAGTTAAGTCTTTTTTGGTGACTTTTCACGTTTTCATTCTATTCTTCGGATGTTTGGATTATTTTTGTAAGTATATTTATTTCTATGCCGTTCCGTGATAGTTATTAATATATCTTTAAGTTGTTTAAAGGCAGCATTTCTGAAATTGGATGAAAAGCAGCGGCAAAAAGGTAAGTTTTTTCAACAAATTATTTATTTATTTAACCGGTATACGTCTGAAAGAATTTGCAGTCGTATGCCGGCTAGCCGTTTCTTTTGAAGCGGGTGGGATTGTAAAGGGTGATTTTTTAAGAGCTTGATAACTTTTTTTTTTAAAAAAACGCATAAAATTTGCAAAATCTCATCGGTTCTTTATTTGAAACGTTAGATTGGTCCATGACATTTACTTTTTGAAGATAATTTCATTTAAATGTTGACCGCGGCTGCGTCTTAGGTGGTCCATCCGCTTAGTCCAATTTTGGCATTTCCACGTTTTTGAGTAACAGAGACCCAATTGGTGCGAACGGCGACGAATCGAAAATTGGTGGTCATCATTAACACTGGCCGATACAGCTGCGATATTTTCTTCAGTTCGCACTCTACGTAAGCGTGTTGGTGGTTTAATGTCCAACAATGTAAATTTGGTGCGAAATTTAGTCACAATAGCCCGAATAGCCGCTTCAGTGGGTCGATTAAACTGACCATAAAATGGAAGCGCGCAATGAACTTTCTTAACAGAGCACGCATTTTGATAATAAAATTCAATAATTTGCAAGCGTTGTTCGTTTGTAAGACGATTCATGATGAAATGTCAAAGCATACTGAGCATCTTTCTCTTTGACACCATGTCTGAAATCCCACGTGATCTGTCAAATACTAATGCATGAAAATCCTAACCTCAAAAAAATCACTCTTTACTTTATTTTTTTTGGGCCGGCCCATAAGCTTCCCTCTAACCTAATTTAAATCTTGAAAGAATACCAAACACAAAATTGAAATTTTTTATTTTTCAGTAGACAAGATGGGTTTTTTGTTGAAAATTGTGTATAAAAACATAAGCTCAATTGTAAAAATTATTGTTAGAATAAGAAAAGAAGTGTTTCAGAAATTTACCAAGCCGGTGGATAAATTAATTGTACCAGTTAGTATGATAGTGGTCTAAGTCACACTTTATCCGTTTTGATATATCTAAATCACAGAACTGATCAACGCCAAGAGAAAATTTTACATGTATAAAATTTGTTCTTTATATTTGACTTAGACCACAACATACTAACTGTCCAATTAAACTTTTATTTTGTACCCAATTGTAAATCGTTAAGTGCTTTTATTGAAATTTAATGAAATTGAATGAAGATAAATTAAAAATTATAAACTTTCATTACAGTAAAAACTCATTTCAACATAATTGGAATTATACAGTTCAAATATCCATCTGATTTATCGCCAATTCCTGACGATCTCTTACATGGTTACATAGATCAATGCTGAACATTGCCTGGCTGGTTTCTCGAGGCATTTGTTACATTATTAAATTTTTTATTTTCTTATTTGTTTTATAGTCGCACTTTTGTTGATCTGATTTTGGAAGAAACAATTATAGTTCCTCAAATACCAGCTGCAAAGGTCAACTGTAAGATTGAAAAACCCATAGAAAACGCCCAAAATTTAAGCTATATAACAATAAAAACTATAGAAAAAAAATTGTAGCAATCTGGCTTGTTAAAACGCCATGCTTATGTTAGCAAATCTATTGGTAAGATATTTGCAATTTCAAATACATAAATATAAACAAGTAAAAACGGCGTTAAGTTCGGCCGGGCCGAACTTTATATACCCTCCACCATGGATTGCATTCCACAAAGGTTGTCGGTTTTCGTAGAAGTGCAGTAATATTACAGGAAAATATAATTTTTTTTAATATAGGCAAACCAAAACAAATATTGAAAAAATAATTTTATAAATAAATATAATATTTTAATTATTTCAAACCATTATTTATTTCAAATCAAAAAATAAATATTCTTATAAAGAGTGATTTTTTTGAGGTTAGGATTTTCATGCATTAGTATTTGACAGATCACGTGGGATTTCAGACATGGTGTCAAAGAGAAAGATGCTCAGTATGCTTTGACATTTCATCATGAATAGACTTACTAACGAGCAACGCTTGCAAATCATTGAATTTTATTATCAAAATGCGTGCTCTGTTAAGAAAATTCAGAAAGAAAGAAATTGTGTTCAGCGACGAAGCTCATTTTTGGCTCAATGGGTACGTAAATAGGCAGAATTGTCGATTTTGGAGTGAATATCAGCCAGAAGCATTGCAAGAGCTACCAATGCATCCAGAAAAAGTCACAGTTTGGTGCGGTTTATGGGCTGGTGGCATCATTGGACCGTACTTCTTCAAAGATGATGCGAATCGTAACGTAACTGTGAATGGTGAGCGCTACCGTGAGATGATATCCAACTTTTTTTTGCCCAAAATGGAAGAACTGAACTTGGTTGACATGTGGTTTCAACAAGATGGCGCTACATGCCACACAGCTCGCGATTCTATGGCCATTTTGAGGGAAAACTTCGGAGAACAATTCATCTCAAGAAATGGACCGGTAAGTTGGCCACCAAGATCATGCGATTTGACGCCTTTAGACTATTTTTTGTGGGGCTACGTCAAGTCTAAAGTCTACAGAAATAAGCCAGCAACTATTCCAGCTTTGGAAGACAACATTTCCGAAGAAATTCGGGCTATTCCGGCCGAAATGCTCGAAAAAGTTGCCCAAAATTGGACTTTCCGAATGGACCACCTAAGACGCAGCCGCGGTCAACATTTAAATGAAATTATCTTCAAAAAGTAAATGTCATGGACCAATCTAACGTTTCAAATAAAGAACCGATGAGATTTTGCAAATTTTATGCGTTTTTTTTTTTAAAAAAGTTATCAAGCTCTTAAAAAATCACCCTATATTTATATTTTCAAAAAGCTTAAGTACCATAAATATTGGTAGATAGTGGGAGCTACAGTTGCTTGTATTTTCATTCTATGAAAAAGTACAAAAAAATCCATTATCAGACGTACATAGTGCAAAATAACCTAACTTCATTATTCAACCAATTTTTGCCATAATAGAAAAGGTACAAATTTGGAACAAAAAATTTTTTATTTTGCGTGTCTATGCAGGCAGAGGAATGTATACACCGAATTTCATAATTCCAGCTGCGACCATGTGGTTGGTACCATTTTTACCCACTTGACGTTTCTACGCAATTAGAATTTCATCATTCTAGCTGTAGTCATTTAGTTGGTACTATTTGTGTCCCTCTGTACCATTGTATCCCTTGAAAGTACGAATTTCGAAAAATTCGTTTATTTTCCGATTCCTACTCAATCAGAGGAATGTATACTCCGAATTTGCATGACTCTAGCTGCGGTAATATGGTTGGTACTATTTGTATCCCCTTTTTCAATTTTAACTCCAAAATGTACGAATTTCGACAAATTCGTCTATTTTCCGTGTCTACGCAGTCAGAGGAATGTATACTCAGAATTTCATGACTCTAGCTCATTTAATTGGCATTTTTTATCCCTTTTTTTCATTTTAACCCCAAAAAGTACGAATTTCGAAAAACCTGTTTATTTTAAGTGTCTACGCAATCAGAGGAATGCATACACCGAATTTCATTATTCCAGGTGTAGCCGTTTGGTTGGTACCATTTTTATCCCTCCGTACCCATTGTATCCCTTGAAAGTACGAATTTGGAAAAAACCTTTTATTTTTTATGTCTACGCAGTCAAAGGAATGTATACTTCGAATTTCATGACTCTAGCTGCGGTCATTTGGTTGGTACTATTTTTATCCCCTTTTTCTATTTTGTCCCCAAAAAGTACGAATTTCGAAAAATCCGTTTATTTTCCGTGTATACACAGTCATGTCTACGTAGTCAAAGGAATGTATACTTCGAATTTCATGACTCTAGCTGCTGTCATTTGGTTGGTACTATTTTTATCCCCTTTTTCTATTTTGTCCCCAAAAAGTACGAATTTCGAAAAATCAGTTTATTTTCCGTGTGTACACAGTCAGAGGAATGTATACTCCGAATTTCATGACTCTACTCAATTAGAGGAATGTACACACCGAATTTCGAGTTTCTAGCTGTTGTCGTTTAATGTGTACCATTTTTATCCCTTTTTTGCCCCATTTCACCCCCTACCAATAAGAATCACTTTATGGTGCAGTTTTTTGCTATAAGGGTAATACGCATACCAAATATCAAGCAAATATTATCAGACATATTCAAAAAACATGCTTAAATACGCTAAAATAGTAGGGATTATTATGGGTATTTTTAGTCCTTGTGAGGGAAAAATTTTTCCCTTTGGGCCGATTTCGGCCCATTTCAATCCCAACCGATCTACGACTATAAGACACATTTATGGAAAATTTGGACGTCCTAGCTCCTTTCGTTTAGATGCTAGCGTGCTTTCAACAGACGGACAGACGGACGGACGGACGGACGGACGGACGGACGGACATGGCTAGATCGTCTTAGAATTTTATGACGATCAAGAATATATATACTTTATAGGGTCTCAGGTCAATATTTCAAGGTGTTACAAACGGAATGACAAAGTTAGTATACCCCCATCCTGGAGGTGGAGGGTATAAAAAGTAATAAATGTAAATCCAACTTTTCAGATGACTCAGATGATTTCATATATATGAAAAATATTTCGACTTTTAACTATATAGGATTTTATTGATAAATGGACAAATTGTTTGGCTGAACGACGGCAGATTTTACAAAGCTCCGATATAATCACATATGAATTCTTAGAGGAGTTTGCTGTATTCAGTAACAATGATAATTGTTTATTTGAGCATTTAAGAAGAGATGTAGGCTCTCTTTATCCCAGCTACTGTGGCATACAGTCATGGGATGATTTTTCCAAGAATATATAATTAGCATTTACTAAAGACAGTACAGTTCAAAATCTTTTAAACCGTTCTGCTAGCTTAAACGAAGGTAATATACCTAACAATTATATATTTCTTTAGTTGCAGATTCAAAAAAGGCAGTAGCTTGCAAATGTACAAAAGCATCAAAAATTGTTTTTATTTTTATGTTAAATAACTATATTTAACTCTAAATACTAATAAAATTTAATAAAATAATTCAAATTTATAAAAATGCTGTTTTAATTAATTTCATCAACAGATAGAATCGATATATAAGTCCGAATAATGGGGTTCTCTCAACTGAGGGAATCGGTATCCATGACCGAATATGCGGTTCTGTCAACTAATGGAATCGGTATTCACGACCGAATAAATCGGTTTGCTCAACTGGGTGCATCTAAATAATTCTCGTTTGGAGATTGCCTGAACTAAATATGTTAGTTGCAACAATAGAAATTGTATTTAATGTCAGTTGGGTTAAATAAAATTCAGTTACTGTGACTAAATTAATATGTAGTCACAACTGAAAAGTTAGGTAGTACGTAGGACTATCAAAATTTAGTTGGAAAATAATTCGGTTGCAGCAACGAAACTGTTTTCTGGGTGCAGTTCAGATACCAATTCTTCTTCTTCTTTCTTGTTTCCATAATTTTCCTTAACATCCATAGTTTTTCGGTTATAAACAACAAAATTTTTACTTTTCAACTTAGAAAGGGCGGTTCCTTTTTGCAGAAATTAGCAAACCCAAAAAATATGTTACCTGGATTATAATTGTGAAACTCAAGAAAAAAACCTTCAGAAAACACTCATTAACGTGAACAACAATACACAATTGACTCAAACCAAGTGAATATTTTAGTAACTCACATTCTGGCAATTCGTACCCAATTAAAACTTTAAGATAACTTGATTAGTTTTAATTCTATATAGCTCCAAATTATAATTTCATACAAAAATATGAAACGGACTGTAATTGGATTCATTTGTACACCATTTAACTCGTTTATGTGAAATTTATGTAAAGCTCTTAACTAACACCAACAGCTGATAACGGGTATTACATCATTACTTGCTTACACCCGAACAATGTTCACATCATTTCGTCAGCAGGCTGAAGATCAAAGAGTCCCTTGTTGCCGAAACCTCTGAAAGAATGAATATGGAAGAATGATTCCATATGATCTTTGTGTTGAAAAATCAAATTTGGCTCATTTCCCAAGTTGTTTAAAGTAAGGAAAGGTTAAAGTCGGACGGGGCCAACTTTATGATACCCTCCATTTCTCTTTATCTCATTACAATTCGGTGGAAAAAGTGAAATCGGGAGAACAAAACATTGAACGATTTGTTCCCTTTCACCGTATGTATTTCATTTTGAAGTATAAGTTGATATACCTAATTTGAAGTAAATCTTTTAAAATATTTGGTTTCTATAAAGGAAAAAGTGAAATTGTGAGCGAAAATGTTATGTGATCTATATATCTGGACTGTTCTAACCCATTTTCACCATAGATGTTTCTACTTAAAATATAAGGTGTTTTACCAAATTTCTTGAACATCGATTATAGTATTTGGTTGAAATTTGTATGGGAGCTATATATAAATCTGAAACGATCTGACTCACTTTTAAAACAGCTGTTTCTAGTCGGATTATTAGTTGCGGTGCCAAATTTGAAGAAAATCGGTTCAAATATGTGGTCTCTAGAGAAGAAAAAGTCAAGACGAAATTTGTATGGTTGCTATATATAAATCTGAACCGATCTGACCCATTTTCACCATAGGTGTTTCTAGTTGAAATCTAAGATTTTTGCTAAATATAAAGAAAACCTGTTAAAATATGTGGTTTCTTGAGAGAAAAAGTCAAATCGGGAGTGAAATTTGTATGGGAGCTATATATAAATCTGACTCACCGCAAATGTTTCTAATTGAAAGAAGAGGTGCTGTGCCAAATAAATATAAAGAAAATTGGTTAAAATATGTGGTGTCTAGAGTAGAAAAAGATAAATTGAGAACGGAATTTGTATTGGGGATATATCTATATCTGAACCGATCTGACCCATTTTCTCCATAGATGTTTCTAGTTCCATTGTGAGGTACTGTGCCAAATTTAAAGCAAATCGCGTGAAATTTGTGGTTTCTAGAGCGGAAATACTCAAATCGCGACATTTGTATGGGGGCTATATAAAGGGTGATTTTTTAAGAGCTTGATAACTTTTTTTTAAAAAAAGCGCATAAAATTTGCAAAATCTCATCGGTTCTTTATTTGAAACGTTAGATTGGTCCATGACATTTACTTTTTGAAGATAATTTCATTTAAATGTTGACCGCGGCTGCGTCTTAGGTGGTCCATCCGCTTAGTCCAATTTTGGCATTTCCACGTTTTTGAGTAACAGAGACCCAATTGGTGCGAACGGCGACGAATCGAAAATTGGTGGTCATCATTAACACTAGCCGATACAGCTGCGATATTTTCTTCAGTTCGCACTCTACGTAAGCGTGTTGGTGGTTTAATGTCCAACAATGTAAATTTGGTGCGAAATTTAGTCACAATAGCCCGAATAGCCGCTTCAGTGGGTCGATTAAACTGACCATAAAATGGAAGCGCGCAATGAACTTTCTTAACAGAGCACGCATTTTGATAATAAAATTCAATAATTTGCAAGCGTTGTTCGTTTGTAAGACGATTCATGATGAAATGTCAAAGCATACTGAGCATCTTTCTCTTTGACACCATGTCTGAAATCCCACGTGATCTGTCAAATACTAATGCATGAAAATCCTAACCTCAAAAAAATCACTCTTTATAAATCTTAACCGATTTGCCTCAAATTAAATAGCGTTAGTCCTTGGGCCGCAAAACCCACTTGCTCTAATTTTTGTTAGGATCGGACAATAAATACCACCTGCACTTTGATTACAAGAATAGATGGACAGACAGACGGACATAGCTAAATTGATTCAAAAAGGGATTCTAAGTCGATCTGTATACTTAACAAAGACCTAATACCCTAGTGGAGGGTATAAAAATAACAATATAAATAATTACCCTTTACTGAATAGTACCCAATTTTTTCATGTTTAAAAATTTACTTGGTTCCTGGTTCCCAAATTTAACCAAAATTTTATATACTCAGAGTTTAAATGCAGGCTTGGTATGAGTAATGTTGCCAGATTTCACACTTTGTCTTCGCCTAAATGTTACTGGGATAGTAAGAGGACTCATACGTACACTTCAAATAATCTCAGGTCGTCATTTCCTGATGTTGCAAACAGAATGACAAACTTTGCATCGACTCCTTTGTATTACAAACAAAAAATATTTTTAATTTTTCTGTTACATTCTTCTTCATAATCGTTTTCTGCAAATTTGGAAACAAAATCAACGGCACAGGATATAACAAATGAAATACCAGCTGCAATTCCCCGCAAGTGGGGAATTTCAAAACTAAAGCGAAATAAGATAGAATAAACTTATTTCCGAAACAAAGCCAATGCAATTCATTCATGACGCATGCCTTCCTATTGTTTAATGTTAGTAATTTCAAAAAAAAATCATCTTTCATTCCTTCGTCCCACCAGTGCGGTTGTTGGTGCTGCATTACATGTGGAGTGACCCAGTACTCGTTATGTTCATTACCACAGCAAGCCCCCTCTTCATGCTGGCTGTCTGATTCTTGGATTCTGCTTCTCCGTTTGGCATTCTGATTTGCTGCATTATTCTGCAATGGTTTTATTATTTCCGAATTTTGCTTCTATGACGAGTACGAATATAATCACTATTTTGCAGTTTAATTTCGTTCTTCCTGCACTTTCACCGGCAGAAAGAAGATTCTGTTAATAATGAAAAGAAACATTGACGTGTGTATTTTACTACTATCTGTTGTGGAATTGAACCATGTTCCATGTTACCAATTTACGATGAAAGTAAAGTACTGTGGTCCATAAAGTACCACATTTAGGAGGTATCATGCCCCGTCAGACGTTAGTCTTTCCTTACTTTTGTAGTTAAGAATCGAGCAATATTCAGTGAAAACTTCTAAATGTTTATTAGCATTGTCTTTTTGCTTTAGGGAGGAGAGGAATTGTACCGGTGTTATTAATAGCACACAAAATTTTTTGAGAAATATTTATAATTTGTGTTCAAACTTGGATGCTGCATCTAATAAACAATTAATATTAATTTGCTTTAAATAGTGGAATTTACAGCATTTATTTATTTAAATTTCGTATTTTACAAATTCAGCTTCTTTGGAAAGTTTCGAGTTTAAACCATCCTCGAGGCATGTTTCGCAAAACAAAAAAGAGTTGAAAGCCAAAAGAAAACGAATAAATTATTAAAGACGGGCAGGGTGACAAGGGCAACCACTAACATGCTCAACATACATAAAATTAAATTGTCGCGATGTGCATTAGACAGCGTGTAAAAAACAAAAAGAAACAGGCATTCCAACAATTTTGATTAAAAATAAAATGAAAGAATTATAATTAAACCTGAACACCAACAGCAGCTACACGCAACGAACAGGAGCATAAATGTTATGTAACGCAATTAAGCCGACTATAATCTGTGCTATCAAATCACCCACGAAATTTATCACGAAGATCTCACCATCAACAAAAAGATTTCCCAACATAATCTCATACAAAAATGTTTTCCCTCTGCACGGACGGATTAGAAATGACAATTGATTGTTGAACGTGAAATATGGGAGTCACTGTGTCGGTAATGACATTTGGGGCGATATTTACTCTTTGTAAATGTGTTATCGGCACTCACAGATGTTAGTGTTTTGTTACGCGTAAGCTAAGCAATTATGAAGATAAATCCAAAGCGATATTGACCAAAAAACTTAGGTGGCCAAGAAACTATATAAATGAAACAAGCTCAACCAAATATTTTCATTAAAATAGTGCATGTATCAATAAAAATCCCGATGCCTAAATAATGAACATCCGAAGGAAATTGACGCCTCAGCGCTCATTTTTGTAAAAAGGGTATGCAAATTTTGACTCTGAAAACCCATCTCCTGTATTAAATTATTTTACAAACTTGTAGTCAGTGATGTAATTTGTCGTCCGATATTCATCATTTAGGCATCATTCTATTTATTTTTAATAACACCTCTTACAAAATGTTTCCCAGAAATATGAGTTTTTACCTGTCATCTTGAAAAATCAATATAAACGTCCTATAATACTGCCTAAAAGTTATTCTAAAAAAGGATTACACAATTTTATTTAAAGTGGTTCTAAGGGTCTATTAATTCAAAACAACAATTTTGGACAAAAATGCAACATAAAATTACATGGAAAAAACGTGATTTTTAGAGTTGTTTTCAAGGAGCGTTTAGATAAGGGATGGCTTGACCCAGTGACGAAATATTTTGCAGATCATCATTAAACAATCCAATCTTCATTTCTTGGGGTGACCGTTGCAATTTAATTTCGTGACCCATCCTACTATATATAAATCTGAACCGACCCGACCCATTTTCACAATTGTCAAATTTGAAGAAGATCTGTTAAAATACGTGGTTTCTAGAGCAGAGAAAGTCAAATCGGCAGCGGAATTGGAATGGGAGCTATATATAAATCTGAACCGATCTGACCTATTTTCACCATGGGTGTTTCTAGTTGAATTATAAGATGTCTTGCAATATTTGAACACATTCTGGTAAAATATATGGTTTCTAGAGCGGAAAAATTCAAATTAGGTGAGAAATTTGTATGGGAGCAATATATAAATCTGAACCGATCTAACACATTTTCACCAAAGGTGTTTCTAGTTGAAATATAAGTTGTTTTGCCAATTTTGAAGAAAATCTGTTAAAATATGTGGTATATGTTCTAGTAGATATTTTTGAGTTCTGTAAAAAAACAAATTAGACAAGGACCCAAGGATTATTTTGAGATATTAACATTAAAAATCGGAATCTCGGATATATTTTTGAAATCGGTCCAAAGTTGACTGCTTTTCGTATTTATCGATTTTAAAGAAAAATAAAAATTTCAATTTTCTGTATTGTCATTTATTTTGGTTTAAGTCCAAAGGTTGTGCTGAAGTCTTCAGCAGAACCCAAACATAGCAAAAAAGGCAAGTGAGACCTTTATTTTTGCATTTAAAAGTTTCGATGGGCGCTACCCCATCTCGTCAGAACTTTCACAGCGAATGTGTTTCTTTGACTTAAATCAAGGTTCATATTAGTACCGGCGCTCACATATGACAAATGAGAAGCACTGATAAACAAAATATTCCACCGAGCTAAGTCGCGACACATTAAAAGTCTCACTTTGCCAATTCAATGTTATGCATGTGCTTGCATCGCTGGCAACAATGCAGAGGTTGTTGTTGGACGGTATGGTCCGTCTTCAATGTCCCAGATGTTTCGAATTTCGGAAAAATAAAAGTTGTGCTAGGTTTGTGCCCAATTGTGCCGTAAAAAGTTTTTCGAAAAATTGAAAATTGACGGAGATATTGCGAAAAAAACTTTTTTTCAAAAAAATCGCTGGGATTGCCTTTTCCTTTTTTTGCAAAAACAAAAGTTGTGCTGGATTGTGCTAGCGGAGTACATAATTGTGAAGTTTTTAAAAAAGTTCTATCTCAACCCGTTTTCGAAAAATATCTATTTTCGAAAAAATCCTAGAATTTCCATTTTGTTTTTTCGCAAAAACAAAAGTTGTACTGAATTGTGCCCAGTTGTGCCGCAAAAAGTTTTTCGAAAAAATTAAAATTGAGAGAGATACAGCGAAAAAAACTTTTTGCAACAAAAATCGCTGATATTTTCATTGTAGGTTTCATGGACAGCAAAAGTTGTGCTAGGCTAGAGGAGGTTGCTATTGTGCCGTTTCAAGCTAAGTTCTATCTCAAACCTTTTTCGAGAAAATTAAAATTTTGGCGATTTTTCAAAAAAATGCTCTAATTTTGTCAAAATCGCGATTTTTGCAAAACCAAAAGTTGTGCTGATCATTTGCTATCATATTGATCATTTGCTATCATATTCTAATCGGTGGGTAATAACGGATATATTCTCGGCAAACGAATAGGGTTCGGAAATAGGCGACATTTTAAATATAATTAAAAATAGATTTCACTACGATTTTTAACAACTGTATCAAGAGATAGATTTGCTACTAATTTATAAACAAGTTAATCCTTCTACGCATTGGCTAGCAGCGAACTAATGAAGATTGAATATGAAGGCGTAAATAAAAGAATCACAAATGTTGGAAGACTATCAAACATATTTGAAGAAATGAACGGACGTTTCTAAATTCTAGTAGATCAATGAATAATTATGAAAAAACATCAAAGAGGCGTTAATACACGTTAATACGTTAATACAGAAAGAAAATATAGAATGGAACAAGACATAGAAAAAGTAATTACAGCGTCTCCAACGAGCTGTGCCTATACTGAAAAAAGAAAAGAAATCCAAACCAATAACGCAATCAAAAATTGATTTATCGGTATAAATTGATCTAATTTTAACTGCCGCGTTTAAAATTGTTAAATGGTAATACGCGACCTTAGAACAAAAAGGTTCTAACTGACATGTTGATAAATTGGTCTATAACATATAATACTAAACTTTGTAAGCTCTTTCGATATCTGCTATCCCCATAACGATTCCTCTTACCGTTCACGAGATATCCAAAGCAACAAAGTTCTAACTACAAATTGTCTATGACAATTTAGTAAACAAAGTTCTAACTAACACCCAGATAGAACCTTGCGTCCCTAAACAAGATGAAAGATGTTGCTGATAGAAATTAGATTTGACTAAAGTATTGTTGATATAACTTTGCTGCATATCATTGTTAAGTTTTCATTAGACAAAAAGAATCAACGTTCTAAATCTGATCGATATGATAAGTGAGAAACTTTTTACTTGGTGCGGTTTTTTGACTGATATTCAGAAAGTACGTTGTTCTTCACATTCGTTTGTAACTGAATTATCATTCTATAAAGTATAGAAGCAAAGTAATCTTGAGCCACACAATATCCGAAATAAATCAAAATCAAATATTGATTACAGACCAAAATACAATAAACGAACAAAATTAAAAAAGTGAGCAACTTTTAATGTGGAAGAAAAAGAGAACATGTGGAGAAGAAAATGAAAGAAGAGCGAGATGATGACTTCTAAATTAACTTTTGATATTCAAAATGTTTTATCACGCCCTCGTGCAGAAATCGGTTTAATATTTTATTATTCCAAACTGCGCATATTTGTCCATTGAACAAATTAAAAAAATTGAGTCTACTATTAATGTTCATATATATATTAGAGCTGACATTTCATATTACAAAACAACATGAACAGATAATGGCCGATCTGATAGAGCATATTTACCGTTACGGTCAACTGAGGTATCGAAAAAGTAATATATCTACCTTCCGATAATTGTGTACATTTAGTTTAACAGAACGTCAGAGGCTTAAATTCGAAGTTGTCTAATTTATAGTTTCAATATTAATTATCATATTATTACCTTTACTGAAATCTGGCTTACTTACAATATTTTACATTCCGAAATACTATGAGGTAAATATCAGATATTCTGATGTGATCGTGTGGATACGAGTACAAAACAGGTGGTGGGATTCTAATTGCAGTCTCCATCGACTTTCCTGCTGAACAAAATATAAAAAATTATAAAATTTAGCTTGAGGAGAAAGGAAATTTGCTCAAAGAGAAAAGAAGAGTAATTCGCGTTTTGGAACTAAAAAAAAAAATTTTAAAGAAGGGTATTTTTTAAAATATTTATTACAAACAAACTTTATTTCTTTTAACATCACAATAAAACCACAAACCACACTTTCTATTAAAACAAGTAAGGAAAGGCTAAAGTCGGGCGGGGCCGACTATATAATACCCTACACCACTCCCTGCGTATGTACCTCGCTTTGATTACTAAACCCAGGTATTTCATGGGAGCAATTTTATGTAGTTCATACAAATTATATAAATTATATTTATATAATTTATATGCTATAAATTAATCTTCAGTCAAATTTAACGAGTATGGTAAATAATATGGTAATTGATCTAATTGTCCGACAGACAAATACAAATTATACAGTAGTATACCAAAGCCATTTCAAAGTATGGACATATACATCACCCAAACAATTCTCATTGCAATTCAATTCGGTAAAAAAGTGAAATCGGGAAGGATTTTTGCATCCTGTAAATGTATGTGTTTGACAAAAAATGTTAAATCGGAAAGGACATTTGTATGGGGGTATATTGAAACCTGGAACGATGTGACCCGCTTTCACCATGTATGTTCATTGGTGAAATATAATATGTAAAGTTTGGCCAAAATCGGTTAAATATTCGGGAGCAACATTTGTATTGGGGCTATATCTAAATCTGAACCGATCTTACCCACTTTCACCATAGATGTTTCTAGTTCGATTATAAGATGTTGTGCCAATTTTAAAGAAAAACGGGTACAATGTGTAGATTTTAGAGCGGAAAAAGTGAAATCGGGAGCGACATTTGTATGGGGGCTATATCTAAATCTGAACCGATCTTACCCAATTTTTGCATACGTATTTCTAGTTGGATTATAAGATGTTCTGCAAAATTTAAAGAAAATCGGGTATAATATGTCGTTTCTAGAGCGGAAAATGTCAAATCGGGAGCGACATTTGTATGGGGGCTATATCTAAATCTGAACCGATCTTACCCAATTTTTGCATACGTGTTTCTAGTTGGATTATAAGATGCTGTGCCAATTTTAAAGAAAATCGGGTACAATATGTGGTTTCTAAAGCGGAAAAAGTGAAATAGGGAGCGACATTTGTATGGGTGCTATATCTAAATCTGAACCGATCTTACCCAATTTTTGCACAGGTGTTTCTAGTTGGATTATAAGATGTTGTGCCGTCCGTCTGCTGTCCATCTGAGCTTGTTCGCACTCTACAGGTCGTAATTGTTGTCCGATTGTCATGAAACTTAACAGAAGTTATTTTTTCTGGCCAAGGACCATTGGTATTGAATTTGGAGGAAATCGGTTCAGATTTAGATATAGCCCCCATACAAATGTCGCTCCCTATTTCACTTTTTCCGCTTTAGAATCCACATATTGTACCCGATTTTCTTTAAAATTGGCACAACATCTTATAATCCAACTAGAAACACGGATGCAAAAATTGGGTAAGATCGGTTCAGATTTAGATATAGCCCCCATACAAATGTCGCTCCCGATTTGACATTTTCCGTTCTAGAAACGACATATTGTACCCCGTTTTCTTTAAATTTTGCAGAACATCTTATAATCCAACTAGAAACACGTATGCAAAAATTGGGTAAGATCGGTTCAGTTATATATATATCCCCCATACAAATGTCGCTCCCGATTTGACATTTTTCCGCTCTAGAAACGACATATTGTACCCGATTTTCTTTAAATTTTGCAGAACATCTTATAATCCAACTAGAAACACGTATGTAAAAATTGGGTAAGATCGGTTCAGATTTAGATATAGCGCCCATACAAATGTCGCTCCCGATTTGACATTTTCCGCTCTAGAAAAGACATATTGTACCCGATTTTCTTTACATTTTGCAGAACATCTTATAATGCAACTAGAAACACGTATGCAAAAATTGGGTAAGATCGGTTCTGATTTAGATATAGTCCCCATACAAATGTCGCTCCCGATTTGACTTTTTCCGCTCTAAAATCCAGATATTGTACCCGTTTTTCTTTAAAATTGGCACAACATCTTATAATCCAACTAAAAAACCAGTGGTGAAAGTGGGTAAGATCGGTTCAGATTTAGATATAGCCTTCATACAAATGTTGCTCCCGAATGTTTAACCGATTTTGGCCAAATTTTACATATTATATTTCACCAATAAACAGACATGGTGAAAGCGCGTCACATCGTTCCTGGTTTCAATATACCCCCATACAAATGTCCTTTCCGATTTAACATATTTTGTCAAACACATACATTTACAGGATGCAAAAATCCTTCCCGATTTCAATTTTTACCGAATTGAATTGCAATGAGAATTGTTTGGGTGATGCCCATATGTCCATACTTTGGTATGACTTTGGTTAACTACTGTATAATTTGTATTTGTCTGTCAGACAATTGGATCAATTACCATATTATTTACCATATTCGTTAAATTTGACTAAAGATGAATTTATAGCATATACATTATATTCATATAATTTATATAATTTGTATGAACTACACAAAATTGTTCCCATGAAATACCTGGTTTTGTTTACAGTGCTTTACCGAAATAACCACATTTTTTGTCGAAAAAGATCGATTTTCCAAAAAAACGTGGACCGTTAAAGTTGGCCCAGTAATTTTGTTGTAAAGGGAGATTTTTTAAGAGCTTGATAACTTTTTTAAAAAAAAAAAACGCATAAAATTTGCAAAATCTCATCGGTTCTTTATTTGAAACGTTAGATTGGTCCATGACATTTACTTTTTGAAGATAATTTCATTTAAATGTTGACCGCGGCTGCGTCTTAGGTGGTCCATCCGCTTAGTCCAATTTTGGCATTTCCACGTTTTTGAGTAACAGAGACCCAATTGGTGCGAACGGCGACGAATCGAAAATTGGTGGTCATCATTAACACTGGCCGATACAGCTGCGATATTTTCTTCAGTTCGCACTCTACGTAAGCGTGTTGGTGGTTTAATGTCCAACAATGTAAATTTGGTGCGAAATTTAGTCACAATAGCCCGAATAGCCGCTTCAGTGGGTCGATTAAACTGACCATAAAATGGAAGCGCGCAATGAACTTTCTTAACAGAGCACGCATTTTGATAATAAAATTCAATAATTTGCAAGCGTTGTTCGTTTGTAAGACGATTCATGATGAAATGTCAAAGCATACTGAGCATCTTTCTCTTTGACACCATGTCTGAAATCCCACGTGATCTGTCAAATACTAATGCATGAAAATCCTAACCTCAAAAAAATCACTCTATATAAGCTGGCGTGTAATTTGGCTATTTAGGAGGGAAGATCATTATTTCCCAACTTTGGTGTCTGCGGAGACCCCCACTGAAATTTCCCGGCAAACATTTTCCTAGAATATTTTAATCCTTAAATGTCCTATTTGAAAAGGCCTTTTCGTGATCTTCTCGAAAAAAACATTGAACCATAAGGAGAAGAGTTAGAGGGTTAAGATATTCCACAAAAAAGATCCTCGTGATATTCCACTATATAAATAGTTCTGAAAATAAGAATTCTCTCAGACATTAACTTATAACACTTTTTATACCCTACACCACTTCGTGGTCTAGGTTAGTTTCGCGCCAAATGTTTGTAACACCAAGAAATAATCGAGCTAGACCCACCTTTAAGTATACCGATAGGCTTAGAATCATCAGCTGAGTCGATTTAACGATGTCTGTCTGTCCGTCCGTCTGCTGTCCATCTAAGGAAATCGGTTCAGATTTAGATATAGCCCCCATACAAATGTCGCTCCCGATTTCACTTTTCCGCTTTAAAATTGGCACAACATCTTATAATCCAACCAAAAAACCTATGGTGAAAGTGGGTAAGATCGGTTCAGATTTAGATATAGCCCTCATACAAATGTTGCTCCCGAATGTTTAACCGATTTTGGCCAAATTTTACATATTATATTTCACCAATACATACTTTGGTATGGTATGACTTTGGTATACTACTGTATAATTTGTATTTGTCTGTCGGACAATTGGATCAATTACCATATTCGTTAAATTTGACTAAAGATGAATTTATAGCATATAAATCATATGAATATAATTTATATAATTTGTATGAACTACATAAAATTGCTATCACGAAATACCTGGGTTTAGTAATCAAAGCGAGGTACATACGCAGGGAGTGGTGTAGGGTATTATATAGTCGGCCCGCCCGACTTTAGCCTTTCCTTACTTGTTTTAATTATCAAAGTCTGAAAAGGTGAACATTTTTAATACGAAAAAAAATTAAATTTTTTATGCGCTTTATGCACAAATACGTAAAATAATGTTAAAAACATAAAAACAAATCGAAAAATACGAAAAGTAACAAATCGAAAAATACGAAAAGTATCGACTTTGGGCCAATTTCTAAAATATAAACGATGTTAATATCTCAAAATAATCTAATGTCCAATTTCAATTTTATACAGAAAATTTGTAAGACGTGAAACAATATTATGCTAAGGTTATAATATATGCTACGAAAAGTACAAACTATACCTATTTCATGTGCCGAAAAATTCCCCATCTGTGCCAGATTATTATACCCTCCACTAGGGTACATTCAATAGGAGACGGGATAGTCCCATCTTTTTTTACACCGATCTGCTTAGAATCACTTTCAGAGTTGATTTAGCAATGTCCGTTTGTCCGTCCATATATTCTTGTAATACAGGTCGCAATTATTGTCCTATCCTAACAAAAGTTGGCACAAGAGAGTCTTCCTAATCGGTTCAGATTTATATATAGCTCCCATACAAATCGAGTTGACTTTTTCGCTCTATAGATCAGATATTTTAACTTCAAATTTGACACAGCACCGTTAAATTCAACCAGAAAAAGCTTCACCATAACTGTGGATCAGATCGGTTCATATTTATATATAGCTCCCATATAAACTCCGCTCCGGATTTGACTTATTTCGCCCTATAGCACTAATATTTTAACAGATTTTCTTCAGAACATCTTAAATATCAACTGGAAACATTTGTTATGAAAGTGGGTCAGATCTGTTCAGATTTATATACATTTCCAATATAAATGTCGTTCCGGTTTGACTTTTTTCGCTCTAAAAGCCGTATATTTTGACCGATTGTCTTAAAATTTGGCAGAGCACCTTATATTTCGGTGAACGTCGGTCTGATCGGTGCAGATTTATATATAGCTCCCATACAAATTTCGCTCTTGATTTGATTTTTTCCGCTCTAGAAACCAAATATTTTAACCGGTTTTCTTCAAATGTGGCAGCACATGATATATTTTCCTAAGAACAACTTATAATGAAAGTGATTCACATCGTTATATGTTTCGATATAGCGAAGATTAAAATTTCCTTTACGACTAGCTATTTTCGCTCTATAAACTACAAACATGCTATTTTGATCACGCTAGATACAACATTTTATTTTTCACGTATGAATATTGTACTGTATCCAAGGTTATAATATAGCCGCCGATTTTACTTTTTTTGAATTTAAATGGGGTAGAAAGTTAAAGATCTGCAATCTTTTATTAAGATCCAATGTAAGGTGTGGGTTATAGAGCGATAATTGTGTAAATTGCGGGCCGAGTTGTAAGGGGCTATACCAAAACACGGACCCATATACTTTCAAAGTATGTGTTTCACATCTAAATATGGCGTGGCGATGTTCGTTGGTAAATAATTGATTCAATTTTACGGCAGACAAATACAAATTATACAGTAGTAATAGGATGAATCAGACCGACATTTCAAAGGGGACCTATAACAACACTTGGGGTCTGATCCAAAACATGGGCCTATATATTTCTCATTCACGGTAGGTATTCCTAGATGAAATATCATGATCCGATGTAAGACGTAGTTTTTAGAGGTGTAATAGAGTAGAATGGGGCACCATTTGCATGGAGGTTATACCAAAATGTGTACCCATATATTTGACATTTAGTATATATTCTTAGTTGAAATATAATATAATATGCAAAATTTGAAAAACTTCCGATGTAAAATGTGGGTCCTAGAGAGGTAATAATTGAAATGGGGGCCCATTTGTAAGGAAGCTACATTTAATATTGGGCCTTTATAGATCACTTTCAAAGTAGGTATTCCTTATTGCAATATAACATGATCTGCAAAATTTTATCAAGATCCAAAGTAAGATGTGGGTTCTAGAGCGATGATAGTGTAAACTGGGGGCCCATTTGTATGGGGGCTATACAAAAACATTGACCTATATAGCTGGCATTCAAAAGACGCGTTTCTAATATAAATGTAACATTGTGTGTAAAATTTCATCAAGAGCCGATGTAAAATGTGAATTTTAGAGAAGTAATATTGTTAATCGGAGGTACATTTGTATCAAATCAAAACATAGACCCATGTGGTCAACTTTCCCGTGGGCTAGTCAAATATAACACGACTCTGAAAATTTGGGCATGATCCCATCTAAAATGTGTATTATAGAGCAGTAATAGTGTAAATTATAGGGATATTTGTACAGAGGCTATATATAAATCTGAGCAGAATTTTTCCAAATTCAATACCAATCGTCCTTGGCAGGTAACCTCTGCCAAATTTCATGACAATCGGGCCACAATTCACAAAACAAAATCGATTCAGCTGGTGATTCTAAGCCGATCCGTATACTTAAAGGTGGGTCTAGCTCGATGAGAACTCCAAGATTTAAACAAAATGCGGATATCCACTGCCACGAAAAACAAAAACGCCACTACGAAGCGTAAAAAAATCCTGCAACAGGAAATGGAAACAAATGAAGAACATGAAAAGAAACAAGTATTGGCATAGGCTACACACATCACAGACGTAATAATACTGAAACTTTAAATTACGTTATCAACCATAAACGAAAAGAACAAAACCGGAAGGTCAAGGCACACAAACAACCTATCTCACCCATCTGACACGAAATGCGGCACAGTATTCGAACTGGGGACAAAAATAAGGCTGATAGATGACAAGGAGCACGAGAGAATGTAAACAGCACAACAAACGAAGGAAAAGCTTACCACAATTAAATGTGGAACATAGGTTGGAGCTCATAGATATGTATGTATGGGTTAATGAGAGCGCCACCACTTTCCCTTAGTGAAGAGGGCTAGAAAGAGGGTAGGTTGACGTTTTGTGTTAAATATCAAATGGTGAAGACTGGCACTGCTATGGTAATCATTGTTTTTATTTTTCTTTCTTAACATCTCTTTTAAGGTTGTTTTATTTTCGTCTCTCTATTTAGCAGACAAATTACAACCCTTTAAAGAAGCATGTGTTTTTATCTTTGTACTTTCATTCGCTTTTTTCTTTTTTGCAATTTATATTTTACAACTTTCCACCCACAAATTGCAGGAGACACCGAAGTCCATTGACAGAAATTGTGCATGAATGGTGGTCAAACCACAAGGAAATAGTTGTAGGGACAGGGACACAATACACCCCTATCACGTCAACGTTTTACAGTCAGTCTCACCAGCTGTGTTTTTACTATTCCCTTTTCAATCACATTTCACCTGGTTACTTTGCAAACAAACACAACATTATCAAAGTATAAACATTAGGATTCAATGCAATTCAACGGAAATTGATTTCTCCCTAATCCAATAAACTGCAGAAAACATAGACGACAACATCCACTCTGTTCAAGGAACACAGAAATATGAAAACGTCGAAGACAACGCGACCAGACAGGCGATAAAAAATCACACAACATAATGGATCGAAGCAAAGTCTAATTTCTTCAAATATTTTTCTTCGCTTGAACTGTGATTTACTTTATTCTGTTCAAATGGGAATTATTTAGAGCAACGATTGCAGCTGTCTTCAACTCAACTCAACACGTTCAGGCTTATACACAATACATCGTGTATATTTTTGGGGTCAGTTTTTTCTTGACTTCTTTAAAAATTTATATTATGCCACATTGTCCCCATTGCACTGTTGACCTTAAACTGTTTATTTATTTATTTTTTCCAGAATGAGAACAGAATTTAATTTCTGATTGCTTGTTTATTTGTTGTTTCTGCGAATTTCCATTAGTTGTATGTACTTTGGAATTAATTATGCCCAAGTATTCACGCATGTCTGAGCAACAACTTATCGTTCGTTCTTTTTCCGTCCACCTCTGAAACAACATTTCTCTCAGAGTTGCATTTTGAAACTGAAACTCAAAATTGTTGCAACTCCGAGTTGACAGAGTGTTTTGGCCAGCGAGAGCCAAAAGGGAAGCAAAGGCTGACTTTGACGTTTCTCTTTGTGCTAATTCGTCTATGAACAAGCATGCTCTTTGCTGTTGTCATTCTTATGTTTACCATGCAGAGCTGTATTTCATTGTCAGTTGGTATTCATCGAAAGTCAGTGTTCGACAGTAAATGTTTTATCGACTGATTTGGGTATAATGCCACGTTCACATTATGAGTTGCTATACCTCGTCATTAGGGGAGTTTACACTTAGATTCCTCGTACAACCTGAAAATGGATTATGGCATCCAACTGTTGTCCATCAGGACAGGCAGGTCGTTTTTGAGTGTGAAGAAAATCGGATTATATGTAGCCTTCATAAAAATATTCCTCCTATTTACTCTATTACTGCTCTAGAATCTAAATTTTACATTGGATCTAGATCAAGATTTCCACATTATTTTATATTTCAACTACTCTAAGAAAAATAGCAATCCTAAATCTGATTAAACTTCATACTCCAATTTTACTACAGTTTAGTACAAATTTTCATTAAAATAGGAAAAATAACTAAGTACGATTACAATTTCCTCATTTCAAAGTTATAGTAAATAGTGCATGTCTAGTACACTTGTATAGAAAAAATTCCCAGTTTTTAAGAACGAATATAATGAAGAAATTTTTTGTATGGAAAACTTCTATTTTGAAAATTTTAACTAAAAATATTTTTATTCCTTAAGTTAAATTAATGTGTAAACACACAAATTTATGTTTTTTTGTGGCGGTTTTTCTTTAAGACTGGATAACTAAGCTGCGATAAAAAATCTAAAATCTAAATAAAATGTTCAAATTTCACTCAAAATAAAAAAAATTTTTATAGAATTGTCGCCAAAAGCAATATAAATAAAACCAGTAAGGAAAGGCTAAAGTCGGGCGGGGCCGACTATATGATACACTCCACTTTCTATTTCAATTTCAATTCGGAAAAAAGTGAAAACGGGAAAAATTTTTGTATGTTTCCTAATCATATGTCCTGGTTCAATTTGTCAAATCGGGAAGAATATTTGTATCACGGCTATATCCAAACATGGAATGAAGTGACCCATTTCTCAATAGATTCTTCTAGATTTGACTCTTTTCACGCTAGATACCACATATTACAACAGATTTTCTTCAAACTTGGCAAAACATCTTATATTTAAACTAGAAATACCAACGGTGAAAATGAGCCAGATCGGTTCAGATTTAGATATAGCCCCTATACGAATTTCACTCCCGATTTGACTTTATCTGCTGTAGAAACCACATATTTTAACAGATATTCTTCAAAATTGGCAAAACATCTTATATTTAAAATAGAAACACCCACGGTGAAAATGAGCCAGATCGGTTCAGATTTATATATAGCTCCCATACAAATTTCGCTCCCGATTTGACTTTTTCCGCTCTAGAGACCACATATTTCACTTGATTTGCTTCAAATTACCTTGCATTACCATATAATTCTACTAGAAACATCTGTGTTGAAAATGGATTAAATCGGTTCAGATTTAGATATAGCCCCCATACAAATTTCGCTCCCGATCTGGCTTTTTCCGCTATAGAAACCACATATTGTATCAGATTGTCTTCAGATTTGGTAAAACATCTTATATTTACACTAGAAACACCCATGTTGAATATATCTCAGATCGGTTCAGATTTATATATAGCTCCCATACAAATTTCGCTCCCGATTTGACTTTTTCCGCTCTAGAGACCACATATTTCACTTGATTTGCTTCAAATTACCTTGCATTACCATATAATTCTACTAGAAACATCTGTGTTGAAAATGGATTAAATCGGTTCAGATTTAGATATAGCCCCCATACAAATTTCGCTCCCGATCTGGCTTTTTCCGCTATAGAAACCACATATTGTATCAGATTGTCTTCAGATTTGGTAAAACATCTTATATTTACACTAGAAACACCCATGTTGAATATATCTCAGATCGGTTCAGATTTATATATAGCTCCCATACAACTTTCGCTCCCGATTTTACTTTTTCCGCTCTAGAAACCAGATTTGGTAAAACATCTTATATTTAAACTAGGAACATTTATGGTGAAAATAGGTCAAATCGGTTCAGATTTAGATATAGCCCCCATACAAATGTCGCTCCTGATTTGACATTTTCCGCTCTAGAAACCACATTTTGTACTCGATTTTCTTTAAATTTGGCACAACATATTATAATCCAACTATAAACACCTATGCAGAAATTGGGTAAGATCGGTTCAGATTTAGATATAGACCCCAAACAAATGTCGCTCCCGATTTGACATTTTTCGCTCTAGAAACCACATATTGCACCCGATTATCTTTAAATTTTGGCACAATATCTTATAATCCAACTAGAAACACCTATGCAGATATTGGGTAAGATCTGTTCAGATTTAGATATAGCCCCCATACAAATGTCGCTCCCGATTTGACTTTTGCCGCTTTAAAAGCCACATATTGTGCTCGATTTTGTTTAAATTTGGCACAACATCTTATAATCTAACTAGAAACACCTGAGGATAAAGCGGACTAGATCGGTTCAGATTTAGATATAGCCCCCATACAAATGTCTCTCCCGATTTGTCTTTTACGCTATAGAAACCACATATTGTACCCGATTTGCTTTAAAATTGGCACAACATCTTATAGTCCAACTAAACAAAACTATGGTGAAAGTGGGTAAGATCGGTTCGGATTTAAATATAGCCCAAATACAAATGTTGCTCCCAAAAGTTTAACCGATTTTGTATTTCACCTATTTCGTTCCAGGTTTCAATATATCCTCATACAAATGTCCTTTCCGATTTAACATTTTTTTTCAAACACATACATTTACAGGATACAAAAAACCTTCCCGTTTTCACTTTTTCATGGAATTTAATTGTATTCGGATAGAAAGTGGAGTGTATCATAGAGTCGGGCCCGCCCGACTTTAGCCTTTCCTTACTTGTTTTGTATGGAAAAATTCTATTTAGAAAATGTTAACTAAAAAATATTTTTATTCCTTAGGTTAAATTAATGTGTAAAGACACAAATTTATGTTTTTTTATTTACTGAACTTATAAAAAACACTTCGATGTGTTAAGAAAATTATTGGATAGTAAGAAGCATTGTGCGACTGCCGAGAAGGCGCTTATCTACACGCAAAGAAAAAAACGTGAGACATCATACAAGAAAAGCGTACAAATTACCTAAGTTTCTGAGGTGAAATACAACTTTAAAAAGTTCTTTGGCAACTTATACAGAACACTTGGGTAATTTGGTACCAAAAAATACTACTGCCAGTTATACAATAAAACTTGTGTAAAATTACCTGGTACGTTTTGGCTGTATTTCAAAGCACTTTGTTCTCTTAAACAATTTGCATTTATCAGTATTTCAAAATAAAGAAATAAATGTACAAATTAATAGAACATAAGTAATCCAACGGCATGTTTCATTTATCTAATTTGGAATGTTTTTTTAACTAAAGTTAATAATACGAAAGACTTTTTTCTATTAATTTTTCTATTTCCCACCCAAATAAAAACGATGATGACTTAACTTTTTAGCTTTTTGTTCTACCATTTTGAAACAAAAAATGTTTATTTTAAATAATCTACTCATATGATATTAAGGCTGTTTTTTCTTTGATGCTTCTGTTGTTTTTGGTGGGGTTGCTGTTGTCGTTGCTGCTGGTGTGTTGATTGGGCATCGACGTACAGATGAGGCTGATGATGCTGTTGTTGTAGCTGCTGTCTGTTGCGATGAGTTAACAGCAACAATATGGATTTGTTTTTTCTGTTGTATATATGTTGGTGAACACCTACCAAGTAAACTTAGTTATTTATATAAAAGAAGCAAATGTGTAATTTACACATGTACGAGGGAAATTTAGCATTTACTTGTATGACTTCTGTCAACTCCATATAAAAAAGATTTACAAAGTTGAATTCGGTATTTTTACACAAGTTTTTTTCTGCGTGTAGCCTTCCCAGCAATCTTGAAGTAATATATCTTTATGGTATAGAATTTGAGAATTATTTCAAGTTGTTATTTTTATACCCTTCACTAGGGTATTATGTTTTTGTGCATTTGTTTGTAACACCCAAAAGGAAACGAGATAGACTCATCGTTAATTATAGATATCGCTTAGAATAATTATCTGGGTCGAATTATCAATTATTGTCCGATCTTAACAAAAATTGCCACAAGTAAGTTTTGTGAATCAAGGGTTAATTTGCTATTTAATTTGAAATAAGTCGTTTCAGATTTAGATATAGCTCCATACAAATGTCATTCCCGATTTGGGGTTTTCCACTCTAGAAAACACATATTGTACCCGATTTTCTTTAAATTTGGCACAACATCTTATAATCCAGCTAGAAGCGGGTAAGATCGGTTCATTAGATATAGACCCCATACAAATGCTGCTCCTGATTTGACTTTTACTGCTCTAGAAGACACATAATTTAAGCGATTTTGATCAAATTTTGCACAACACCTTATATATAAGGTAGAAAAATTAGTGGTAAAAATGGGTCAAATCGGTTAAGATTTCGATACCATACAAATTTCGATCCCTATTTGACATTTTCCGTTCTAGACACCGTAAATTTCAACCGATTGTGATCAAATGTGGCACAATACATCATATTGCAACTACAAACATCTGTGGCGAAAGTGGGTGAGATCTATTCAGATTTGTTATAGCTCCCATACAAATTTCGATTTCAATTTTCTACGCTCAAATTTGGCACAACATTTTATATTATAACTAGTAGTATCTATATTTAAAAGGGGTAAAATCGGTTCAGATTTATATATAGGTACCATTCTGCTCTAGAAAACGCATATTTTAAAGAGATTTTGATCAGAACAGAACTGGAAACATACATTTTGAAAGAGGTTATCATCGATCCATAATATATGACACTTTCCAAAATCCTCATCGAATTTAATTGCAATGTCGTAGAAAGTGCCGTAGCCTGCCCGACTTTAGCCTTTCCTTACTTGTTTGTTTTAGTTTTTCATACTCTAAAGCAAAATATTTTGTTTGCATTATTTTAAGTTAAATTGGACTTTAACCTTCTTGCTTATATCAAGCAAATGTTTCCTCAGTTTAAGGGAAACATTTACTAAAAATTCAGGTTTGAACTTATTTGAAGTTCAATTTTCTCTTGTATCAAGTAAAATGTTCCTTAGTTTAAGTAAATATTTACGTAGTTTGTTGGAAAAATCAGCGACATTTTCCCCAGATTAAGTAAATATTTACTTGGTTTTTGAGAAAATGTACATAGTTTGAGCAAAATTGTATTTAGATTTAGTAAAAAGTTACTGCAATTTTCCTCAGTTTGTGTAAGTGCTTATTTGTAGTGAAGAAAATTGAATTAGAGTCGAATTCAAAGAATGTATTAATTTCGAGGAAAAACTCGAACTTGATATGAGGAGATATTGCTTTAACGCTACGAAGTTCCGTTTTCCTAAATTACACACATACAGTGAAAGTGAATTGTACGGGTCCATATTTTGATATGACCACAAACATATTTCCCCCCAATTTAAATGGAACTCACATCTTACATGGAATCTTTATCAAATTTTTCAGATTATTTGAATTTTTTTATTTGAATTTAGGAACGGGACAGTCAAAAAATCGGTTTGATTTTTCAAGATTTCTTGCACACCTACCGTGAAAGAGGATGTACATGTAGGTGATAAATATTGCAACAGATGTTCATCAAATTTTCCATATTATATTTATCGGAATTAGTAGTAGAAGTTTTTTCGGCCCAGAAAGGTCGCTATTTAATTTCGAAAAATTAGATTTAGATATTGCCGTCAAAATATCCATCCAATTTACCCTACTACTACTCTAGAATACACATTTTATATTGAATCTTGATAAAAATTTCAGGATCTTGTCATATTTGAACTAGAAACAGCTAACGTGAAAGTGGATACAAATGATCAAATTTTCCAGATCCTGGATTATTTTACATAGGAACACCTACTTTAAACTGGACCATATGAGTCCATGTTTTCATATTGCCCCATAACATAGATCCTTGTTTTAATATAGATCATACTCAAATATTCATGCGGCGTGCATGATAAACAGGCATGATAGTAAAGACCACTTCCAATAAGCATACGTTTGCGCACTTTTAAAGGGCGGTACCAATGTATCGGCAATTTATATAGTAGTTCAAATAAAATTTTCCGAATGGTTATAAGAGGCCTTATCCGATTGTTGTGGTAAATTTTAAACCGTGCCATCTCCGTATTTAGAAATTGCGAGAATGTAATATAAGTTACAGACCGTGACAAAAACGTTTGATGGATTTTAGAATTTTTCTATTATTAATTATTTATTATTATTATTTATTAAAGTTATTTAAAGTTTGCCTTTGGCATTGTGGAATCCACAAAAACGTGTTCGCCACTAATGGATATGGTAGACACCAACGGTTGTTGTATTAACAGGTCAAAGAGGACATTAACAAATGAATGCTTTGTCGGTGTTGATATAACTGATTCTTATTCGCATTTGTATATTTGGATATGTGTGTGGGGGACATGCTCACATGTCACACAATTCATTTTCATTTCGATACAAACAGGCCATGTGGCACATCGTGTAGCGTGTACACACATTCAATCAAACACACGACCTATACAATTTTCATAGCGGAAGGATATGAGGCCATTGTAGGCAACATGGACAGGAAGTGTGTGTGGATTTGAATGGTATGGTAATCCGTATAATGGAAAAGTATTTGATACGCATTAGATAATTTATCATTTGACGATTGTTGGGCAATAGGTAATGCGTTATCAACCGTTCATTATGTTTGTGCGCCCGTCCATCTAGACAATGTGCATATGAAATTAATGTTGTCCAAAGGACGTGGATTTTACCTCACATGCACAGGGTTGTCTCCACTTGTTGACTGTATTTCCATGATCGCTCCATGCCAAGGACGTTGAAGTCATAAATATTGATTCGTATTTATGGAAACTAACTACTTTTTTGGACTTAACTCCATTTGTCATACGTCCGCCTGTCCATTTAATTCTGTAATCAAAGTTCGGGGTCGTAATTCACCAAGACGACGTATCGTAAATAACTATTGTAATGGGTTTTTATTTTTTGCGTAAAGAGTATAAGTTTGTCCAAGTATGACTTGTTGATTTCTGATGTTTCATTATTATAATTTTAAAGACCCCTCCCAAGCGTAATTGTCCTTGACTATATATATCGAAATATTCAATGCGGCAGTAATCTTCAAAAAATGTGCCAATATTAGAGATTATTGGTGGTATATTTATTCGTTGCTATGAGAGATTATTTTCCCTTTGGACAGATTTTGTCCATTTCCAATACCAACCATCCACATAGTCATAGGAGCATACACATCGAATTTCATTCCAGCTACGGCGAATTGGCTGGTTCCCTTTTTTCCGCCCACATCTTATTCCGATTCCGTTCGATTTTGTTAACACTTTTGTATGCATTAATAGAAAATTCACTGTTTCATAATTATAAACTAGATTTTATTAACGTTAATAGTTGATAAGTAGTATTTTCTGTACATTTTATTTTTTTTCAAAGTAATTTTTGGAGGTTGAATGACAAACTCTTCCACATTGGAAATTGAAAGTAGTTTCATTTCGTAATAAAATTCGTTTTACATTTTCGGTAGAAGTAAACATCGGAACTTTAAGAGATTTTGATAAAAATTTATATGATTTAAAAAACATAGTATTTGAGTTGACTTTAATTTTCGAGAGTTATGCTCTCCTACACTAGAAATAATACCATTGACCACAGTGTTGTAGGGGCTAATAATGTACGTATTGTCGCCGTCCCTAAATATGAGTAGACTTGGAACGAATTTCACATTAAAATAAAATTTATTTCCTGTATTTAGTTCTTTAGGAAGTCAAACAAATTGATTTATAAATTTGTTAATTTAATTTCCAGAAACATGCACATTACAGTACAGCATGCCCTTCATGAAGTGTTTGTGTGAATATTAAATTTAACAAGTAAAAAAGGCGTTAAGTTCGGCCGGCCGAACTTTATATACCCTCCACCATGGATTGTATTCCATAGAGGCTGTCGATATTCGTAGAAGTACAGTAGTATTACAGGAAAATATAATTTTTTTAATATACAAATATCGAAAAAAAATATTTTTTTAAATAAATATAATATTTTTATTATTTCAAACTACGATTATAAGCCAAGGTTACCTATACGTTTAAATATCAAAATAATACTTCTAGTCAATTAAAAAAATATTCTTATATTTATACATTCAAAAATATTAAATAGCATAAAAAATGGTAGAGAATGGGTGCTACAGTGGGTTGTCTTTCCATTCTATTTTAATTCCAAAAGTACAAATTTTGAAAATCCATTATCTCACGTACATAGTGCAAAATAACCTAACTACATGATTCAACCAATTTTTGCCGTAAAAGTAAAAATTACGAATTTGAAACATTGAAATTGAAAATTTGAAATGGCCGGGCCGAACTTTATATACCCTCCACCATGGATTGTATTCCACAGAGGCTGTCGATATTCGTAGAAGTACAGTAGTATAACAGGAAAATATAAATTTTTTAATATACAAATATCGAAAAAAATAATTGTTTAAATAAATATAATATTTTTATTATTTCAAACCACGATTAAAAGGCAAGGCTACCTATAAGTTTAAAGATCAAAAAAATACTTCTAGTTAATTAAAAAAATATTCTTATATTTATACTTTCAAAAAGCTGAAATACCATAAATATTGGTTGGTTGTATTTCCATTCTAGTTTAATTCCAAAATTACAAATTTTGAAAATACATTATCTCACGTACATAGTGCAAAATAACCTAACTTCATGATTCAACCAATTTTTGCCGTAAAAGTAAAAATTTACGAATCTGGAAAATGTTTTTATTTTGCGTGTCTATGCAGTCAGAGGAATGTAGACACCGAATACCATGATTCTAGCTACGGCCATTTAGTTGGTACCATTTTTATCCCCTTCTTCCTATTTTACCCCCTTAAAAGTACGACTTTCTAAAATCTCTTTATTTTACGTGTCTACGCAATTAGAGGGATGTACACATCGAATTTCATCATTCTAGCTGTAGTCGTTTAGTTGGTACTATTTTTATCCCTCTGTACCTATTGTGTCCCTTGAAAGTATGAATTTGGAAAAAAAAACTTTTATTTTTTGTGTCTACACAGTCAGAGGAATGTATACTCCGAATTTCATGACTCCAGCTACGGTCATTTGTTTGGTACTATTTCTAACCCCTTTTTCCATTTTAACCCCAAAAAACGATTTTCGAAAAATCCGTTTATTTTACGTGTCTACGCAATCAGAGGAATGTATGCACCGAATTTCTTTATTCTAGGTGCAGCCGTTTGGTTGGTACCATTTGTATCCTTTTTCCCATTTTACCCATTAAAAGTACGAATTTCGAGAAAAATATTTTTATATTATGTATCTAGTTAATTAAAGGAATGTACACACGTGTTTCTAGCTGTTGTCGTTTAATATGTACCATTTTATCCCTTTTCGACCGCTATCGTGCTTTCAACAGACAGACGGACATGGCTAGATTGTCTTAGAATTTTACCACGACCCAGAATATATATACTTTATGGGGTCTCCGATGAATATTTGGAGGTGTTACCAACGGAATGACAAAGTGATTATACCCCCATTCTTAGGTGGAGGGTAAAAAAATATCCTCTAAGGGAAACAACTACGAATAATGTACAACATTAATATCTCAAACTGGAGACACATGTTGCTGTAACAGAACAGAGATATTCTTAGTTTTTACTGAGGATTCGCAAGGAAGCAGTTGAATTTGAGAATATCTCATATTTCTCCGACTCTTGCCAGAAAGCCCTGGCAAAAGCGATGGTGACTCCACTGCTGTTACAACTGGCACATGAAAAATTGTTGCAAATTGCTTCAAATGTTATAATTCATTCGGATTAGAATGGCAAACCTGAAAACGGCCGTTATTTCAATATGTCATGAGAAGTGAAAATGCTGAAAACGAGCGTGAAACACAATATTTAGGCAAGCAAAAAAAAATCGAAGGACAGTTATGCAAACTCAAACTTATTTTGAAAAATTCATGTTGCATACGGTGACATTCGATGTTGTTGCTGTCGTTATTATACAAAAACACGTTAGCAAAATAGGAAAACAAAAAAGTCTGTGAAATATCAAAACGTGGTTCTTTATATATCAGATTACTTCAGTTCATCATAGCTAAAGAGAGCACTGGAAAGTCAAATCAGTATATACCTTTATGTGGAGTCTACATTATATCATGGTGTGTGATGTGACACACTTTCACTTTAGATGTTTCTCGCAATATTTATTAAATAAATATGACCAAAATCAATTATTTTATGTAACTTCTAGAGATGAAAAATTCAAATCAAGAAGGACTTATTCATAGGAGCTACATATATGAAAGCGTGGAGCGATGAGATCCGCACTCACTTCAAATGTTCACTTTTAGCTTAAATATAACACGATATGTGAAAACATGCAATATGCGTTTGCTATATGTGGCTTCTAGAACACAGAGAATTGAAATGAGTAGGGACATAGAAGTTTCATGGCGTATTATAACATGATGTGCCAAAGCTTACCACAAACGGCTGAAATTTGTATCGGTACAATTTTATGGACATGGATAAATCCATTCAAAAATGATTCTACGTCGATAAGTCTAAGTACTAAACAATGTGTACATCTCGCTTCCTTTTGAGTATTACAAACAAATGCATAATACCCTAGTGGAGGGTATAAATCCTTACTTGTAAACAAAATATATGTCGACGTAAATAAATGGATGTGGTTCCAGTAATTATTTTTCAGGGTGTATACACATTTATTGTTATTATTAATTTTTGAACTTGTCACTTTACGTTGGTCTTGCTTTCCAATATATCCAACATTTTCCGTGAATGCTCACTTGCCGGGATGTTAATTATAAACGTAACGATTTCAAAAGTATAGCACCTACAAATATGCGTGTTCAATTCATACACTCAATATTGCCCTTTTTCGTACAAATGCAGTGCTAATTAGATTCATTTACAAGCTTTGGGTAGACAAACTACATGAAGGCGAACAAGTTCATAATTTATTGTCACTCTGCTTCCGGCGGAAATGCACATCACCCTGGTGAGCCAATCAAATGGAGTGAATCCAATCATATACACAGGGCCGTGCGCAGGATTTTCCACTGGGGGGTTTTCATCTACACTCATAAAAAAGTGAACCCTATAATGAGTTAGATTGAACTAAAATTTAGGAAAATTGAACATCGTACAGCGCTAAAGCAAAATTTCTTCAAATCAAGTTCAAACTTTTTCTTGAAATTAGTACATGCTTTGAACTTGTTTCTTGTTATATTTTTTTCAAACCAAGTAATTATTTACTCAAACTGAGGAAAATTCCAGCAAGTTTTTCCTCAAACTAGTAAATCTAAGTAAATTTCTCCTAAAACCAAGTAAATTTTTTACTTAATTTAAGTACAATTTTCCTAAAACTAAATATATTTTTAATAAATCTTAGTAAAATTTTGCTGAAATTTTCCTAAAAGTAAATAATTTTTTTTCTAAAATCAAGTAAAATTTTCTTAAACTCAGGTCAATTTTGCTGATTTTTTCCTTAAAACAAGTAATTTTTTAATTTACTGAGAAACTTGATACAAGGAAAAAAGTGAACTTAAAATAAGTTTAATTTAAGTAAAAAATCAAACAAATGGTTTTGCAAAAGTGATACAAAAAATGACAACATGAAATATTTCTCAAAAGTTTCATGATACCTCTGCCATAAAGAGCTGAGCTCTTACTCCATTATTGCTGTGAAGGCAAGAGAGGTGCCTTCGCAGTGGTTGTTTACAATAATTCTTAAAGTATTTAAGAAATAAGTCTATGCAAACGAACGAGAATAGCTTCTTAGATTAATATTCAAGAATTTTTGAAACAATTTCAAATGTTTTTTATAAGTTCATTAATACTTAAATGTATGAAGAACTCGGCATACATTTCAGTAAACATTTTAACTTCATTTTAGAAAAAAAAAACATTTTTAAGTTAAAATTTCCTAAAGGGAATTTTTTCCATACAAAAAATTTCAAATTTTTTTCTCACTTAAAACCTTGGAAATATTCTTCCACATAAGTATGAATTTACTCAATTGTAAGAAGTTTTTATTAAATCCAAAGAAATGTTTTTAAGTAAATCTATTATCTTATTTCTAGTAAATTAACTATTTACTATGACTTTGAAAGAATGAAACTTTACTCATACTTAGTTAATTTTCCAACTTTTTAGGAAATTTGTACTGAACTGGAGTAAAATTGTTGAACTAAACTGCAGTATGAATTTTACTCAGATTTAGGAATGCTATTTTCTGAGTGTAGTTTTACAAAAAGTAAAGCAGGTGAAAATTCTGTTAATTATTTTAGCCAATTTTCAATCAATGTTCAATTTTTCTCGTGACGTCTAGTCAGTCTATGGCGCAATGATAAATGACGTTAATTTGATTATGTGTGATTATGTGTGCGTTTGAAAACCATTTATATTCTATTGCCAGGATCTTCGAGAAATATTTTGATACATTCGTCCGACAGACATTGTCGTCAAAATTGCATTTCAGTAATCCATCTATCAATACACTCAAAGGAATACGTCAGTAAAAGAAAGCAGAAAGTCTACTGAAGGAGCAGATTTTCTGCTGTTAAAAAAGAGACAGCAGATTTGTATCTGCTGAGATGGTAACCAGCTGTTTTTAGCAATATAGAAAAAAACTTTAAGCATATGGACAGAACAGTATTTACCACTTAGATATACATGTTAACAACGCTTTTTTGAATAGAAGTTATTATAAAGCAAACATGATACGCATATTGTTCCACTAATATAAAAGGGAATTCGAGCTAAACTCGCTTATGAACGCTTATCTATTTTTATATTTTAATTAACAATAGCCAATTTTAGCAGACTACAGACTCCTTGGCAGTGTGATAGCCAAATCAGAAAATTAAAAAAATGGCTTTTCTTTTCCAAATTTATATGACAGATGACATCAAAATCTGAAAATAGTTTGGCATCAAAAACTCATTTTCGAGAAAGTGGTTCATAGCCACTTTTGAATATAAGCCCTCGATATATATTTTGAAGAAATATTACACAAAAAACGATCAAATTCCTCGGCGCTTAACCCTTCAGGCCCGCAGAGTTTCGTCTTCCTACGTAGATCTAAGTTACTAAATTTGTTTTTTTTTTTTTGAATAATACTGGTATCATTTGTACAAAAAATACTAACTCTGAAAAATATTTGACACAAGTGAGAAATATAACAAAAATTTGAGTAAGTTAAAACTCGTTTATTTTTGTTTCGCAACTTTAAAGTAGATTTTAAAATAGAGACCTGCATGCAGAGAAAAATGCATTACGTAGAAACGATTTTTTTTTTGAGTTTCTTTTGTGGAAAAAATAGTTTGTTTCCGGTAAACATTTCATCACTTGCTGCAAATGAACAAAGAGAAATATGTTTACATATATCAAACAGTTTTCTTTATTTGTCGAAATGGGTGTGTATTATGATTGCAAACTCTCAAAACATTAGAAGTAACAGAAACCGCTGTTGTTGCATCTGTGATGAAAATAGGACACATCGGTTCAGATTTAGATATAGCTCCATATAAATGTTGTATCGCTAATGTTACATCTTAGCGCTCTACAAACATCAAGCTTTTATTAAGAATGTTTTTCGATTTCATTATGATATCATTGTGATTCTTATCTACACTATTTTAAAAATAAAATTACTAAAATATTTTGTTATTAAATTGTAGTACACAATTATAAGTTCATAAGATATTGCTTTAGTCGAAGAACAAGAAGTGGTATCGGTTAATTAAAATGAAACTTTTCCGAAGAATTTGGTGTCCATTAGCGAAATTAGAATTACACAATCTTGAAATTGGCACAATTCGTTTAGTTTGTTTGTATTTTTCATAACCTTTGTCCGAAATTCAAGAAAGTGTCCACGATTTTTTATGTAATTTTCCTGTTTTCATGATTTTACTGCAAAATTACTATTTCAGACGAGTTACCTTAAAAAATTCTATATTTTATTGCTTCAGAAAGTCTAGAAGGTTTTAAAAAGTATATGAACCACCAAACAATATTGATGTGTGGCGATGCAAACAAAAATTTTTTATTTATAACTAGCTGACCCGACAAAAAATTTCCTGTCCATATTGCAATTAGTTTGTTTGTGATTGTCGTGTGAATTTTTGAAACGCTATTTAAAATGTTTAAGCAAATCTGGAATGAGAATAATTTTGTTCTGAGCGATTATTGTATCGATTATCGTTTGTTGGTATAGACATTCAATTTAATGACACGATCTAATTCAGATTACGCCAATGGAAGTGTCTACACGTTCGCTTAAGTGGATTTTGAACAATGTTTAGGAACAACTTTGGCATGAGTTTGATTTCTTATTAGGTGAAGTGGAAAAATCGATGGGGAATATAATTCAGAAGGTCGACATTTCAACGACGATTTGGCCATTGACCCTTTCCAGCAAGTGTTTTGAATATAATTCGTCGTTCTGCAACTCGAAACGCTTGATAGTGCCTTATTTAAATGGTAAAAATGGTTTTATGCAAATTATATTTTCATCTTTGCATTTAATCTTATCATATAATCTAAATCTTTGCATATAATCTTATTTAATCTATTAATCTATTATAATATTAAGATCATGGGAATCATTTGTGTGAAGTCGTCGTTTAATTATAACCATCCTCTCAAAATATATTTTTGCATAAAAATCGCCTAGTCATTATTCGGTCTAATTTCTCCTAAGACTTTATGTGGGACATCGTATATTCATCCCGAGCGATCAATTTACGTTACTGCACCACCACAGTTCTTCGACAGTGTAACTTGGAATTTCTTTAATACGCGTACAGTTGCAATTTCAAATACAGCTAAGTTGTCATTGCAAAAAATAAACTGATATTAACTGAAGATTCTGAGGCGATAGTCTGCGCAAGTACAGTGAATTTATAAATTCGGTTGTCAACATCATTTTCGCTAGAAACGGAATCCTCCAATTTAATGTTTTTCGCAGCCAATATAGCATGTTCGCTGAACGACACACGATTTGGAGCAACGTATGGGAACACAAACTGAAAAAATCTAAATATCAACAGCATTTTTCTATTGCGAATGTCCAGCAAGTGTTTTTAAAATACTCCATTGGCCGATCCACAACACATGATTCTGTTCGTCAGTTGGAGATTTCCGTGGAATCGTAATGTAAATCGAAAATCACCTTCCAACAGAATCATTGAACCAATAGTGAGCCATAGCACACTCCACCTCATTGAACCAATAGTGCGCCATAGTCCACTCCTCCGGACCGACCAAACCTTGTCCACCTCAGATCTTTTTGAAAGATTGCACGATGGAGTTTCGTTAATTTCCATTGTCATCGCAACCTGAGTGCATTTTGGTAGTCTTCAAAGAACGCAAAGCAAACATAACTTTAATTGGTACGATCGAAAAAGATTTTCCGGTTTCACCGAGAGCGTCCAAGAAGAAAATCACTATAGTTCAATCGTTCAGTAAGCATCTTATTCATTCCTAGTTGGGCTAATATTAATTGCATATCTTCATTCAATGCCTCATTGTGAATTTTCCGTAATGTCCTCTTTGTATTTGGTTCATGAATCGAGGATTTTCCCCGAAATGAAATACTTACAACTGGATTTCCCTGTTTATTGTTATGACTGATTACGAACTGGAATTATGAACCACATAAAAATGAATCAACAAAATATGTCGATCCTATCGTCAATTCTGACAAAATGTGCATAAAATATAAAGATTTTTTGCATTTTGCCCGAATTTTCTGATTTTTCTTTAAAATTATCTGAATTTTTGTCTTCCGAAAAGTTTCGAGGATCATACGAATATAACACAAAAGAATTTCGCATATACACTGCTTGAATTAAGACGTATAGCCTTGAGTTCAATCAAAAATTCTATAGAAAAAGGCACTTTCAGTTTTTATACCCTAGACCACGAAGTGGTCTTCGCGCCAAATGTTTGTAACACCAAGAAATAATCGAGCTAGACCCACCATTAAGTATACCGATCGGCTTAGAATCACCAGCTGAGTCGATTTAACGATGTCTGTCCGTCCGTCCGTCTGCTGACCATCTAAGCTTGTTCGCACTCTACAGGTCGCAACGGTTGTCCGATTGTCATGAAACTTGGCAGAATTTATTTTTTCTGGCCAACGACCATTGGTATTGAATTTGGAAGAAATCGGTTCAGATTTAGATATAGCCCCCATACAAATGTCGCTCCCTATTTCACTTTTTCCGCTTTAGAAACCACATATTGTACCCGATTTTCTTTAAAATTGGCATAACATCTTGTAATGCAACTAGAAGCACGTATGCAAAAATTGGGTACGATCGGTTCTGATTTAGATATAGCCCCCATACAAATGTTGCTCCCGATTTGACATTTTCCGCTCTAGAAACGACATATTGTACCCGATTTTCTTTAAATTTTGCAGAACATCTTATAATCCAACTAGAAACACGTATGCAAAAATTGGGTAAGATCGGTTCAGATTTAGATATAGCCCCCATACAAATGTCGCTCCCGATTTGACATTTTCTGCTATAGAAACGACATATTGTACCCGATTTTCTTTAAATTTGGCAGAACATCTTATAATCCAACTAGAAACACCTATGGTGAAAGTGGGTTAGATCGGTTCAGATTTAGATATAGCCCCCATACAAATGTCGCTCCCGATTTGACTTTTTCCGCTCTAAAATCCACATATTGTACTCATTTTTCTTTAAAATTGGCACAAAATCTTATAATCCAACTAAAAAACCGATGGCGAAAGCAGGTAACATCGGTTCAGATTTAGATATAGCCCTCATACAAATGTTGCTCCCGAATGTTTAACCGATAAATAGAAATGGTGAAAGCGCGCCACATCGTTCCTGGTTTCAATATACCCCCATACAAATGTCCTTTCCGATTTAACATTTTTTGTCAAACACATACATTTACAGAATGCAAAAATCCTTCCCGATTTCAATTTTTACCGAATTGAATTGCAATGAGAATTGTTTGGGTGATGCCCATATGTCCATACTTTGGTATGACTTTGGTATACTACTGTATAATTTGTATTTGTCTGTCGGACAATTGGATCAATTACCATATTCGTTAAATTTGACTAAAGACGAATTTATTGCATATAAATTATATTCATATAATTTATATAATTTATATGAACTACATAAAATTGCTCCCATGAAATACCTGGGTTTAGTAATCAAAGCGAGGTATATACGCAGGGAGTGGTGTAGGGTCATATAGTCGGCCCCGCCCGACTTTAGCCTTTCCTTACTAGTTTTTAAATATTCTTATTTTGCAGTCAACTATCCAAATGTTTTTATACACTCCACGAGAGTATTATGTCTTTGTGCATTTGTTTGTAACACCCAAAAGGAAGCGAGATAGACCCATTGCTAAGTATACCGATCAACTTAGAATCACTTTTTGAATCGATTTAGCAATGTCCGTCTGTCCATCTATTGTTGTAATCAAATTACAGGTCGCAATTATAGTCCGATCTAAACAAAAATTGGCACAAGTAAGTTTTGTGGATCAAGGACGAACGCTATTTAATTTGAGGCATATCGGTTTAGATTTAGATATAGCCCCCATACAAAAGTCGCTCCCGATTTGACATTTTCCGCTCTTTTTGTCAAACACATACATTTACAGGATACAAAAAACCTTCCCGTTTTCACTTTTTCACCGAATTGAATTGATAGACAGTAGAGTGTATCATATAGTCGGCCCCGCCCGACTGTAGCCTTTCCTTAGTTGTTTTCTTTTCAGTACATCCAACATTTTCCGTGAACACACATGCCGGATGTTAATTAAAAACGAAACGATTGCAAAAATGCGTGTTTGTTCATACACTCAATATTGCCACTTCTTTCGTACAAATGCAGTGTTAATTAGATTGGAATTCATTTGAATGTATCTAGACAAAGTGCGTGATGGCGAACAAGGTCATAATTCCTGCGGGAAAGTACATCAGCAATATGAATGTTTCACATCGAAGTGAATTGTACACAAACCATACACATTTGTGTGCATTGAAGTGTTTTTAGAAAATACTTAACATTAATAATTCTAAAATTTATTTTTTATGATAGTGAACAAGAGTATGTGTAGAAAACAAACAATAGTTTAACATTTTAGTAACATTTGTTGATGTTCACGAATTGTAAAAAATTAGGAATTTATCAAAAGCTTCTCAGCGATATATTCGCTCTTTTAATTTAACTATTCGAAACTTTCAACAACAATCGCACGCAATTCATAAAGTTTTCATAATCTATGGCGACATATTGTCAACACGAATATGAATGAAAAATGCAACGCCACAAAAAACTGTGTTGGTAGTCTACGAATATAAATCAAAAGTTTTGTTTTGCTGGAAAAATAACGCTTACACCACCCGCCAAACACACTCGGAAAGCCTGGCATGAAGCACAAGTTTTAATTGCAGTTTTTTCGTTGCTTTGGCTGGCTCGGAAACCGGAGTGGTATTCACATACATTCATACGTAGTGGCATATTTGAACAAAAAGTCAATGAATGTCAAACGTTCCGCCAATATCCCGGGTGTTATAAAAACAAGTAAAAAGACTTTAAGTTCGGCCGGGCCGAATCTTATGTACCCTCCGCCAAGGATTGCTTCCCACAGTATTACTGGCAGATTAGAGTCTGTCGACTTCAAGTAAAAGTGCAGTAATATTCTTGTCTACACAACTAGTGGGTTGTATACACAATGTCATTATTCTAGCTGTAGCCGTTTGGTAGGTACTATTTGTATCCCTATGTTCCGATTTTATCCCTCAAAATTGCGAATTCGCAAAAATCATCTTATTTTGCGTGTCTACGCTGCACCGAATTACATTAATCTAGCTGCAGCAGTGTGGTTAGTACCATTTTTTCCCTCTATTCTTATTTGACCCCTTTAAGGTACGAATTTGGAAAGATCGACTTAGAATTTTATGACGATGAAGAATATATATAATGTACAGGGTCTCATATTGATATTTCCAGATGTTACTAACGGAATGACAAATTTGGTGCTGTCAACAGACAGACAACAGAAAACTCATAATGTTTTCTCCATCCAATGAATAAAATATAGTAGTCCAAATTTCAAGCATTCAGGGTTTTTAAAATTTAATTTCAAAATGTGAAATGTAAAATTAAATCGCAACATGCACACTGAAAATCTTTGTCACACAGAGATTTTCAGATCCACATGCCGATATTCTTCGCTGGAACACATTTCGCTCTTTATTCCCTTTCGAATAGAATTAAAAACTTTACGTTATGACATATAAACGTTCAGACGTATTTGTTGTTTTTGCACTCCGACTTTGTTTCAACTGAAGTGAAAACGTTACATTGTTGGCATCCTTCAATATCATAAAAATGGTCCGTGCTCGCTGCATGAAGGAGTGGATTGAAATTTAAGGAACGAATAAAAAGACAACCCTTTCCACCTAGACTGCGAATGCAGTCAAGTGGCATTCATGTTGCACTATCCAATCATTCATACTCCATATTTTATGACCGGTTATTTTATATATGACGCAGCTTTACGAACGAAGGACCCTTCAAAATATGTGTGATGACATTTAATGAAACGAAATGTGAATAAAATCCAGGTTTGTGGAGTAGACGAATATTGCAATATCAAAAAATGTTATTGAATATTTTTTGTGAAACCTCCGTTCCAACGAATTTGTTTGGCTTCGTTATGGGCACGGATACTTTTCAATCTATATGAAAGCCAGCCCATTACCAAATGCAGGAATTAAACTGCTAGGAATAGTCTCAGTTCCTTTAATACTAATTGTGCAGGAAAATACTTTAAAACTTTATTTCTGGACATCCTGTGACCCATTGTTGCCCAGCATAGCAAACTTACTCCTTCATGGCCATGATGATGATGCCAGTCTTAGTTGCTTTCTACGAGTACTTATATGTATGCACCAGATGAAGAGCAAAGAGTTGTAACATTCACTTTTTATACACTCCACGAGAGTATTATGTCTTTGTGCATTTGTTTGCAACACCCAAAAGGAGGCGAGATAGACCCATTGTTATTTATACCGATCGACTTAGAATCACTTTTCGAATCGATTTAGCAATGTCCGTCTGTCTATTCTTGTAATCACGACACAGGTCGCAATTGTAGCCAGAACCAGCGAAGTTTTTCGGGACAAGGACGAATGTTATTTAATTTTAAGAAAATCGGTTCAGATTTAGATATAGCCCCCATACGATTTTCACTCCCGATCTTACTCTTTTCACTCTTACAACAGATTTTCTTCATAATTGGCAAAACATCTTATATTTAAACTAGGAACACCTGTGGTGAAAATAGGTCAGATCGGTTCAGATTTATATATAGCCCCCATTCAAATTTCGCTTCCGATTTCACTTTTTCCACTCCGTAAACCACATATTCTAACAGATATTCTTCAAATCTTGCAAAATATCTTATATTGCAACTAGAAACAGCCATGGTGAAAATGGGTCAGATCAGTTCAGATTTACATATAGCTCCCATAAAATATTCGCTCCCGTATTGACTTTTTCCGCCCCAGAAACCACATATTTTCACCGAATTTCTTCAAATTGATTGTGAAAGTTAGTCACTTCATTCCATGTTTGGTTATAGCCCCGATACAAATTTTCTACTCGACTTGACATATTGGACCAGTTCATATTAGTCTGTGATTAGGAAACATACAAAAATTCTTCCCGTTTTCACTTTTTTACCGAATTGAATTGTATTCGGATAGAAAGTGGAGTGTACCATATAGTCGGGGCCGCCCGACTTTAGCCTTTCCATACTTGTTTATTTTGTTAACAATAGAAACTAACAAGTAAAAGGGTTTGAAGGTTGACCGTGACGGATGGTATTTACCATCCACCACAGAGTGCATTCCACAATGTTCCTGCAAGTTTATAATTCATGATAATTTTTATACAAAGTGTGATATTTGGCTACTATTACAAACGATCACGCTCACTTATGCTTACTGTTTTACGTAAATTGTGATGCTTTATTATTATAATAGTTTAAATATTTCAGGCACCACCATCGCACAGTGGGGTCTTTTGACTTTTTTCGTTGCAAAAATCATAACTTCTGAACTAGAGAACATAATTACAAAAGTAAATTTTGATCCTATGCTTACTAGGAACTTTACAATCAGATGTCGAATATGGGATTTATTTCTTTTCAAAAACTATATATTTCGAGTCCCTTTACATTTATTATACCCTCCACCTCCAGGATGGGGGTATAAGGGATAGAAATGGTACCAATCAAGAGATTACATTGCTGTGATTGAATAGACACTTAAAATAAAGATATCTTTCGATATTCGTACATTTAGGATCAAAACGGTATATAAATTATTACCACGCAAACGGCTGTAGCTAGAATACACAACGCACAATATGAGTATTTCTCAAAAAACATACTTTTATGGTCAAAATTTAAAATATATACATATACCAAGATATATACATAATTTGTGATTTTTTAAGAGCTTGATAACTTTTTTTTTAAAAAAAACGCATAAAATTTGCAAAATCTCATCGGTTCTTTATTTGAAATGTTAGATTGGTCCATGACATTTACTTTTTGAAGATAATTTCATTTAAATGTTGACCGCGGCTGCGTCTTAGGTGGTCCATTCGGAAAGTCCAATTTTGGGCAACTTTTTCGAGCATTTCGGCCGGAATAGCCCGAATTTCTTCGGAAATGTTGTCTTCCAAAGCTGGAATAGTTGCTGGCTTATTTCTGTAGACTTTAGACTTGACGTAGCCCCACAAAAAATAGTCTAAAGGCGTCAAATCGCATGATCTTGGTGGCCAACTTACCGGTCCATTTCTTGAGATGAATTGTTCTCCGAAGTTTTCCCTCAAAATGGCCATAGAATCGCGAGCTGTGTGGCATGTAGCGCCATCTTGTTGAAACCACATGTCAACCAAGTTCAGTTCTTCCATTTTTGGCAACAAAAAGTTTGTTAGCATCGAACGATAGCGATCGCCATTCACCGTAACGTTGCGTCCAACAGCATCTTTGAAAAAATACGGTCCAATGATTCCACCAGCGTACAAACCACACCAAACAGTGCATTTTTCGGGATGCATGGGCAGTTCTTGAACGGCTTCTGGTTGCTCTTCACTCCAAATGCGGCAATTTTGTTTATTTACGTAGCCATTCAACCAGAAATGAGCCTCATCGCTGAACAAAATTTGTCGATAAAAAAGCGGATTTTCTGCCAACTTTTCTAGGGCCCATTCACTGAAAATTCGACGTTGTGGCAGATCGTTTGGCTTCAGTTCTTGCACGAGCTGTATTTTATACGGTTTTACACCAAGATCTTTGCGTAAAATCTTCCATGTGGTCGAATAACACAAACCCAATTGCTGCGAACGGCGACGAATCGACATTTCACGGTCTTCAGCAACACTCTCAGAAACAGACGCAATATTCTCTTCTGTACGCACTGTACGCATTCGTGTGGTTGGTTTAATGTCCAATAAAGTAAACTGAGTGCGAAACTTGGTCACAATCGCATTAATTGTTTGCTCACTTGGTCGATTATGTAGACCATAAATCGGACGTAAAGCGCGAAACACATTTCGAACCGAACACTGATTTTGGTAATAAAATTCAATGATTTGCAAGCGTTGCTCGTTAGTAAGTCTATTCATGATGAAATGTCAAAGCATACTGAGCATCTTTCTCTTTGACACCATGTCTGAAATCCCACGTGATCTGTCAAATACTAATGCATGAAAATCCTAACCTCAAAAAAATCACTCTTTATAAGATATACCAAGAATCATCAAATTAGAAGAATAATAATATGAACGCGAAACATAACGGATCTTTGGGATTTGTACTTTTCTTATTTAAATGATACAGTCACTCTGTTTGTTGCTGAATCAAGAAATTGCAAATGGGAGAAATCGGCCCCTGTTTCTATCTAATGACTGCTGACACCTAATATTTAGAGTACATTTTTAAAGATTGCTCCCTCATGTTCACTTTGTGATTACAATTGCAGTATTATATATATACTAGTAGGCTATTAATATTATAATAATGAAGCAATGACATTTATTTAAAACAGTACGCATAAGTAATGCGCATTAAAAATATCACAATTTTCAAAATATGTTACTTCACTTCTTTGTAAAGTTGACAGCCTCTAATATACCGGTAATACTATGGAATGCACTTCTTGGTGGAGGGTATATAAGATTCGGCCCAGCCGAACTTAACACCTTTTCACGTGTTCATCTGTTATCAAACTAATCATTTTTTTTCATTTATTTTTGATCTAACACAACATATATTCATATATTTAGAAGTATAATTATATTTGACTAGCTGGATCCCGTCCGCGTCTTCAAGCAGAAAACTCAAACCGAAAAATCAAAATTCGGTTTCATATTTATTTTTTGTTATCAGTATATATTAGAGTGGCTTCTTTTGTGAGGAAGGAAAAAATGTTGTTGGTGTTCCCGACTAAAATGAAAGGTTGGTTTGTTTTATGTGTTCTCCCAAAATATTTCGCGTTTATCATTGTCCATTCGTGAGCTGGACGCGTTCAAAGTAACCTCAATAAATCAGGTTTTTCTTGAATAAAATTCACCATGAGAATGGTATTGAGAAAAAAACCGCTGGAAATTAAAATCCGACCCGAGCCTTATCAAACCATATTAAAAACTTGCAATATGACCCAATATAATGGACAGATTTATACTATTTCAGTGCAATTTTTGATGCATTTTTTATAAAAACCGCAATAACTTCACATTTTTAGTTCGATTTATGCATTTAGGGGCTCGTTGGAGAGGTATTGATAACCAATTGCAGTTTATAGAATTTGCTAACCCATTAAGGGCCGCAAATTTTTTTCTTACTGTTAATACTCAGTGGGTTAAATGTGAAGTAAAAACTGAAATATGGGGTTATTTGCATCGTAAACACATTCTGGTCTTATATAAAGCTAATTTTTGGAAAGAAATCAACCATTTCAAATTATCTCCCTTAAAAAATAAAACATGAATAATCTACATAAACTTTATAAAGGGGAAAAAATGAAATGGTTGTTAATGCTAAATTAACATAGATAACCTGATAGCATGAAATTAAAAGTGTATTTAGCAGATTTTCTTCTCTTTTATTTGATACCTATATCGCCATTGTGTGATACGAAAAAGTACGAATCTAAATTATTGAAACATTTACATCCTTTGAAAATTAAAAGTCCGGTAAAAAAGACAAACGACCAAGAAATGAAAAACTGAGTATGAGTTTTCCTATTAGTGACCTATAGTTTAACTTCTATATAATCTCGTTCTTGGGAGGGAAATCGTGTCGCACGGTTTTATTGTAACATCTTATGTGAAGTTTTCCTCCCTATTTATGCATTGAAAGTCCAAAATTTCAGATGTTAATTTTCAAAAATTAGCTTTTTGTAAGACTAGAATGTGTTTACGATGCAAATAACTCCACATTTCAGTTTTTACATCACATTTAACCCACTGAGAACCAACAGTAAGAAAAAATTGCCGACCCTTAATAGGTTAGGAAGTTCTAAAAATTGGAATTGGTCATCAATACCTCTGCAATGATGCAACAAAAACAAATCGAACTAAAAATATAGAAGTTATTGCGGTTTTTATAAAAAATGCAACAAAAATTGCACAAATATGTTAAAATTCTTGATTAAAATGCAAGTTTTTGATATGGTTTGATAAGGCTCCAATCAAATTTTAATTTCTAACAGGTTTTTTCTAAATACAATTCTCACCGTGAATTTTATTCAAGAAAAACCTGAGTTATAGAGGTTATTTTCAACGCGTCCAGCTCACGAACGGACAATGATAAAAGCGAAATATTTTGGGAGAACACATAAAATAAACTAATCTTTTATTTTAGCCGGGAACATCCACTACTTTTATGTTCAAGCCACTCTAGTATATATATGTACAAATTTTCATAATTTTCAATTTCAGAACTCTTCGTGTCATGTAATGTGCCACGCCCACTTATCTAATACCGCCCACTATTTGCACAACTAACCAGATCAATAGTAGATGGACTGACACAAAATTACAGAACTTCCGGTGTCATAGAAGTGAATATAGTTTTTATTTATTTCGTATGAAAGGTCCCACGCCCACTTTTCCAATGCCGCACATTTTTTGCACAACTGCGCAAAGTAATATTCGATGAACTATACAAAATTTCATGACTCTGACATCTATAGTACTCCAAATACGTTGCTTTATAAAATGTGAAAAAATCCATTTGTGAGGGAAGTGCCACACTGTTATTGTAATAACATAACATGTGAATAGACAGCCAACATTACCAAAACGTTTTAGTTCTATTCCTCCAAAGCTGAAAAACAAAACAAATATATTGTTTTGTAACTACTATGATTTATGTGTAAGTAAGCCTTTGAAACCCCCCAATTTTCGTTTCAGTTCATTTCATCTAACGCATTTTTCAAATGACACCAAAAACGTAAAGATTTGATAGATAGTTTGTCTGTAACTCAATTGTGAATCTTATAATTTTTTCACTTTCTTGTGTTATGAAAAAATAATCTACTTTGAGCGGTTCTATAAACCACAATTTTTGTCCGATTTTGAATCGGTTTTCGATAATAAGTTCTCAATCGATTGGTATTATTAGTTTTACCAAAAGCTTTCATCAATTTTTTTACTTTTGCCACTGATTCCCTAATCCTCAAAAAAATGAATTTCGAAAATCCCTTATTTTGTCCACAGTGTACACACTTACCTCCATTATTTTAGTTAGCTACAGACGTTTGGTTTGTACCATTTGTATCTCCTTTCGTTCCGTTTTCCACTAAAAGCATTAATTATTAAAAATTCCTCTGTTTTACGAGTCTATACAATCATACTCCGAATTCCGTGATTTTAACCAGTGCTTGGAGTAGAGATGTGCGCGACTTATGTGAATTGAGTGAATCGCGTGTGATCGTGAGCAAAATGTATATTACTCTCTAGCTTGGAGTGGGTGCCTGAGAAATTTGCTAGAGTCGAGTGAAAGTCTTAATAATGCTCTTCAACGCCATAAGAAAATGAAATTTACTGACTGAAGAATTTATTTTTGAATAATGAGAAAATTTATAAGAAGAAAGAAAGATATATAAGTCTTAAAAAATGCGACCAAGATCAGTTTTATATTTAATTTAATTCAATTTTATTTAAAATACATTTGTTTATCATCTCTAGCTTGGAGTGGGTGCCTGAGAAATTTGCTGGAGTCGAGTGAAAGTCTTAATAATGCTCCTCAACGCCATAAGAAAATGAAATTTACTGACTGAAAATTTTTTTTGAATAATGAGAAAATTTATAAGAAGAAAGATATATAAGTCTTAAAAAATGCGACCAAGATCAGTTTTATATTTAATTTAATTCAATTTTATTTAAAATACATTTGTTTATCAAATGTTTTGTTTATAAAATAGAAATATTTTGTTCACTTTATATATGATATCAAATACTTTCCAAATCCAAATTTTAAAAATTTCAGTGCATCTTTTATACTGGAAGCATTCGAAATCTTATGCGGCGTTATGGATTATATATCAAAACCAAGTTCTTTAGGTAATAGAGTACTTTAGGGTCATCATTGGCAAAATCTAACTCTATATGTCAAATTGACAAGAATAATTTGAGAATCTGAAGAATCCAGATTTGAGTTTGGACAATAATTGTGACCTACACTGTAGATTGACATCGCTAAATCGATTCAGAAAGTGATTCTAAGTGGATCGAATTAATAAACGATAGGTCTACCTCGGTTTCATTTGGGCGTTACAAACAAATTCACAAAGACTGGGGTATCCATCCGATTAAATATTATTCGATTAATCGAATGACAGAAATGCGTCATTAAATTTTTAATGATAACTTTATCAAAATTAAATATTTGCGAAAGAAGGTTTTAAATACGCTGACTTTGTTACTCAATTCAGTAGTCATCCCATCTGGTAATGGATTTGTACATATTTAATAAAAGCGGAAATTAAGGAGTTTGGTAGCTAATTATACAAAAGGCTATTTGGAATTGAAAACGTTGCCGCTGAAATTAGCCTTTTGTCCGAACTGAATGAAAGAATATAAAAGTACAAAATCCAGCAAAAACAACGATAAATAAAGGGTGATTTTTTAAGAGCTTGATAACTTTTTTTTAAAAAAAAACGCATAAAATTTGCAAAATCTCATCGGTTCTTTATTTGAAATGTTAGATTGGTCCATGACATTTACTTTTTGAAGATAATTTCATATAAATGTTGACCGCGGCTGCGTCTTAGGTGGTCCATTCGGAAAGTCCAATTTTGGGCAACTTTTTCGAGCATTTCGGCCGGAATAGCCCGAATTGCTTCGGAAATGTTGTCTTCCAAAGCTGGAATAGTTGCTGGCTTATTTCTGTAGACTTTAGACTTGACGTAGCCCCACAAAAATAGTCTAAAGGCGTCAAATCGCATGATCTTGGTGGCCAACTTACCGGTCCATTTCTTGAGATGAATTGTTCTCCGAAGTTTTCCCTCAAAATGGCCATAGAATCGCGAGCTGTGTGGCATGTAGCGCCATCTTGTTGAAACCACATGTCAACCAAGTTCAGTTCTTCCATTTTGGGCAAAAAAAAGTTGGATATCATCTCACGGTAGCGCTCACCATTCACAGTTACGTTACGATTCGCATCATCTTTGAAGAAGTACGGTCCAATGATGCCACCAGCCCATAAACCGCACCAAACTGTGACTTTTTCTGGATGCATTGGTAGCTCTTGCAATGCTTCTGGCTGATATTCACTCCAAAATCGACAATTCTGCCTATTTACGTACCCATTGAGCCAAAAATGAGCTTCGTCGCTGAACACAATTTCTTTCTTTCTGAACTTTCTTAACAGAGCACGCATTTTGATAATAAAATTCAATGATTTGCAAGCGTTGCTCGTTAGTAAGTCTATTCATGATGAAATGTCAAAGCATACTGAGCATCTTTCTCTTTGACACCATGTCTGAAATCCCACGTGATCTGTCAAATACTAATGCATGAAAATCCTAACCTCAAAAAAATCACTCTTTATAATTGACTGACGTATAAGATTTTTTTGTATTTAGATACATCATAGAACTCAAAAACTTAATATCCTCTTACATGCTCTTCCTTCCATTGATCCGACTTCAACAATAAGTGCAAGAGTATTTTTCGAAACAAAGGAGAAGAATCACCATAAATTCAATAGCTTAAACTACATAGTATTTTTAAAAGATTACTTTATGAAATCTGAACTACGCTGAAACTAATATTGATTTCAATTTTTCTACTGTTCTGTTATGTTTGTTTTTGATTTTTAATTAAAACGATATTTTATATACTCCTATCAAAACTTAAATAATTTATAGGAAATTTTGTTCGATTAATCGAATAAGAGCTGTCGTTTTTTTCGGGTGATTAGAAATTTTGTATCTTATCGATTAATCGAATAATCCTAAAATTACGAACAAATAAATACTCTAACAAACACATAATGCACGTGTGAAGCGTAAAACAAACGTAAACTTATTTAGGGTTTTCAATATTATTTAATAATTATTATTTAATGAGATAATATATCGTAATATGTTAAACTTGACGTGTTGTATTGCAATCGAATGAGAAATTTTGTGTGGACATTAAATCTATACGGGACATTTGCATGGGGCTAAATCAAACATTGACCCACGTCACCCACTTTCACTGCTGATATCATTCTGTGAAATATAACGTGATTTAAACAAGATTTGTGGGTTCTGGAACTGTAAGAATTCAAATCGTTAGGGACATTTGCATGGATGATATATCAAAATACGATTAGATTTTCTTCATATTATTAGCTTCCGGTCTTCTTGTAAACACTTTGTTTTATCATATTTTCATAGAGAAATGCAAATTTAACTAATGTAAACAAATTTTACATTAATTCACATCCTATCTTGAGATATTCGAATGCAAAGTTGCGCAAGTGCAAATTTACTCGTCTGAATATTTCTTTCGCATGTTTTGTTTTGATAAAAGTTCTTAAAGAGAGTCAATACGCATTGAGTTTTGGTGTCTAACATCTTTCAGGGAGTACAAAGAGTAAAAAAGAAAGGATACGAAGTTATACGACTGCTATTATTTGCTTTGCATTATCGCATATTTCGATGTCACGTTCGACGTGGATGACTTTTCCTTCACATCCTAATAAATTTTACATTCAACCCGTCAGATAACATCCATTTGAGAGCGGGTCTAGTACAGACGTCAGTTCCATCACTTCCAATCGTTTTAAAAAACATTGTCTGTACGAATAGCAAAAAATGAATGTATGATAAAATGTAACAATTATAAACTTACCAATTTTCTTCCCATCAGATCAGTTGAAAACTTCCTATCGAATTTATTATTCTTGAAGAAAATCTTCTGCCGCCTTTTATCGCGCGAGTTCATTTTTCAGTATTTAACCACGGATTTTCAATAAAAAGGCAATTCTCTTTTATTGTTTGCCAAACATGCATTCGAAATATGACAACAGAATCAATTCTTTTCGATATTGCCATCATTTCTCCAAGATGAAAAAAGATGATATGAAAACAACAAATTTTATGAATTTCTTCAAAATGATAAATGGAAGATATTGCCGCAATATCCTATCGCTCATATGTTTGTAGGGTTTAAATTATATTTAAAATATGTGTGTGTTAAAATTGGTAGTTTCATTAAATGTAGAATAAAATATAATAATAAAATGTTGTTAAGTTATTTGCATTTTAGCTGACAATATTTCTATGACAAAGTTTTTCTCTATCGGATATTATTGTTTGCAGTTGTAGGAAGTCAATCTTTCTTTTTCGTTTTATTTTTTCAATGAGATAATCTTGCAAATGAAATTTGCTTTAATGTTTTTAAACAGCTGCTTAGAATCACTTTCTGTCTGTCCATCTATTGTCGTAATCAAATTACAGGTCGCAATTATAGTCCGATCTTAACAAAAATTGGTACAAGTAAGTTTTGTGGATCTGGGACGAACGCAATTTAATTTGAAGCATATCGGTTCAGATTTAGATATAGCACCCATACAAATGTCGCTCCCGATTTGACTTTTTCCACTCTAGAAACCCGACTTACTTTCTTTCTAAACAATCAAATTAGTTTTTTTATTTTGATACATGTTCTTCACATTTTCCTTTCATCTACCCATTTGTATACCCTCCACCTAAGGATGGAGGGTATCCGTGTTTGCACTTTAAAATATTCATCGGAGACTCCATAAAATATATATATTGTTAATGCCAAATATTCGTGGTCCATAACCGCAGGCCACCCTAATATTCTCCCGCCGAAACTTTGTCACAGCTTGGCTGTGTAGCGTCCACACATGCGCAAGTTCTAATAGTTTTGATTGTGTTCGTTATTCTCTAGTTCTAAATATGGCTACAATCCGTCCTATGTACTCTCTCCTTTCACTTTCTTCCTACAACATTGTAAAATAAAACTTCACTTGTTATCCGAAGCTCAACACAGCCTGTTTATCTTGGTAAGACTCCTGCCAAAAATTGTTCAAATTCCAATAAAGGAAGAAAACTTTCAATTCAAAATTCTAATTCCTTGGTGTTTTTTCTTTTATTTCCTATTTTCGGTGAACAATTTTTGTGAGAAAATATTCCCACGTCCCTGGTAATATTTTCTGACTCACAGCGTAACACCTACCAATTTCTCCAGGAAACAACAAACAACAAACCTTTGGCGTTTTCATTTTGGTCCTATTCGAACCGGATTTGTGCTACAGCTGTGAGGATTTTCAAAGCTCCAATCCATCAAATCAATTTCATCCTTCATCTAAATCATCCACGGAAATACAAGGTCAGTTTGTGTTTTGTTTATTTCTAAAAAGTGAAACGATAGTGCATTCATACGAGCTACCTTCTGTAGCGTTCAAAGTCCGATAGTTCATGAGTGTTTTGCCGACGGCAAATTGAAATTTTTCAAATTCAAAAATACCTGCACAGTGTTCTAGAAAGTTATTCGGGTATTTTTTTATATGGTGATCGGTGTGAAATTGGTGGAGATTTTCGTTCTATTGTTTAACCATTAGTTTCGTGAAAAAGAAGATTAATATTCTCATTAGTTCTCGGTAATTTTGGAATTTTTTAACCAAATTATATCGTTTTCATTTTTTTGTTCGGTCGCGAAACAGTGTGTTTTTTCTTTTATTTATTCTTCTTCTTGCTGTCGCGTTGCTGGTGCATCGTAAAGAGATTGCTCTATTCCCTTTTTTTCGTACAATCGCACACATACGACATACATTATTATTATCCACCAAGTATTCACAGCCATCCACATACGTATTAACATATATTTGCATGAGTACTAACATACATACATACATACAAACATTCATTGCCTACCTACATTGCTCCACATCATTCCGCTCCAGTCGTGACGTCGCTATAAGAGTGTGGCTTATTAAGAGAGTTTTAAGAGTAAGCCAGGTCGCTCTTTAATTCTCTTAAAAGGTACCCCTACAGTCCGGTCGAGTCGCGACTCAAGTGGTTGGTAACATATTTACGCTATTTGTTCAGATAGTGGAAATATATTCGGGGTTATCTCGGTAGTACTCCAACTCGACCTGTAGTGTACCGTACACTCGGTACAAGCCGATATTCAGATATTTTAAACTGGTTTTCTCTTTTTTCTTCCGATTTTTTGGAAAAAAAGCTGGTTTTTCGTTTCACGGATATTTTTGTTTTCATTTAGCGACAAAATTGGATTTGCACCCTACAGTCCGTTAGAGTCGCCATATTAGAACAGTTGTAAAAAATCACTTTTTTTTGTTATTTTCCTTTCTTTTTCGCACAAATTGTCCTTTCGTGAGTATTTCTTGATCTTGGGGAACATTTTCTGCATTTTTTTTTTGCACCCTACGTTCTATCTTTTAGAACTATTTTTCTGATATTTGAACTTTTTTCTGATAATTAGGGTTGATTTTTTAATATATAAGTATTTTATCTGATAGAAAATCTATTCCAGTTGTTCCGCCTGTATTAAATATTAATACATCGTTTTCCTGCTCACACGTGGTCAGTTTTTCGTCTCAGTATTAGGTTTTTTCCTAATTTCTTCGATTTCCGTCAGATTTTTCACATTCTTTCGCCCAAAATGTCTTTGGATTCGTTCATTCGTCTAGCTGATCGTCTCGTTGAATTTAATGCAGACATCAGCGATAACAAAGTTCCGCTATCTTCCTCTCATTTTATACGTGTTCATCAGGAGGAGTTAAAGTCCATCTGGTTAGGAATTAAGTCTTCATTCGACAAATATCTGCATGAGCGGGATAGTGAAGAAGACGATGGTGAGGAGGAGGTGGACGGGGAAGGGGGAGAAGCTTCAGAGCTGGAAACACTTCGTGCCAAGTACAAGAGTACATACGTTACGTACTGCAGTTGTCTGGCCAAGTTGACTCAGCTTTCGGAAGACTTTACAAATAGAGTGGTACAGAAAGAGTCTCCGGCCCATCGCCCCGTCCCTGCTTCTCAGCCTGAGTCTTCTGATAGTCATTCCAGCTATTCTTTCAATCTTCCGCCGTGTGATACCGAGATTTTCAAAGGCGATTACATGTCATGGCCCACATTTAGGGATATGTTTACTGCGGTTTATATAAACAATTCTCGCCTCAGTCCAGTTGAACGCTTATTCCATTTAGCCCAGAAGACCCAGGGTGAAGCACGCGACATAGTCAAGATGAGTCCTTTGACAAATCAAGGTTTTCAGTTGGCGTGGAAAAACCTTTGCGATCGTTATGAAAATAGGAGAATCTTAGTTAATGGTCAGTTAAAGGTTCTTTTTAGTCTTAGCTCCATTTCTGCCGAATCCGGGCAAGCTATTAAGCAATTGCAGCGGGATATCAATTCGTGTATCTCAGCATTACAGTTGTACGATATTGATGTCAAAAGTTGGGATCCCCTATTTGTTTTGCTTTGTTCAAATCGACTTCCAGATTCAACATTGACTTTGTGGGAGCAAGGCTTAGCTGACAAAACTTCAATTCCGAAGTGGTCAGACCTTGACTCCTTTCTCACAAATCGATATCGTACGTTGGAATCCGTTTCAGAAATTCGCAGCCAGTCTATGTCTATCGATCGCAAAGGAGTGTCATCTAGTCAGAATTCCAAAAATTCCAAGAAGATTAGTTCATTTCGGAACAAAGTTTCAGGACCAAAATGTCCGTTATGTCCTAATGAGTCTCACATCATCCGAACGTGTCCTAAGTTTCTAGATATGGATATAAACGGACGGTATTCCGAAATTAAGAAGCTTGGGCTTTGTTTAAATTGTTTCTCAAAGACTCATGGCGTTAAGGGGTGTCCCAGCCATCGCTGTTTCGATTGCAACAAGCCGCACCACACTCTGCTGCATAGAGGTTCTGAAGATTCCCGTCGCAATAATTTGCCGGTGCGACCATCTGGCACAAATACCAACTCTTCTCTAAATCCTAATTCCGCTCCTTTCTCTTCCAATCCAATACAGTCCACTAGTTCAGGGGCTGGAGTTATTCAGACGTGTTTTCGACCAATTCTCGGGGTGTTCTGCTAGGGACGGCACTGGTGAATGTGTTGCACCTAGGTGTAACTTATCAGGCCCGTGCGCTTCTTGACTCAGGTTCAGAAGGAACTTTTATTTCGGAGAGATTGTTCAATGTTTTGAAGCTTCCTTTTAATCGCACGAGTGCCCGAATTTCCGGCCTGAACAATTCCGTGTCCGCAGTAGTTCAGAAAGAGTGCACTTTCGCACTTGGCTCACGATTTGATCCGAATATTTCCTATTCAGTCGATGCGCTTGTGGTACCTCATTTGTCTGGCAATCTTCCATCACACACCGTGTCTGCTGACTCCTTTTCGAACCTTCCGCAAATTCAATTGGCAGACCCGCAATTCTACACTAGTTCGAAGATAGATATTCTTATCGGCGGGGACTTTCTACCATCGATAATGCTATCTGGTGTAAGACGCGAGGTTTGCGGTTCACTGATGGCCCAAGAAACAATTTTCGGATGGATTCTGACGGGTCCGATTTCACTTCGTTCCTCATCTCCACGGTCCACAGTTGTTTCGAATTTCTGCGAAATCTCTTTGGATAAAGAGATTTCTCGATTTTGGGAGGTGGAGAATCTTCCAAGGAAGAACTTTACGTCGGCTTCGGATAAATTCTGTGAGGAGTTGTTCGTTGCGACTACGAGGAGGAACGAAGATGGAAAATACATTGTTCATCTTCCCTTCAAAGAAGGATATCCTAACAATCTTCAAATAGGTCAATCCAGGATAAGTGCAATGGCGCAATTCCTTCGAAATGAAGTTCGCCTTTTGCGAAATCCTGATTTCAAGAGAGAGTATGATCAAGTTGTTCAAGAATACGTCCAGTTGAAGCATATGTCCTCAGTCCAGCCTCCGAGTTTTAGCAAAAATCCTCTTCATTATTACTTGCCACACCATGCAGTTATAAAACCGGAGAGTACGACCACTAAAGTTCGAGTGGTCTTCAACGCTTCTTCTGCGACCTCCAACGGGTTAAGTCTTAACGACATTTTGCATACTGGCCCTGTTCTACAAAATGACTTAACGGTTCTGATTCTGAAATGGAGGTTCTTTCGATTCGTGTTTAACGCCGACATCCAGAAGATGTATCGGCAAATATTGGTTCATTCCGATCATACTCCCTTTCAAAGAATTCTATTCCGCAACCGCCCAGATGAGAATGTTCAAGATTTCGAATTGAAACAGTGACCTTTGGGGTCAATTGTGCTCCGTACCTAGCTATTCGTACTTTGCTCCAACTAGCTGATGATATTCAGTCCAGCCATCCAATTGCCAGTAAAATCCTGCGCAACTCCATGTATGTGGACGATGCACTTGCTGGTGCACATTCAATTCCTATGGCAATTCACGCAAAAAATGAGCTAAAATCCGCTCTTGAATCAGCTGGTTTTTCATTGAGAAAATGGACAGCAAATTCAAAGGATATCCTAGCGGATCTTCCATCCGATTATTTGCTGTGTGAAGATTTCCTGAATTTCGATGACAGTAGCACAGCAAAAACGCTAGGAATTCGTTGGAATGCTCGTTCTGATTCATTTTATTTCACTACAAAGCCCTTCCCAGACTTCTGCAAAAATACAAAAAGGGAAGTTCTCTCCCAAATTTCAAAACTTTTTGATCCTGCAGGTTGGCTGTCGCCGTGTATCGTCGTGGCCAAAGTTCTCATGCAGAAGATATGGTCTGAAGGCACGGGTTGGGATGAAGTCTTAAGTCCTGACACTCTTTCACAATGGAAGACGTTCCAATCCGATTATTCCACTCTTGACAACGTTCAGATTCCCAGGTGGATCAACTATGTTCCAAGTTCCGATATTCAATTCCATGGTTTCTGCGATGCTTCAGAGAAAGCATACGCAGCTGCTTTATACGTACGAATAGCTATAGGTAGTTCCGTTTCCACTCATCTGGTATATTCCAAAACAAGGGTTGCACCTATAAAGACACTATCCATTCCGAGGTTGGAATTATGTGGGGCGGTTCTTTTAGCAGAGATGATAGATACCTTGCTTCCAATGTTGGATATTTCGAAATATTCTCTTTTCTGCTGGACTGATTCCACCATTGTCCTTTCCTGGCTGTCCAAACCTCCTTGCTGTTGGATGACTTTCGTAGCCAACAGAGTGTCTAGTATCGTTCAGATGATTGATCCTTCGAAGTGGCGACATGTTCCATCCGAAACTAATCCTGCAGATCTCGCTAGTCGCGGACTTCTACCTCAGGATATAGTCAGAAACGATTTCTGGTGGTTTGGGCCTTCATGGCTCCAAGAACCAGCTGATCGTTGGCCTGATTCCAGTCTTGCTACAATTTCCGAGACTGATTTGGAACGTAAGTCCATAAAATCTCATTTTTCCTACTTCCGGAACTTTGAGGACATTCTTGAACGATTTTCTTCATTTCCTAGAGCGCTTCGGGTGGTCGCTTATGTGTATCGATTTTTCTATCGTACACATCCTAGATACCGTTCCAACTTCTCTAAAGAATCCACTTTGATCACGAGTGCTGAACTTACTATGGTCAGAGATGGATTAATTTCGATGAGTCAAAAGGCCTATTTTCCTAACGAGTACAACGTATTGTCATCCAAAAGTCCGATCCCTCCATCCAGTCCCATCTCCAACTTAAATCCTTTCTTGGACTCCGATGGTCTAATTCGCTCGTGTGGTCGTCTCGAATCATCTCCAGGCCTCTCGTACAGTGAGAGGCGCCCGATAATACTGCCATATAATTGTCAGTACTCCAGGCTCTTGATTCATTTCATTCACCAAATCACAATTCACGGTGGTAACCAACTTGTTCTTCGGATGGTACGATCTCAATACTGGATTCCGAAAGTCAAGAACCTAGTAAAGACGACAATCAATAAATGTAAGACATGTATTCTATACAAGAAGCGTTGTCAGAAGCAGCTCATGGCTGCTCTTCCTCCTGAGAGAACAGAGTTCTCGCGTCCATTCACTCGTACTGGATTGGACTTTGCGGGACCTTTTGACATCAAAAGCTATAGCGGACGAGCCTGTCGTCTAACGAAGGGATACGTCTGCGTTTTCGTATGCTTTTCAACAAAAGCGATACACCTAGAAGCGACTTCCGACTTATCCACATCCACATTCCTGGCAGCTTTCAATCGGTTCGTCTCTCGACGAGGTTGCCCATTACATTTATATTCCGATAATGGTACAACTTTCGTCGGGGCATCGAAAATTCTAGCGAGAGAGTTCCTTCAGACCTCGCACGCTGCTGTAACTGCCAATTATTCACATTCCAACGTAAGCTGGCATTTCATTCCGCCAGGGGCGCCCCATATGGGTGGTCTATGGGAAGCTGGAGTAAAAAGCTTCAAAACCCATTTCCGTAAATTCGCTAGTTCCTTTAAATTCACATTCGAGGAATTTTCCACGCTCTTGACACGAATTGAAGCTTGCCTTAATTCACGTCCTCTATCACCTATTTCTCAAGAGCCGACTGACTTTTCGGCCCTGACTCCGGGACATTTCTTAATCGGGTCTCCAATACTTACGCCAGTAGATCCTCGTGTGGAGGAAAGTCCTGCCTCCATTCTTAACAGATGGCAGAGACTTAAGGTGATTCATCAGAGTTTTTGTACCCGATGGAAAAACGAGTATCTGCGTGAGCTTCAAAAGCGTGTCAAGTGGCAAACTTCCGAAAAGAATATAGAAAAAAACACACTGGTAGTCGTGAAGGACGACAATCTTCCACCAAATTCTTGGCGTCTTGGCAGAATTTCCAAGACGTATTTCGGTACCGATCACCGTGTTCGGGTTGCTGATGTGATAACTCAGAAGGGTACCATCACGCGGCCCATCACTAAACTCGTCGTTATTTCGTCCGAACACTAATTTCCTTCCAACGTTCCAACTATATTTCCTATTTCCTCATCCTCCTATAGAACACCATGCCCAAATCTTCAGCAAAGCGCCGTAACAACCGTAGTCGCCAAATCGGATTCCGGTCGCGTCCTTATGGGCCAAGCTTGTTCCAGTGCCGGGTCTGTAAAGGAAGGCACGCGCTGAAAGACTGCAAAAAGTTCATCGATATGAACATGTCCGACCGAATGGAAGCAGTCCGCCAGCACAAATATTGTGTCAATTGCTTGGCCCATGACCATTCACATGGAACCTGCTTCAGCGATGATGGATGTCACCACTGCCACAAGTTCCATCACACACTGCTCCATGTTGACCCGAAGCTTCGCGACCAGATTCTGCCACGGCATTCTGGGGCACGTTTCCGTAAGCGGTCTCGGTCCCTCTCCCCTAGGCCTTCAACGTCAAAGGGCTCAGCACCTAGAGTCCAAAGGCCCTTGGCTACGGCACCATCAACGTCGAAGGCAACAACGCTATCCGCCATAATAAGACAGAATAGTGTCATACTGCTCCCCACAGCCTTGGTTAAGATTGAGGGAAAGAAGGATAAGGCTGTAGCACGTTGCCTTCTCGACTCTGGGTCGCCCTTTAGCCGTATCTCCAAGAAAATGGTCGAGAAGTTGGATTTACTAACGCTGACCCTGAAGGACGAGACCTTATGCCCCCTGACCCTTTGTTCCAGGTTCGACGCCAATACCAAAATCGAAGGCATCTTCCGTGTGGACAACCGCATTGCCCTGAAGACCCCTACGGAGTCCTTGCCGGAAACTTTTAAAGGCCATTTTTCCGCACTTATTTTACGCAGACCCTAAATTCTACGCGTCTTCACAGGTGGACATCATAGTCGGCGTCGATCTGTATCCACGCGTCATAACCGAAGGGGTGTACACGAAGACTGGGTTACCGACGGCACAGAGCACCATCTTCGGGTGGGCTATTTACGGCTCCTGCACAACATAAAATTATTTCTCGTTTCGTTTAATAACAGTAATGAATTAATAAATTGAATTGCTACAAAATGCACTATCGTATTCTCATTCCACAAACAAAACACAAACTTTCTTTTTCAGCTACATCCAGTTCGTTCCAAAGTTCGTTTTCATACTCCAACACATGAATTCCATAGCGAAGTTCCTTTCGTACATCCGTTGGGGTTTGAACCATACCTTTGGATCTTCATGAATTTATTTACTTTAAGTTATTAATTAATTTCATTCATTACTTTCCTAATTTCTATTATTCATTCATATTCTTTCTTGTATTCATATTGCTTCCTAATTTGTAACATACCATGTAATACAGATTTCTTTGTACGACAGGAGCAAGTATGTACGACGAGACTTTGTAGCGACTTTCATTGCAGCGGCACTGCAAGGCGGGCGGTGATGTTAATGCCAAATATTCGTGGTCCATAACCGCAGGCCACCCTAATATTCTCCCGCCGAAACTTTGTCACAGCTTGGCTGTGTAGCGTCCACACATGCGCAAGTTCTAATAGTTTTGATTGTGTTCGTTATTCTCTAGTTCTAAATATGGCTACAATCCGTCCTATGTACTCTCTCCTTTCACTTTCTTCCTACAACATTGTAAAATAAAACTTCACTTGTTATCCGAAGCTCAACACAGCCTGTTTATCTTGGTAAGACTCCTGCCAAAAATTGTTCAAATTCCAATAAAGGAAGAAAACTTTCAATTCAAAATTCTAATTCCTTGGTGTTTTTTCTTTTATTTCCTATTTTCGGTGAACAATTTTTGTGAGAAAATATTCCCACGTCCCTGGTAATATTTTCTGACTCACAGCGTAACACCTACCAATTTCTCCAGGAAACAACAAACAACAAACCTTTGGCGTTTTCATATATATATACGTTCTAGCCATGTACGTCTGTCTGTTGAAAGTAGTAGTAGGTTCAAATTTTCTCTAAATGTGTCTTATGGTTGCAGGTCGGTTGAGCAATTTTGTTAAATTTCTGCATATGCACTTGAAATTTGTTGGTGACATTCCTCTTGTAAATTTAAAGTACCAAAAAGTAAAAAAAAAAATCGGCCGAAATGGGACAAATATGGATAAAAATGGTACCTTTGATAAAACAACAGCTAGCAACATGAAATTTGGCATGGGAAACAATAGGAAAAGAGGGATAGAAAGGTACCAACAAATCCACTGAAATTGAATCGGAATAGGCATTCATCTGAATGTATAGACGTGAAACATGCAGGATTTTTTGGAAGTTTGTCCTTTTAGGCGGGAACTAAGGGCTAAGGGGATAAAAATGGTACCAACCACTGACTGACTGATACCAACCGACTGTATGGACGTGAAACATAGAAGAATTTTTCAAAATGTTTTAGGAAGAAATGGGGCGAAAGGCGATAAAAATGGTACCAACCAGACGGCTGCAGTTAGAATAGTGAAATTCAATGTATACATCGCATTCATTGAAAACAAGTAAGGAAAGACTAAAGTCGGGCGGGGCCGACTCTATGATACACTCCACTTTCAATCCGAATACAATTTAATTCGGTGTAAAAGTGAAAACGGGAAGGATTTTTGTATCCTGTAAATGTATGTGTTTGACAAAAAAATTTTAAATCGGAAAGGACATTTGTATGGGGTATATTGAAATCTGGAACGAAATAAGTGAAATATAATATGTATAGTTTGGCCAAAATCGGTTAAGCATTTGGGAGCAACATTTGTATTTGCGCTATATCTAAATCTGAACCGATCTTAGCCACTTTCACCATAAGTTTTTTACTTGGATTATAAGCTGTTGTGCCAAATTTAAAGAAAATCGAGTACAATATGTGGTTTCTAAAGCGGCAAAAGTCAAATCGGGAGCCACATTTGTTTGAGGCTATATCTAAATCTTAACCGATCTTACCCAATTTTTGCATAAGTGTTTCTAGTTGGATTATAAGATATTTTGCAAAATTTAAAGAAAATCGGGTACAATATGTCGTTTCTAGAGCGGAAAATGTCAAATCGGGAGCGTCATTTGTATGGGGGCTATATCTAAATCTGAACCGATCTTGCCCAATTTTTTCATAGGTGTTTCTAGTTGGATTATAAGATTTTGTGTCAAATTTAAAGAAAATCGGATACAATATGTGGTTTCTAGAGCGGAAAATGTCAAATCGGGAGCGTCATTTGTATGGGGGCTATATCTAAATCTGAACCGATCTTACCCAATTTTTGCATAGGTGTTTCTAGTTGGATTATAAGATGTTGTGCTAAATTTAAAGAAAATCGGGTACAATATGTCGTTTCTACAGCGGAAAATGTCAAATCGGGACCGACATTTGTATGGGGGCTATATCTAAATCTGAACCGATCTTACCCAATTTTTGCATAGGTGTTTCTAGTTGGATTATAAGAAGTTGTGAAAAATTTAAAGAAAATCGGGTACAATATGTGGTTTATAGAGCGGAAAATGTCAAATCGGGAGCGCCATTTGTTTGGGGGCTATATCTAAATCTGAACCGATCTTACCCAATTTTTGCATAGGTGTTTCTAGTTGGATTATAATTTGTTGTGCTAAATTTAAAGAATATCGGGTTCAATATGTGGTTTTTAGAGCGGAAAATGTCAAATCGGGAGCGACTTTTGTATGGGGGCTATATCTAAATCTGAACCGATATGCCTCAAATTAAATAGCGTTCGTCCTTGATCGACAAAACTTACTTGTGCCAATTTTTGTTAAGATCGGATCGGACTATAATTGCGACCTGTAATTTGATTACAACAATAGATGGACAGACGGACAGACAGACGGACATTGCTAAATCGATTCAAAAAGTGATTCTAAGTCGATCGGTATAATTAACAATGGGTCTATCTCGCTTCCTTTTGGGTGTTACAAACAAATGCACAAAGACATAATACTCTCGTGGAGTGTATAAAAATCGGTAGCAACCAAGTTATTGTAGTTAGAATCATGAAATTTCGTGTTTACACTATGGTAGCGTTGACCCGCAAAACAAGAGAAAAAAGGAATAAAACAGAACACGAAACATATCAAACATTTGGTCTGTAGCTGAAATTAAGATATACAGCTGGAGGAAATAGGCCCCGAGGCCGAGCAAGTAATGGGCATAATAAGTATGCTTTGTAGTTTGGAATAGTAAACAAATATCGTAATGTTCATAAAAAATATCACAATTTACCACACTTCTATGTAAAGTCGACATCCTCTAATCTGCTGACAATACTGTGGAATGCACTCCGTGGTGGAAGGTATATAAGTTTCAGCACTGTTGAACTTAACATCTTTTTACTTGTTTCCATTCGGAAAGATTTTTAGAAGGCGGTCCAGTGCTATTAAATTTTTCCGCCAATTCTTCCCACAGACTACAATCACCTTTTCACCTTTCACATCCATGCATTGTCTTGGTGGCATTCCATAAAATCCACAAAAAAATGGATTGAGCGATGTTTTTGCTCCATTGAATACATAAAATGTATTTATTAATTTTAACGTTAAAACTAAAACTTACATTTCATTGGCGGAATGTTTTCCTTCAGACATTTAAACAACATCAATAACGTTTTTCTGTGACATGCCTGATACTATTAAAAAGATGTTAAAATTATCATACTCAACGTATTTAGTACATTTTTAATAAAAACAATATTCACAATTAATTTTGAACAGAATTCAAAAAAAATTGAAGTTTAAGTTACTTAAAATATCAATTTCACTTCAGATTTTGTGATTGGCTTCAAAACGATTTTTTTAGTTTTACGTTTTTGTGGAAGAAGAAGCTAGCCAAATTCGTACGATTTATGGACATGCCTGCATATTTACTTTTTGAATTGACTAGAGTATTATTTCGAAATTTAACATTTTCCTGTAATGTTACTGTATTTCTACGAAAATCGACAGCCGTTTAGTGTCCTATGTTAAAAATGTTCAAGTCTCCCTTCAATGAAATTTTGCGATTTATTAGATTTGACAATGACTGCATAAGAACAGTTTTAGTCAACTTTATCAGCCTCTAGATAAAGTTGTCTCATATCTGGGCCTAAATTATCGTTAATCTTTGTTAATAGTGCCACCCATCAGAAGAAAAAACAATTGATGAATCGGCCCTTCGGCCGCTTTCGCCCATTTTCAATCCCAACCGATTCGGAAACATTAGACAAACATGTGAATAATTTGAACCTCCTAGCTAGTTTGCTTTTAACAGATGGACATGGCTAGATCGTCTAATAATTTTACCACGAAAAAGAATATAAATTTTTTACTGTGGTCTCCGATGGACAATTATCATGTCACATGTGTGACTGTGGCACGTTTCGATGGGATGAAAATCAAGTAAAATCTTATTTTTTACTTCTGTATATTTTTGTGTAAGAAGCTTTTTGTAAAAGAAGAAAACAAATGAACTACAAGGTCCTAGAATTTCAGCAATTAAAAAGGATAACATAACGTAAGAAAAATAGACGCACTTCTATTTTTAACTTTCTTAATGTTTTTTGAATATTTTCAGTTTTACAATTTGCTGACTTAATAATTTGTTACATTTTTACAACCAATAATGGTTGTAAAAATTTGATTTAATAATATTTTTATTTAATAATAATGCGCTAAGTAAGATACATGCCTTTCTATGACCTTTTAGTGTGAAACAATCGATTAAAAATTTCAATGTTTAGAGACAAACGTATAAACGGACGTATCCTCTTAAAATATTATAGGTTGATTGGGTGGAAATTTAAATAAAACAGGTAAGGACATACTAAAGAAGACATTTGCATGGGGACTATAACGATATGGACCACTTTCTCTACATATATTTCTAAGTGAAATAATATTGAATGACTCAAAACTTAAAAAAATAAGCTTTAAAATATAAGAAGGCAAATAGGAACATTTTATGGGGGCTATATCAAAGTATTGACCACTATGACCCATTTTCACTACAGGTGTACAGGTATACAGCATATCTGACCAAAATCGGATGCAAATGTATTTTCTAGAGCGATGTGCTAATTTCAAAAATTTTTACAGGTGTATTTTCGAATTTTTAGAAATAATTTTTTGTCGTCCCAGCAAAAAAGGATAAACTTCCGCTGGAAGTCAAACACCAATTTGAATAGATTCCGAATTTGAGGATGTTCGTTTGAACAACTACCACACCTATTTTAAGAATACCATTTTCACAAGTGAGTGGGAACGAGTTTTTCGTATGGGGTCATAGAGGTAAAGTATCTAAGATGGTGTGACTCAGAAGGTCTGGGGTTCGTATCATGGCTCAGGAAAAATATTTTTTATACACTCCACGAGAGTATTATGGCTTTGTGCATTTGTTTGTAACACCCAAAAGGAAGCGGGAAAGACCCATTGTTAAGTATACCGATCGACTTAGAATCACTTTCTGAGTCGATTTAGGAATGTCCGTCTGTCTGTCCATCTATTGTTGTAATCAAACTACAGGTCGCAATTATAGTCCGATCTTAACAAAAATTGCCACAAGTAAGTTTTGTGGATCAAGGACGAACGCTATTTAATTTGAGACAAATCGGTTCAGATTTAGATATAGCCCCCATACAAATGTCGCTCCCGATTTGACATTTTCCGCTCTAGAAACCACATGTTATACTCGATTTTCTTTAAATTTGGCACAACATCTTATAATCCAACTATAAACACCTATGCAAAAATTGGGTAAGATCGGTGCAGATTTAGATATAGCACCCATACAAATGTCGCTCCCGATTTGACATTTTCCGCTCTAGAAACGACATATTGCACCCGATTTTCTTTAAAATTGACACAACATCTTATAATCCAACTATATACACCTATGCAAAAATTGGGTAAGATCGGTTCAGATTTAGATATAGCCCCCATACAAATGTCGCTCCCGATTTGAAACCACATATTATACTCGATTTTCTTTAAATTTGGCACAACATCTTATAATCCAACTATAAACACCTATGCAAAAATTGGGTAAGATCGGTTCAGATTTAGATATAGCTCCCATACAAATGTCGCTCCCGATTTGACATTTTCCGCTCTAGAAACGACATATTGCACCCGATTTTCTTTAAAATTGACACAACATCTTATAATCCGACTATAAACACCTATGCAAAAATTGGGTAAGATCGGTTCAGATTTAGATATAGCCCCCATACAAATGTCGCTCCCGATTTGACATTTTCCGCTCTAAAAAACACATATTATACTCGATTTTCTTTAAATTTGGCACAACATCTTATAATCCAACTATAAACACCTATGCAAAAATTGGGTAAGATCGGTTCAGATTTAGATATAGCTCCCATACAAATGTCGCTCCCGATTTGACATTTTCCGCTCTAGAAACGACATATTGCACCCGATTTTCTTTAAAATTGACACAACATCTTATAATCCAACTATAAACACCTATGCAAAAATTGGGTAAGATCGGTTCAGATTTAGATATAGCCCCCAAACAAATGTAGCTCCCGATTTGACATTTTCCGCTCTAGAAACCACATATTATACTCGATTTTCTTTAAATTTGGCACAACATCTTATAATCCAACTATAAACACCTATGCAACAATTGGGTAAGATCGGTTCAGATTTAGATATACCTCCCATACAAATGTCGCTCCCGATTTGACATTTTCCGCTCTAGAAACGACATATTGCACCCGATTTTCTTTAAAATTGACACAACATCTTATAATCCAACTATAAACACCTATGCAAAAATTGGGTAAGATCGGTTCAGATTTAGATATAGCTCCCATACAAATGTCGCTCCCGATTTGACATTTTCCGCTCTAGAAACGACATATTGCACCCGATTTTCTTTAAAATTGACACAACATCTTATAATCCGACTATAAACACCTATGCAAAAATTGGGTAAGATCGGTTCAGATTTAGATATAGCCCCCATACAAATGTCAAATGTTAAAATTGACACAACATCTTATAATCCGACTATAAACACCTATGCAAAAATTGGGTAAGGTCGGTTCAGATTTAGATATAGCCCCCATACAAATGTCGCTCCCGATTTGACATTTTCCGCTCTAGAAACCACATATTATACTCGATTTTCTTTAAATTTGGCACAACATCTTATAATCCAACTATAAACACCTATGCAAAAATTGGGTAACATCGGTTCAGATTTAGATATAGCCCCCATACAAATGTCGCTCCCGATTTGACATTTTCCGCTCTAGAAACCACATATTATACTCGATTTTCTTTAAATTTGGCACAACATCTTATAATCCGACTATAAACACCTATGCAAAAATTGGGTAAGATCGGTTCAGATTTAGATATAGCCCCCAAACAAATGTAGCTCCCGATTTGACTTTTGCCGCTTTAGAAACCACATATTGTACTCGATTTTCTTTAAATTTGACACGACAGCTTATAATCCAAGTAAAAAACCTATGGTGAAAGTGGCTAAGATCGGTTCAGATTTAGATATAGCGCAAATACAAATGTTGTTCCCAAATGTTTAACCAATTTTGGCCAAACTATACATATTATATTTCACCTATTTCGTTCCAGATTTCAATATACCCCCATACAAATGTCCATGACGATTTAACATTTTTTGTCAAACACACACATTTACATTTACACATTTTCACCGAATTAAATTGTATTCGGATAGAAAGTGGAGTGTATCATAGAGTCGGCCCCGCCCGACTTTAGCCTTTCCTTACTTGTTTTTTATATAGTTTATAACTAGGAAATGTTTAACTTTGTACAATTTTGTTAATTTAAACAATTTTTTTTATAAAATTTTACTAATGTACCTAAAATATTTAATTTTTTATTACTTCTTCTTCTTAGTACTTCATAATAGCAATAATATTAAATAGTATATATTAATTTTATATTTACTTGCATTATATATTAGTTTATATTAACCAAATATTTTATTATGGTTAGAGTGCCATAGTAGCAACCAAATTCGCTGTTCTACAACCTGTATATTCATTTTGTCACCACTTGAAATATTCACTGAAGACTCCATAGGAGGTTCAAATTTTCCCTAAATGTGTCTTATGGTCACAGAAATCGGCCCCAATATTTAGATTATTATTATAAGTTAGTTTCACGCCAAATGTTTGTAACACAAAGAAATAAAGATCTAGACCCACCTTCATATATACCGATAACGAGCTGAGTTGATTTAACGATGAAGCAAATCGGTTCAGATTTTGATATAGCCTCCATACAAATATACCTCCAATTTTCATGTTCATCAGGTTATGTTAAATCTGGGAATACCGACCTAAAATTTGTCCGTACGTGGGCCCACGTTTTCAAATACAACTATAACATAATGCAAAAAATTGTCATAAATTCGAGCTTATTCGTTAAATTTGGCTAAAGGTGTATTTACAGTATACTAAATAATTTGTATGGAATTCGTAAAATTGCCTCCCATAAACACCCGGGTTTAGTAATCAGGATGTGGGTATATACGCAGGGAGTGGTGTAGGGTTTCATATAGTCGGCCTCGCCCGACTTTAGCCTTTCCTTGCTTGTTTTGTTTTATTTCGTATTTATTATTGGGTATTTTCAATAAGATAGTAGGTAGTAACTTTAATACCCGCGAGCGAAAAAAGTAAAATTAAATACTTCCTTCAAAAAGATACTAATCTGGTCTGACCTTTTCTATAACATAAGTTTGACGTGAATTTAATATAACATTCTTTTACGATCCATGTTTAAAATGAAATGAAAGTATCCATTCAAAATTAAATTCATATATACATATGTCAATGTCTAATTTGTCTGTTGAACACCTCAATTATATGCGATATCCCGTTAGAGTTAGTACAAATAAAACAAGAAAGGAAATTCGGGGCCGACTATATGATACACTCCACGTTCTATACGAATACAATTCAATTCGGTAAAAAATTGAAAAAGGGAAGGATTTTTGTATGCTTCCTAATCAGAGGCCTGACTAATATGACCTGACCCAATTTGTCAAATCGAATATTTGCATCGGGGTTATATCCAAACATGGAATGATGTGACCCCACTTACACAATAGGTTATTCCAGTTTAAATATAACGTGCTATGCTCAATTTGAAGAAATTCTCTGAAAATACGTTGTTTCTGGGGCGAAAAAAGTCAAGCTGGGAGAGAAATTTTTATGGGAGCTATATATAAATCCTAACCGATCTAAGACATTTTGAAATATAACATGTTTGGTCAATTTTGAAAACGATCTAATAAAATATGTGGTTTCTAGAGCGGAAAAAGTCAAATCGGGAACAAAATTTGAATGGGAGCTATATATAAATCCGAACCGATCTGACCTATTTTCACCACAGTTATTCCTAGTTTAAATATAAGATATTTTGTCAAATTTGAAAACAATCTGATAAAATAAGTGGTTTCTAGAGCGTTGTTGCAGATCGACCATATGGTCGAAATTTGTACTTTATAATAGTCTAGAATTTTGTAATACTTTACTATATGCTAGAATTAAAGTGTTCTCCGCGTTGCATCTGTTATAATGGTAAATTTATCCCTTAATGTATAAACAAACCATATTTGATTCATAGGCGGTCCTGATGCATAGAAGTTGGACGGCCCGAGATTGCCGAGCTTTAACATGGATACTTAAATCACCACTATTTATTTACACTGGAATGATCAATCCAAATTAATCAACTCTCAACTGTGAAGAGTACTATTATAGACAAATACACGCTTTACTCCATTTTTTTTTTTTCATATTTAAAAATGCAATTTGTTATCCCTGGGTTCCTTTTTTGAATTTACTTAGACAATTAAGTAAATCCTATTAGAACGAATTAATGACATCTGGAATTTGCGTACATGCAATCGGATCTTAGGACCAAAGTAAACAAGTTTATTTCCTTAATAGGATTCTGCCGCTCTTTTCTGTCTGTCGGATTTTGCGAAAACACCTGTTATCTGGAACAGTTTACACGTTGTTGCCACAAACGATGTCTTCGGTGCAAACTTGCAACATACAGAAACAAATGATATATTAACATTGTAAGTTAGCATTTAACCACGTTTGTTATTTGTTTCTGTTTAATGTGGGTATTTACACTCATTCGCACTTACCGAACCACATACAAGAAAATATTTTGTATTCATTTACAACCAACAAAACACATCGTAAGTTGACATGAAAATCGCAACAAAGACCAAATCTGAGTTCGATTTTGAGAAGTGTTGCCACTTGAACAGATGTTGATGTCTTTGAAAGTTTTAGAGAAAATGTACATACAAACATATCGTCACGATAAACTTAACTTAATAGAATTGACGTCAGACGACTTAAATTTGCGTGTTGATTTCAGTGAATGGACTCTTCAGTCGCCATGCTCGAACGAGTCGCCCAAAATTGGACCTTCCGAATTGACCATTTACATGATGTCATTTTCAAACAGTAAATGCCATAAATTGTATTTTAGCCGATAATAAACATTTTTAGTTCAATTTAAAATTTTTGTATTTTATTTTACATTTTAAATCAAACCTCACGATGAATCACGCTTTATATATTTCTCAAAAAAGTGTACCGTGACGTATAGGTTGATCAATGGCCCGTCAGCACTGCGATCACTCTTGACACTGTTGGCATCGTTTGTGTGGAAATAGTTTATAGTTCGAAATTTCTGGTATGGATGGACATTTTGTTCAGTATTCTTTGCAGTGAGAAATCACAGTTGAGCAATTTTGCCCCGACTCCACAGACGTGTCAGCCTCACCACAGTTTTATATATCGACCATTCCAAGGAAAGCTCTATTAATGTCTATATATATTTATTTTTTTTTTTGATTTTAAGGATATTGTTTTCATACTGAATAACAAAACAAGCTCATTTTGTTATTTTTGTATTCCTAATTTCGCGTATTGTCGCTAAGGCGCCATCTTCCGTCGGCTACTGACTTTGTTATCCATATAAATTTGGTATAGGAAACTGTTATACATATCAAATAAAAATATATATAAATATATGTACACAGTTCTATGGGAGGTGAATAGGAAATCTCACCATATCTGTGGTGATTATGAAAGTGGTGAGTTATTGAAATGGTTTAAAACTGTAATATTTGTACATCAACCACTTCACAAACAAATACGATGTAAGGACCACCCGGTGTTCTGTTTCTACCTGTGAAACGGAAGTAGAGGTGAACAAAGTTAAGTTTGAAAGGCATTGTTTTATCAAATATTTTATAATTCATGGCCATCAACAGTAATCAAGATGGGATAGAATTGGATAAGTTTTACAATGGTTTTATTACCAAATATCTGATAAAAATTGCATTTTTATACCCGACACAAAAGTGTATAAGGTCGTTATGCATTTGTTTGTAACACCCAATCTTTTAATATACTCATCAGATTGTAATCACATTCTAAGTGGATCTTCCTATGTCCGTCTGTCCGTTCATTTATTCTTGTACAGGTCGCAAATATTGTCCCATCCCAACTAAACTTGGCACCAATAAGTCTTGTGGGTAAGGGTCGGACGATATTAAATTTGAAAAAAAATCGGTTCGGACTTAGATGTAGCTCCCATACAAACGTCGCTCCCGTTGTAACTCTATCCGCACTAGAATCCACATTTTTAGTTGGGTAAGATCTGTAAGCCCACACGATTTGTGTTTTATACCCTCCACCTCCAGGATGAGGTTATACCCTCCACCTGCAGGATGAGGGTATACTAACTTTGTCATTCCGTTTGTAACACCTTGAAATATGGACTTGAGACCCTATAAAGTATATATATTCTTGATCGTCATAAAATTCTAAGACGATCAAGTCATGTCCGTCCATCCGCCCTGTTGAACGCACGCTAGCATCTAAACGAAAGGCGATTGGAGGTCCAAATTTTCCATAAATGCGTCTTAAAGTCGTAGATCGGTTGGGATTGAAACTGGGCGAAATCGGCCCAAAGGAAAAAATTAAAATATCCATAATAACCCCTAATATTTTAGAGAATTTAAGCATATTTTTATACCCTCCACCTCCAGGATGGGGGTATATTCATTTTGTCATTCCGTTTGTAACACTTTAAAATATTCATCGGAGACCACATAAAGTTATATATTCTGGGTCGTGGTAAAATTCTAAGACGATATAGCCATGTCCGTCTGTCTGTCTGTTGAAAGCACGATAGCGGCCGAACGAAACGAGCTAGGAGGTTCAAATTCTTCCTAAATGTGTCTTATGGTTGCAGATCGGTTGGGATTGAAAGTGGGCGAAATCGGCCCAGAGGACTGAAATACCCCTAATATTTAGAGTATTTCATCATGTTTTTGAACATATTAGCTTGTTATACCCTCCACCTCCAGGATGAGGGTATATTCACTTTGTCATTCCGTTTGTAACACCTTGAATTGTTCATCGGAGACCCCATAAAGTATATATATTCTGGGTCGTGGTAAAATTCTAAGACGATATAGCCATGTCCGTCTGTCTGTCTGTCTGTCTGTCTGTCTGTCTGTCTGTCTGTCTGTTGAAAGCACGATAGCGGCCGAACGAAATGAGCTAGGAGGTTCAAATTTTTCCTAAATGTGTCTTATGGTAGTAGATCGGTTGGGATTGAAAGTGGACGAAATCGGCCCAAAGGGAAAAATTTTTCCCTCACAAGGACTGAAAATATCCCTAATATTTTGTGTATTTCAGCATGTTTTTTGAACATATTAGCTTGTATTTACTTGATATTCGCAACGCACATTCCCTTTATAGCATAAAAGGCCACCATAGAGAGATTTTTATTTGTAGGGTGCGAAATGGGACAAAATGGGACGAAACGGGATAAAAATAGTACCTATCAAACGAAAACAGATAGAAACACGAAATTTGGTGTGTACATACCTCTAATAGAGTAGATACATAATATACAAGTATTTTTTCTAAATTCGTACTTTTAAGGGGTTAAATAGGGAAACAGGGATAAAAATAGTACCAACCAAACGGCTGCACCTAGAATAATGAAATTCGGTGTATACATTCCACTGATTGTGTAGACACGTAAAATAAACGGATTTCGAAAATCTTACTTTTTGGGGTTAAAATGGAGAAAGGGGATAAAAATAGTACCAAACAAATGACCGCAGTTAGAGTCATGAAATTCGGAGTATACATTCCTCTGACTGCGTAGATACGAAAAATAAAAGTTTTTTCCCAATTCGTACTTTCAAGGGATATAATGGGTACAGAGAGATAAAAATAATGCCAACTAAACGGCTACAGCTAGAATGATGAAATTCGGTAGGTACATGCTTCTAATTGCGTAAACACATACAATTACGAGATTTTAGAAAGTCGTACTTTTAAGGGTGTAAAATGGAAAAAGGGGGATAAAAATTGTATCAACCAAATGGCCGCAGCTAGAATCATGGTATTCGGTGTATACATTCCTTTGACAGCATAGACACGCAAAAAAATTCAAAATGTGTACTTGAATTAAAAGAGAATGGAAATACAATCAACTCTAGCACCCACTATCTGCCAATATTTATGGTATTTAAGCTTTTTGAAAATATAAATATAAGAATATTTATTTTTTGAATTGACGTGAAGTATTATTTCGATATGTAAACGTATGGTAGCCTTGCCGTATAAGCGTGGGTTGAAATAATAAAAATATTATATGAATTATTTTGTCAATATTTTTATTTGTTTTGTATATATTTTCCTGCAATACTACTGCACTTCTACGAAATTCGACAGCTCCCGATTTGACTATTTGAAAAAGATCGGTTAAAATATGTGGCTTCAAAAACGAAAAAAAATGGTATCAATCTGATTATTTGTCCTCTTGAAAACACAACACGATTTTCTCCAAAACGTTATATTTATCTTCGGCAAACGTAGGCCACATCACAATATAAATTTCATATTTTCGGGTCAATTTTAATATATTCATATATGAATATATATTTTTTTTTTTTTTTTTTTTACGTTTTTTGTTATTTATTGTATCTTTCATAACTTGTGAAAATAACAATAAGTATTCAAATCTTAACCTAGGATTCTTATTCTAAAGGTTATTTACAGTATATAACCAGCAAGAGTTTGCAAAAGTATGTAATAAAATTCTAAACTAGATCTAGGGTATTTCTTCTCCTCAGACGGCTGTGTCCTTCATAATTTAGCAGCTCTCGAGCGAGTGTATTTGGATGGATGTGTAGCTTAGAAACGTAGCTCCGGCAGTATCTCTTGACTTCTTCTTTGATCATTGGGATGTTAAGGTCCTTATGAATGTTTCCATTTCTGATGTACCAAGGGGCGCTCGTAATCAATCGTAGAATTTTTGACTGGCTTCTCTGTAGCTTATTGACATTAGATGCACACGCTGAACCCCAAAGCTGGATACCATATGTCCATATGGGTTTTATAATGCATTTGTAAATAAGGACTTTATATTCAAGGTCTAGAGCAGACCGTGGTCCAATAAGCCATTGTAGCTGTAGCAATTTCAGCTTTATCTGGGTTACTTTGGAATCAATATGGTATGCCCATGTAAGACGGCGGTCCAAATGAATTCCAAGGTACTTTACGTTTGCCTTTTGAGGTATACTGTTATTAAATATATCAATTGGTGGACAAATGTCTCTTCTTAGGGTAAACGTGACATGTGTGCACTTTGTTGCATTTACCATTACCCTCCATTTCACTAACCACGTTTGAAGCACACGGACGTGTGACTGCAATTGATAAGACGCAATTGTTGAGTCTTTGTGGACACTAACGAAAGCAGTGTCATCTGCAAACGTGGAAGTATGTGTAAGAGAACTCGTCGGCATATCTGCCGTGTATAAGATATACAAGATGGGTCCCAGAATACTACCTTGAGGGACGCCTGCAGTTACTTTCTTAGGGCTAGAAAATTTGCCTTTCAATCTTACTTCAAACGATCTATCTGTTAAATAGTTTTTGAGCAATTTGTGTGTGTTATTTGGCAGCAAACGAGTTATTTTATGCACAAGTCCATCATGCCAAACTTTGTCAAACGCCTGGGAAATGTCTATGAAGAGGGCGGAACAATACTGCTTGTTCTCAAACGCCCTTCTAATAACAGTAACAATACGGTGTACTTGCTCTATGGTACTGTGGCTTTTACGAAACCCGAATTGGTGATCGGGTATAATTCCGCTATTTTCTATGTATGGTGTAATCTTCATCAATAGAATTTTCTCAAACATTTTTGACAATATCGACAGTAGACTTATCGGACGGTATGACTTAACCTGAGTTAAGTCCTTTCCGGGTTTTGGAATCATTACTATCTCAGACCTCTTCCAAGATGTTGGAAAGTAGCCCGTACGCAAAATACTATTAAAGATAAATAGAATAGTTTTCATTGCTGAATGAGGAAGCTCTTTAATCATTCTCGCTGTAATTCCATCCTTACCAGGGGATTTTTTAGTTTCGAGGTCTTTAATAGATTCTTCTATGATCTTAAACCTGAGACGCAGTGGGTGAGGGACCATTTCGTCTATCTCGGGCGGATTGACAGAAGATGGTCCACTATTTGGTGTAAATACCTCTTCCAAGTGGTTGGCAAATGCATTGACCTTCTCTTCAGTGCTTTTTGCCCAACTGCCATTCTGAAGGCGTAGCGGGGATTCATGCGCAATAGGGCTTCGCATATCTTTTGTGGCCTTCCAGAGGCTAAAATCACTTCTCTCTGTTGGATCTAAATTCTGCAGGTAGATTTTGAGGGCAGATTCCTCCTTTGCCTTAAGGGCAGACGTTAATCTTTTCTGGCAATGCTTGAGTCGACACTTCAGAGTTGGGGAGCGATATCTCTGCCATTCCCTTCTAAGCTTTCTTTTCTCTCTAATAAGGGCTTCAATATCCCTTGGGCAGTTTGCAGGGTTGCCACCTCCATTAATGTCTTTCGGTGTTGCCACCTTAGCTGCATTATTCACAATATCAGTAAAGAGGGTAACGGCATGTTCTATTTCATCCTCAGATTTTAAACAAATGTCCTGAGGAATATGTGTACTAACATACTTTTTGTATTTCATCCAGTTCGTGCGTCTGTTAGGAAAGTTATGGACTTCGTTCTCATTTTCTGACTTGATATTGAACAATGTCATAATTGAAGGGGAGTGATCAGAAGAAAGATCGAATGAAGTATATATGGAACTTTGATCACGTCTTATATTCTTGACTATAGCGAAGTCGATTAAATCAGGTATTTTGCTTAAGTCTGAGGGCCAGTGTGTCGGCTGGCCGCTAGAAATAACGTCTAGTTTAGCGCGTGACATCGCACTTAATAATTGCCTACCTCTTGGAAGGGTAATTCGTGAACCCCAATAGGTATGTCTGGCGTTATAGTCACCAGCTGCTATAAATTTCGACCCTAGTGTAGAGAAGAAGTCTACAAATTGAGCACTGTTTATATTATATCTCGGAGGGCAATAAATTGCTGATATCACAATGTTCATATTTGTGAGGTTGATTGACGTAGCCTGTATGTGCTCTGTTCTATATTCCTGTATTGGACAATGCCTTACCCTATTGTGCACAATAACAGCTGTGCCACCACAGGCTCTACCGCTCGGGTGTTTTGTGTCGTAAGTACAATATCCGTTTATTCTAAAACAGTTCCTTATAGTAAAATGTGTCTCTGAGACAAGAAGTATGTCGATTTTTTGGTGTCGAAGAAAATTATCTACTTCATGTTTGTGCTGGCTTAGGCCGTTTGCGTTCCAAAAACAAATTCGCAATGGATGAATATATATGAAGGAAAATTCTTTCAGTGTGCGAATGTGTGCGAATGTGAAACAAAAAAACATTTTATTTTTCGTGTCTCCTAATTTCATGACTCTAGCTATTTGCCATTTCGCCATTTGGTTACAATCCCCTTAGTTTTATCCCCTTTTTTCACTTTACCCGCTAAAAGTACGAATTTCGAAAAATCCCTTTATTTTACGTGTCTACGCAAACAGAAGAAATGGTTGGTACCATTTTTATTCCTCTATTCTCATTTTACCACTCCAAAGTACGAATTTAGAAAAAAAGGAAACCAAGTGAACATAACAAACGGTCCTATGCAAAAACGGTCCTATGCTCCTTATAGGAGTTAAAGGAACAAATATATATAACAATGCAAAAGAGGGGAAGATATATTAGTCACTGACATACATATATACAAGGTTTCTCAGAAAGGTTCAAAAATGCTGAAGTTTACAACAAGGGCAAATTTCAATTAGCATTTAAGACAAATAGTTCAGAATAAGGTATTCAGTAGAACTAAGTCTAAGATAAAGAATGAGGACAAGTCTAATGTAGTTTATAAGATATCATGTAATGGAGACATGTCCAACATATGCCAAAAAGTATATGTTGGCCCTGCTAGACTTTTCTCACATAAATCGGACCAAAAAGCTAGTAAAAATACTTGCAGAAGAGAGAACTATAAACGAAGAATTACTCTCGAAGTATTATACATTATTATCTAGCTGTTGTCGTTTGATATGTACCATTTTTGCCCCATTTCACCCCCATCAAATAAAAATCACTTTATGGTATACGTTTCTGCTATAAGGGAATGCACATACTAAATATCAAGCAAATATAAGCAGACATATTCAAAGAACAAGCTTAAATACTCGATATATTAGCATAGGCGTATGAATGGGTGGCTGGGGTGGTCCAGCGCCACCCAGAAATTTTTTAGCCCCCAGATATTTTACCATTTTTTTTAATTTATCTATCCACATATTCGGGATATTTAAATATTATTGTACAACTAGAAATCTTGCCATACTTCTGTGAATATTCTGTGAATCATGGCCAACCTAACAACACCACATAAATTGTTTTCAAAAAGAAACGTTAGTAGGTGTGTGAGTAGGGATTCTGTACATAAACTTATTTTGTTTTTTATTTTCCCAAGAAGATGGAAACTATTACCATATTTGAACAGTCTTATAATGGTTCAAATGTAATGTCGGGCTACAAGAATATATTTCAAATGAAATTAAAAAAATCCACACACATATTAAATTTGGGGACACAAATTAAATTTCGTAATTGTCGACTAATGTTCAAACATAAAATTGATATTGATATTTTTCAATGCTGTGTTGTATATTTGTTTTTGTAAACGTGACATCATAGGAATACATTTACCAACATTGGGAGATATATTGAATAGTTTGTATTCACCGAATTTTATTATTTTATTTGCAACCATTTGGTTGGTACCATTTTCATCCTTCTATTTCCATTTTGCCCCTTAAACGAACGAATTTGGAAACAATTCTTTTTTATTTCCAATCTACTCAATTAGAGGAATGTACACTCCGAATTTCGTGTTTCTAGCTGTACCATTTTTATCCCTTTTTGCCCAATTTCACCCGCTACGAATAAGAATCACTTTATGGTGCACGTTATTGTTATAGGGGGATGCGAAGTAAGTACGAGGGATATGAAGTAAGTACAAGCAGACATACTGAAAAAACATGCTTAAATACTCTAAAATTAGGGGTTATTATAGGTATTGTCAGTCCTTGTGAGAGAAACAAATTTCCCTTTGGACTGATTTCGCCCAGTTGCAATCCCAACCGATCTACGACTATAAGTCGCATTTATGGAAAATGTTGACATGTTAGCTCGTTTAGATGCTAGCGTGCAGACGGACGATCAAGAATATATATACTTTATAGGGTCGTAGGTAGGTATAGGTCGATATTTCAACGGAATGACAAAGTTAGTATACCCTCATCCTAGAGGTGGAGGGTATAAAAACCAAGTAAATCTACTGAAGTTCCACAGCTATTTGTCTTGTCTGTTCTCATGATCAGCAGTGTGGGTGTGGTTGAAAACGCGTCAATTTTTCGTACCTGTACCTCTTATAGTCGTGGTTATTGACATACCAGAGATTTGCAGCAAACAATTTGATGTTATGTGATGACAATATTGTGCGATTGGGCGGAGTCACCCCGCTTTTTATCAGTATAAGTATGGTATATATAATATATATATGTATACGTAACATCACTGCCCAATTAAATAACCAGTAGCAGAGCAGACAAATTTGCATCAGATTTGTCAACATCAAATAGCCAAAAAGAAAGAAAATGCGTAATTTTAAGGAACTATTTAAAGGACTTAGAAAATCATGGATCAATTGTGTTTTTGAATATTTTATTGAGGATTTTCATTGATTGTCACACAAAATTAAATTGTATAAATATTCCGTATGTTAATATAACACTCTCTCTAAGGTTCAAAGAAGTTGACAACCTAATAACCTTTTACACACACGCACATACAAAATGACACAGTCTTTGATACTATAATTCCCATCATCCGATAACAGGCCAATAATGCATTAATTATCTTTTGACCAACACACAGAGTAAGAAAACAACAGCACAGCCAGGCAAAGTGTCATAAAGACAACGCAAGGTAATTGAGTGGGCCAGTGACAAGTCAGAAATCCCCGCATTAAATGTGTGTGTGTAGACTAAATACATGTACTCACAACATGTCCCAATGAACAACTTGTTCACGATAGGTCGATATTTCAACGGAATGACAAAGTTAGTATACCCTCATCCTAGAGGTGGAGGGTATAAAAACCAAGTAAATCTACTGAAGTTCCACAGCTATTTGTCTTGTCTGTTCTCATGATCAGCAGTGTGGGTGTGGTTGAAAACGCGTCAATTTTTCGTACCTGTACCTCTTATAGTCGTGGTTATTGACATACCAGAGATTTGCAGCAAACAATTTGATGTTATGTGATGACAATATTGTGCGATTGGGCGGAGTCACCCCGCTTTTTATCAGTATAAGTATGGTATATATAATATATATATGTATACGTAACATCACTGCCCAATTAAATAACCAGTAGCAGAGCAGACAAATTTGCATCAGATTTGTCAACATCAAATAGCCAAAAAGAAAGAAAATGCGTAATTTTAAGGAACTATTTAAAGGACTTAGAAAATCATGGATCAATTGTGTTTTTGAATATTTTATTGAGGATTTTCATTGATTGTCACACAAAATTAAATTGTATAAATATTCCGTATGTTAATATAACACTCTCTCTAAGGTTCAAAGAAGTTGACAACCTAATAACCTTTTACACACACGCACATACAAAATGACACAGTCTTTGATACTATAATTCCCATCATCCGATAACAGGCCAATAATGCATTAATTATCTTTTGACCAACACACAGAGTAAGAAAACAACAGCACAGCCAGGCAAAGTGTCATAAAGACAACGCAAGGTAATTGAGTGGGCCAGTGACAAGTCAGAAATCCCCGCATTAAATGTGTGTGTGTAGACTAAATACATGTACTCACAACATGTCCCAATGAACAACTTGTTCACGATAGTGAAGGTTAAAAAATCCGGAAGTGATTTGTCCTTCTATTGTTGTAATCAAAGTACAGATCGTACTTATTGTCCGATCTTAACAAAAATTGGCACAAGTAAGTTTTGTGGGTCAATGACGAACGCTATTTAATTTGAAGCAAATCTGTCGCTCCCGATTTGACTTTTTCCGCTCTGGAAACCACATAATTTACCCGATTTTCTTCAAATTTGGCACTACACCTTATAATCGAACTAGAAACGCCTATGGTGAAAGTGAGTAAAATCGGTTCAGATTTAGATATAGCCCCCAAGCAAATTTCGTTCGCAATTTGACTTTAGAAACCATATAATGCACCCGATTTTCTTTAATTTTGTCACAAAATCTTATAATCCAACTCCAAACCCCTGTGGTGAGAGCGGGTACGAAAGGTTCTGATTTAGATACACAAATGTCGCTCTCGATTTGAAATCACATATTTTATCCCATTTTCTTCAAATTTGGCAGAACGCTTTATAACACTGCCCGACAGTCCTTTTTACACTTGAACCACATGATGTAAAGAGTGATTTTTTTGAGGTTAGGATTTTCATGCATTAGTATTTGACAGATCACGTGGGATTTCAGACATGGTGTCAAAGAGAAAGATGCTCAGTATGCTTTGACATTTCATCATGAATAGACTTACTAACGAGCAACGCTTGCAAATCATTGAATTTTATTACCAAAATCAGTGTTCGGTTCGAAATGTGTTTCGCGCTTTACGTCCGATTTATGGTCTACATAATCGACCAAGTGAGCAAACAATTAATGCGATTGTGACCAAGTTTCGCACTCAGTTTACTTTATTGGACATTAAACCAACCACACGAATGCGTACAGTGCGTACAGAAGAGAATATTGCGTCTGTTTCTGAGAGTGTTGCTGAAGACCGTGAAATGTCGATTCGTCGCCGTTCGCAGCAATTGGGTTTGTGTTATTCGACCACATGGAAGATTTTACGCAAAGATCTTGGTGTAAAACCGCGGTAAACATTTAAATGAAATTATCTTCAAAAAGTAAATGTCATGGACCAATCTAACGTTTCAAATAAAGAACCGATGAGATTTTGCAAATTTTATGCGTTTTTTTAAAAAAAAAAGTTATCAAGCTCTTAAAAAATCACCCTTTACATTTGAAGCTTTAGGTGAAATAAAGTTAATTGACTAAAACGTCATTTTCTCATCATGTTGCCGCTTAAAATTAATACAAAGTTCCAAATGAAAACATTTTTCAAAATTTTTTTAATATTTATTCATATCCTATGACAAAATAAAAGAAGAGAATATGAGATAAAAATACTTTCAAGCTGCTTTCTGCATTAGTTTAGCATTAACAACCATTTAAAGTTTTTGTCTCTTATAAACAAGATATGAATAAACTAGAAAAACTAAGCGGTAAACTTGAAATATATGTTAATGCTGAACTAATACAGATAGAGTCATGATATTTGTAGTATTTTAAAAAAATATTCTCCTATTTAATTTGACACTAAACACTTATCGTAGGGTGCGAACTACTACATCAAATAATTTTTTGAAAAATTGTATCCTTTCGAACTTTGAGAGAGAAATAAGAAAATGAAAAAGTAAAAACGCCAAGTAATTCCATTTTGCTTATAGTTTCATACGGTTCAAGTGCAACGACTATGTCGGTGTAATCCTTCTAGAAACACCTGTGGTGAAATCGGTTCATATTTAGATATAGCTCCCATAAAAATTTTGCTCTCGATTTTCTTTTTTTCAAACTTGGCACAACGCATTACATTTTAACTGGAAACATCTATCGTGAAAGGGAGTCAGATTGGCTTAGATTTATATATTGCTCCTTATAAAATTTGCGGTCCGGATTTGACTTTTTCCGCTCTATAGCCCACCAAAATCGTTCCCGATATCACTTTTTCCCCCGAATTCAATTGTAATGGGGTAGAAAGTCGGCCCCATATGACTTTAACCTGTCCTGACCTCTTATTTTAGGGTTTCTTTTTGAAATAAAAAAAAAAAAAAAACAAAAATTCTAAATAGATTATTTTTCTTTTTTCCAGTAGCTACTTATAGCATTACTTAGTAGATTATAAGTTAGTTGCACGCCAAATGTTTAAAAAAGACTGCTGTTCATCACTGCTGATCATTTGATTCACTTGATATATTGGGCCCTGATAAGACAAAGGCTACATACACGTCTTTTTATACCCTACACCACTTCGTGGTCTAGGGTATTATAAGTTAGTTTCGCGCCAAATGTTTGTAGCACCAAGAAATAATCGAGCTAGACCCACCTTTAAGTATACCGATCGGCTTAGAATCACCAGCTGAGTCTATTTAACGATGTCTGTCTGTCCGTCTGTCCGTCTGCTGTCTATCTAAGCTTGTTCGCACTCTACAGGTCGCAATTGTTGTCCGATTGTCATGAAACTTGGCAGACGTTATTTTTTCTGCCCAAGGACCATCGGTATTGAATTTGGAGGAAATCGGTTCAGATTTAGATTTTATGATATAGCCCCCATACAAATGTCGCTCCCGATTTGACATTTTCCGCTCTAGAAACCACATCTTGTACCCGATTTTCCTTAAATTTTACAGAACATCTTATACTCCCACTAGAAACACGTATGCAAAAATTGGGTAAGATCGGTTCAGATTTAGATATAGCCCCCTTACAAATGTCGCTCCCGATTTGACATTTTCCGCTCTAGAAGCGACATATTGTACCCGATTTTCTTTACATTTGGCAGAACATCTTATAATCTAACTAGAAACACGTATGCTGAAATTGGGCAAGATCGGTTCAGATTTAGATATAGCCCCCATACAAATGTCGCTCCCGATTTGACATTTTCCGCTCTAGAAACCACATCTTGTAAACGATTTTCTTTAAATTTGGCAGAACATCTTATAATCCAACTAGAAACACGTATGCAAAAATTGGGTTAGATCGGTTCAGATTTAGATATAGCCCCCATACAAATGTCGCTCCCGATTTGACATTTTCCGCTCTAGAAGCGACATATTGTACCCGATTTTCTTTACATTTGGCAGAACATCTTATAATCCAACTAGAAACACGTATGCAAAAAATGGGTAAGATCGCTTCAGATTTAGATATAACCCCCATACAAATGTCGCTCCCGATTTGACATTTTCCGCTCTAGAAACGACATATTGTACCCGATTTTCTTTAAATTTTGCAGAACATCTTATAATCCAACACGTATGCAAAAATTGGGTAAGATCGGTTCAGATTTAGATATAGCCCCTATAGAAATTTCGCTCCCGATTTGACATTTTCCGCTCTAGAAACGACATATTGTACCCGATTTTCTTTAAATTTTGCAGAACATCTTATAATCCAACACGTATGCAAAAAATGGGTAAGATCGCTTCAGATTTAGATATAGCCCCCATACAAATGTCGCTCCTGATTTGAGTTTTTCCGCTCTAAAATCCACATATTATACCCGTTTTTCTTTAAAATTGGCACAACATTTTATAATCGAACTAGAAACACCTATGCTGAAAGTGGGTATGATCGGTTCAGATTTAGATATAGCCCCCATACAAATGTCGCTCCAGATTTGACTTTTTCCGCTCTAAAATCCACATATTGTACCCGATTTTCTTTAAAATTGGCACAACATCTTATAATCCAACTAAAAAACCTATGGTGAAAGTGGGTAAGATCGGTTCAGATTTAGATATAGCCCTCATATATTTCAACTAGGAAGACATATTATGATAGTCAAATATATTGGTCCATACAAATTCGGCGCCCATTCCACTCTATTACATCTCTAGAACCCACATCGTGCATTAGATATCGATATAATTTTGCATATCATGTCATATTTCAACTAAGAATATCTACTTTGAAAGTGATCTATATGGAACCTCTTTTTAATGTAGAGCCCTTACAAATGTCCCCATTTTAATTTTTACCCCTCAAGAACGCAAATTTTACATATGATTTTTTTTTAATTTTGCAGATTATATTTCAGAATACAAAGTCAAATATATGTGTCCACACTTTGGAATAACCAAATAACCCATTCTACTCTAATACAGCTCTAGTAACTACGTCTTACATCGGATCATGATATATTTCAACTATGAATACCTACAGTGAATGAGAAATATATAGGCCCATGTTTTGAGTCGGTCCGATTCATCCTATTACTACTATATAATTTGTACTTGTCTGCCGGAAAATTGGATCAATTATTCACCATATTCGTTAATATGACTAAAGATGAATTTATACCGTATAATTTATATGAACTACATAAAATTGCTCCCATGAAACACCTGGGTTTAGTAATAAAAGCGATGTATATACGCAGGGAGTGGTGTAGGGTATTATATAGTCGGCCCCGCCCGACTTTATCCTTTCCTTACTTGTTAGACTTCACTATCTTATGTACTTTTAGTTAGTTTTACTTTAATTATTTCTATTGGTTTCTTTGTGCCGCTTAGATTATACTTTATGTTACTGTTGATAAGGGACTCATTGCGATTAAAAAAACTAAAAGAGTTACTTAACTGTTATCGTGGTTATTGAATACAATTACTTGAAACTTTAATCAAAACCGTTGTCATAATTTATGCAGCATTCTGATAAATGTTAACAAGTAAGAAAAATTAATGTCCATTTTCTGGTCTATTAAAATCCTAAACTCCAAAAAATTTTAACACTAAAATGTATTAAAATGAACTACATTTTAATAAAATTTAACTTCGTATGCCGATATGCGTCGATAACACTGAGAAAAAAACTGTTGCAATATATTTCCATGTAAACTCTTCTATTTTTGGTTCAAACATTTTATATAAAAATACTTGAACGCAAATATAAAATTCGTTACTTGATTTCGCGTAAATAAATAGATGTGTTTCCATCAATTCCACAGCCGTAATCTGTGGTTCTTTATGGACCAGAGTACTTTACTTTCATCGTTGGCAAAATTTTAACACTAATTGAGTGGGACATTTCAATGAGGGCTATATAAATCAGAACTTTGGCCCAAAAAACTCAGCTGTGTCAATTTTTGTTAGGATCGGTCAATAATTGCGATCCGTACTTTGACTACAATAGATGGACGGGCGGTCATGGCTAAATCGATTCAGAAAATGATTCTAAGTCGATGGGGTCTATCTAATAGTGAAGATAATAGTGAATCACCAGAAATTGTTCGGTTGGATACATATAAACACATATATGTGTTCATGTGTATTAGACCGTGTCGATTTTTTCGAGGGGATTTTTATTTCCTAATTACAAAAGATGAAGGAAGATGCGGATTATTAAATATCCGGCACGGATGAATATAATAATGTATATAGAAGTGTTTTATGTCAGGCTGATTAGGGTCCAGACCAGGCCCTGAATATGAAATTGGGTATTATGACGGAAACGCTTACTCTAAATTTTTCGAAATTCGTTATCTAGGGCGTAATGGTAGTGATGAACATGAAAATATCGTCCTGAGAAAACAGCGTAGGCGAGCGACGTATAAATATTTTTAGAAATTCTGAATTTTCGGTGTAAAAGGGGTCGTAGGGAATAACAAGAATACAAGCAAACGGGTACATCACGAAACTGCCATTTATCCGAAAGCATCGAGTCATAGTCATTGGAGTAGGACGGGTGGTCCTGGGGGCTAAGCCACCCCCAGAAAAATGTTAACCCCCCAGAATTTTGAATTAGTATAATACGATTTGTACTATTTGTCTGTGTCATACAAAAAATCTTAATTTTTTCAGTGTTGGCAAAATTAAAAATCATTGTCAACACAAAAAGAAACAATTAAGGAAAGGCTAAAGTCGGGCGGGCCGACTATATGATACCCTTCACTTTCTACGCCATTGCATTGCAATTTTCGATTTGACCCATTTTCACTATAGATGTTTTTAAAATATAAGGTATTGTGCCAAATTTGATCAAAATCGGTTAATTTATATAGGTTTTAAAGCAGAAAAAATCAAACGGGTGTTATGTTTGTACGGGAGATATATAAATCTGAACCGTTTGGACTCATTTTCACCAGAGGTGTTTCTAGTTAAATAAAAGGTGAAAAAAATCTGTCAAAATATATAGTTTCGAAGGCGGAAAATGTCAAGTCGGGAGCGAAATTCCTATATATATATGGGAGCTATATACAAATCTGAACCGATCTGACCCATTTTCACCGTAGATTTTTCTAGTTGCAATATTATGCCGTGTGTCAAATTTTGTCAAAATCAATTCAATCGATTTTAGCAAAGTGGTTTCGAGAAAGGAAAAAGTCAAATCGGGTGCGAAATTTGTATGGGAGCTATATATTCTGATCCGATCTAATCTGATCCTACGATCTGTATAATAAACGATGGGTCTTACTTGTTTTCTTTTGTATGTTACAAACAAATGCATAAAGATATAATACACTAGTGAAGGGTATACAAATACGAGTTCTCTAATTGAACGTGAACAAGGGTTGGATTTAATTAAATTTGTTTCATCGGTTTCTATAATTTCGCCAATTTTTTTGCAATGTTGTTTATTTGTCAAAATTAGATTGTCAAACATCTAGCTGTGTGTGAATAAATAAATACAAAACATATTCATGTGTAAACACCCCTATTGTTTCAAATCCTTGTAGGAACTACCATTGTTGTGACTTCTTTAGCTGTATTATTTACACAAACAACTTAAACCCGTTTTCAGTGTACTGAACAGAACAGGGGGTTACTATGTAACTCGATTCGAAAGTTCGAACAGCTCGAAAGTTGTATTCGATCCGAATTTATACTCTTACCATGTAAGAGTTTTGAATCGAGTGAAAAGTGCTGCCACTATTTCTTAACATTTTTGGCAGTACTTTCGAATGTATTATTCAGAGTTGGCAACATTTATTACATGAAATGTCAAAACAAAATAAAAAGTAAATAATATTTGTGTGTTACAAAAATGGATTCGGTTGCCCTTTGGATGGAAAATGAAGACGAGCGAATGGAACGAGGACGAGCTGATGAACAACGCGGTGGGGACGGTGCAGACACTAACACATCCGTCTCACTCGGATTATTTGTGATGTAGTTGAGCATATTTGCGACGACTTCTTCGGTGTCCTTACTGCTTGTGGCCGTACTAGTGTCGTCGCTGGTAATCCCAAATTTTCGGACACCACTCATACCGTCCACCGCCTTCTGCATATCCTGCAACTCTATGACACCTTCTTCTAGCGCCGTGAATGAACACAATTTTGCCGGTCCACCGCCTGTGCCCGAAAAATTAGTTCGATTCTTTCGCAGTTTGGCCTTAAGATGGGTCTTGTGATCTGCCCAAACCTAAAAAGAAATAATTAATTTCCATTTATGGGCAAACTATCACTTGCATACTTTTTTCCAACCGACCACTTCCCGCATTGGTGGACCGGCTGCATTTAGCTCTTCTGTCAATCGAGACCATAAATTATTGGTGGCTTGTTTGGCTTCCGGAGCTTTGACATAACCCTTAGCCAACTGCGGATGATCCTTCATAAAATTTAGCATGATCTCAAACTGTATTTGTTTGGTGTTTACATTTTTTGTTGGATTTTCCCTATTAAAAAACATTTTTATAAATATTAATCTCATATATCAGTATATATATAAATTTAATAAATACTTACATTTTTATGCGTTTGGTGTCAATAATTTAATATTTTAATTCTTTCCGTTAGCATAATATCAAACGAGTACAAATGTTTACTTTTGAGCGACTTTGACATCTAAATTCGAAATACATAGTGATGCACATACGTAAGTAGAGTATGAGTATCCGATAATCGGATGTGGCAAATCGAAAGTAGCAAATGTATTTGCGAATTCGAGTTAGTTGGTAGGGAAAGTCCGTTTTCGTAATATTTAACTTTCGAATCGAGTTACATAGTAACCCCCCAGGGGAACAGTGTTATATTAGGGCTGTTTTTCTTTAAGCCAGTACAACAAGCTGCGATAACAAAAACTGCAACTACAATATAAATATTTGTATCAAAAAAAATATTTTGTGTTGACTTTTTTGGACTTAGTCTCGATAACAATAAATTTGACTTACACTGGATAATTAGCCAGGCTAAGTCCGATATTTTTTTTTAACATAAAATTATTTTATAAAAATTTGTTTTCATACACATATTGATATTGCTTTTGGAGGACATTTTAAAATACATTTTTTTATTTTGGGTGAAATTTTAGCATTTTGTTTAGATCTTTGTCATCGCAGCTTAGTTATCCAGTCCTATTATCCGTGCAGCTATACATATTTCTTGACTTTTTAACAAAAAATGAGGGGGCTTACGCCAATGGTCACGGTGATACAGAATTAAATTCCATCGGCCAAAATGTAATAACCTTTCAGCAAGTAAATATATGAGATGTGTACAAAAACTAAAATTGGGCACGCTCTACAAACCACATATTGTACACGTTTATCATTAAATTTGGCACAACATCTTATAATCCAACTAAAAACACCTATGGTGAAAGTGAGTAAGATCGGTTCAGTTTTAGATATAGCCAAAATATAAATGTTGCCCCAAATGTTTAAACGATTTTGGCCAAACTTTACATATTATATTTCACCTATAAACATGCATGGCACACTGGTCCCAAATCCATTTTTCATGTCGAAAAATAAACATACAGCCTTATAATTTTGCACATTTGTTAGACATATCATACGCAAAAAATAAAAATAAAATTGGGCCGATCGGACCACGCCCACTACCACCTCCCATATAAACTCAATATATAACCAATGCCATTATCACCCTGTATTGGTGGTACAGGGTGACCAAAAACAAAATTTTCTAAACATTATTACAAAAGCAAAATATAGCATACAAATAGTTACTTTAAACTGCAATTAAAATAATTATTTCAAGAAATAAAGTAAAATGTATACATGTGTACAAAAAGGTGAATGATGTTGTATACCATTTTAAAGGTACTTTGAATACCTTTTAAATAAATATTGATGGATCTCGTACACAAAACTAATTCAGAGATATAATCATATATATGTCTATGGCTAATCAAAAACTGTGCTAGAATAAAATGACAATTTTTGGAGTTTGCCGAAAAATGCTGACGAGATATTAATTCCACCGTAAACTACAACCTTAGACGAACACTTTCACATTTACACTTTGAGTCAAGTTGAGTCGACGACATTTATAGATTATGTTCTCTACAAATTACAATACCTATGAATACTTACAAGACCACAATAATCATAAAATGTTAAATATAATTTTTCAACTACTAACTCTTGCCGTCAATTTTCATAATATAGTCACTTTGTTATTTTCTTTTGAAGTCTTGATTTTAATTAATTTGTAAAACTGCTTTATATCAAAATTAATCCCACTATTTTTGAACCGCAAAGTTTAAGTACCATTCAGGCTTGTGGTGTTGCCACCTAATTTTCTCCATTGTATTTTCTTGATTGCTTGGAGTGTTGCCATAAAGAAAATATATACACATTTACAACTTTCCAATTTTATTATTTTTTTAATTTCTGCCAACAAAAATGGATTTGGGACCATAGTGCATGGTGAAAGCGGGTCACATCGTTCTAGGTTTCAATATACCCCCATAAAATGTCTTTTCTGATTTAACATTTTTTGTCAAACATATTCATTACACTTTTTACCGAATTGATTTGTAATGGTCCGTCTAGCTTTAGCCTTTCCTAACTTGTTTTTTATTGCAGATTTTCTTCCCTTTCACATTTTGAAAATAAAAAACGTAATTTCTTTTCTCGAATTTGTCGAACTGTTTATAATTGTTTTTTTTTTCATTCTTTTTATTACCAACTGTGGTTTCCTAACTACATTATAAAACTTGGTTTGTGCCAAACGTAGTTTGGTTGTAAAAAATATTTTTAAAAAATACCCCTGAGGGCTTATATTCATAAGTGGCTGTGAACAAAAACATAACTTTTCAGGAGAGCGAAAAAACTTTAATTCGATTAAAAAGTTTTCGAAATTTCCAATTATTGAGCACTATGAATGTTGAAATAAGCACATAGCCATTTATGCCCAAATATATAAATATAATTTATTGTAAACTCGATAACGTTTTTTATGAAATCTTGGCAATGTTGTGTAGAAAACGCATTTTCTGTGAAGTACGCAGCGAATCTAAAGATTCCAGCTTCATCCGCCAGATTGGTGCCATGTTTATCCCTTTTTCCAATTTTTTACAAAATGTGTTTATTGCGGTTGGGCACGGTAAACAAAAAATACAAATTGGGTATTTTTTGGAAATTTTTAATTTTCGCGAGAAATAAGGCTAAAATGATTTTCATGCATGAAATTTTTGTTTTTTGATTTTTCCGCGATCTAGCCAAAGGATCCGGCTGAATTTTTGTTTGTTTATTAAGAACCAATATCGCTTATAACGTATAAATTGTCAGTCGCGAAAATTGCTGCAATTGTAGGAAAATCCAGAATTCGCGGTTGCAATTGCTTATATTTTAACTTTCTTCATCCAGGATTCTGCAACTTTTCTGACACAAATATTCCCCATGAAGTCAGCAATCACATGCCACAGAAATATTTTGGTATTTTTTTTTTTTAAATGATGAAATTTGATAGTACGACATACCCTGAATCTAGAAAAAATGTTTTTAATCCAAATCTTTATAGCGAATTACAGCTTTCGACTATATGTTGCTCCATTTTTTTATTTTATTTTTATTATTTTTATGTTCATAGCCACTTTTGCAGTCACAAAATAATGTGTGAGTTGATAGCCAAATCAGAAAATTTTGAAAAAGTGGCTTTAGAAAAAAAATTTCTTTTCCAAATTTATATGACAGATGACATCCAAATCTAAGAATAGTTTGGCATCAAAAACTCATTTTCGAGAAAATGGTTCATAGCCACTTTTGAATATAAGCCCTCGATATGAATTTGTTTTCTTCAAAGCCTTTAAATAATGAAATACATATTTAGAAAGGTTGATGGCTTCTTCGTTTTTACAGGGAGAATCTGCCCCAATGGAAGATGCGATGCATTTGGTGCAAAAAATAAAATTTTTCATTTGCCGTTCTATGCCCATAAACCAATAGTAATATCTGATTTTGCAGTCAAATGGAATTTCTACAGGAAAAATGAATACAGGTAGTACTGCAATTTATTCAGGAGTAGACATTGACGTTCTGTTAATGTCCGTTCACATGAATATCAAGTGATCTCTAAGTGATGATCAACGGCCGTGAATTTAATTCTATTTGCATAATTCATTAATGCGACCCTATCTAATGAACACTTAGTCAGTTATACTGTTCTTGTGGTGTGTGTGTGGGTGTACGCTGCTGATGGTGACGATTATAGTAGGCTTGCTATGCGTAAGTACGCACGCACATACAAACACACTTACATATGAACATATTTTATTCATTGTTGGGCATGAGGAGAATTTTAATTATGAGTCGGTGTAGTTGGCATGAATGGTGGTGGTGCGATGGTCTGTATGTATCACTGGTGGTCACTTGGCCGCTGATAATTTAAGCCAAGAACAGCTCATTTAACGTTACAACTGAACCCCAACTGAACCATGGTCAAATGTTATGTGTATAAATAGTGTTGTTGTTTTGACCAAACGATACTAGTTAACAATTAACGTTAAACTGAGCTACAATCTAAACATGTTCAAATTGGTAAGTGTGCGCCTGTTGAACTCCAACTGTTCAGCGATAACCAAAAGGATATCGTTGACGACACTTCTAAGGATTTGCTAATTAATTTCATTTCATTTCGTTTATTATCCTTACCCTAGATTGCTGTTTGCTTCTTCGCTGTCTTGGCTTTGGCTGCTGCCAAACCAGGCGTTGTTGCTCCTTTGGCTTATAGCGCTCCCTTCGGCTACTCGGCTCCTTTGGCCTATACGGCTCCTGCGGCTGCTGTTGTTGGCAGTGCTGCCTATGTGGCCCCCTATGCCGCCAGCTACAATGCCCATTCGATTGCTCACACCGCTGCCTTTCCTGCTGCCTATGCTGCTGCACCTTATGTAGCCGCTGCTCCAGCTGTCGCTCCCTATTATGCCGCCGCGGCTTCTCCTTATTATGCCGCGGCCGCTGCTCCCTATGTAGCCGCTCATGCACCAGTGCTTTTGAAGTAAATTCTGAGATAATGACTTGTTGTTGACATCAAATATAGTTGAACGTTAGTGGAACAAAAAATCTAAACGGGAAAGCTTGTTTTGATGTATTAATTTCCTTTTAATCATTGCCAAAGGACTATGAAAGGATGGCCCAGCTGTGTGTGTGCCTCTGTCATTAGACGGTTTATTTAAAGGGAACGTGACTTCATTAAATTGAAATTTGATACGAAGGGTGCATTGATTGTTCTCAATGGGGCATTTATGGCTCATGGAATAGACATTTATTAATAATTTGAATCGTAAGTTCGGAATTCGGAGAACAGCGAGACAGCTAATTATTATGAATTACACAAATATATGCAAAGTAGACAAAGTATAAAGAATAACAAGTATTGCTCAAAATTATTACTTTGAATCTTCTTGCAATCGATAATTAATAAAGAGTACCGAAAACAAGGATATTAAATTAGGATAGAGAACAAATTGTCGTTGCAGAGGCAGTCAATAATCTATAAATTTCATGTCGCCCTTCCAAAGACGTAATGCATTATTTTATCGAATGCATTATTTGTAGTTATATCAATTATTTTTGAAATTCGACAATTTCAATGGGAATATTTAAACCCTAATCACACTGTGTCAAAGAGTGTTATGTAATTGCACATTTATTTGTAAGGCCATTTTTATTTATTCCGGAAATTAATTTCATGTAAAGGAAGGCTGAGCAGGAGCTCACAAAATGCACTTGCATTGCAAACATTATTTTATTTGGGAAGAACATCATACATTTTTTAGTTCCTTTAACGAGTGAATATGGGAAATATTTTCAAATTCACTTTAAAAATTTATTTATTCATACAAAATTCATATTTTAATACTATTAATGCACTCAGAAAAATAGCATTTCTAAATTCGAGTAAAATCCATACTTCAATATAGATCAACAATTTTACTCCACTTTAGTAAATATTTCCTTAAAAGTAGGAAAATTGACTAAGTATGAGTAAAGTTTCCTTATTTCAAAGACATAGTAAAAGTTTATTTACTACAAATAGGGTAGTAAATTTACTTAAAAACATTTCATTGGATCTAATAAAAAATCTTACAATTGAGTAAATTCATACTTGAGTGGAAGGAAATGTCCATGGTTTTAAGTATGAAACATATTAAATTTTTTGTATGGAAAAAGTGTCATTGTGTTTTGTTCTTTAAATTAAGTTAAAGTATTTACTAAAATGTATGTTCTTCATACATTTAAGTATTAATGAACTTATAAAAAGTACTCAATTTGTAGAAAATACTTGAATATTAATCTAAGAAACAATTCTCGTTCGTCTGCAGGTACGGAACCACTACTTTCAGAGGATGTACTTACTTAGACCACTTTCACTCTTCTCAAAATTGAAAAAAATTAAAACACAAAATTTTTAATTCTTTTCGCAAAGCTTCCCTTACCAAAAATTAAAGAAAACAAAAATATTATGTTTTTTTAATTTTTTATATTAAAATTACTTTTTACTTTTCAAATAATTTAATTTTATATGTTATTCAAAAATTCGTAGGGGGTGAAATTGGTAAAAAAGTTAGAAACATGAAATTCGGTGCGTAAATTGCTCTAATTGCGTAGATACATAATACAAAGGTATTTTTTCCAAACTCCAACCAACCAAATGGCGGCAGCTAGAGTAATGAGATTCGGAGTATACATTCCTCTGTGTCGATACGAAAAATATAAAAAGTTTCTCCCAAATTCATATTTTCAAGGGATATAATGGGAACAGAGGGATACAAATGGTACCAACTTAACAGCTACAGGTAGAATGATGAAATTCGGTGTGTACATCCCTCTAATTGCTTAGATACGAAAATAAAGAAATTTTCGAAAGTCGTACTTTTAAGGGGTAAATGGAGAAAAGGGGATAAGAATGGTGCCAACCAAATGGCCGTAGCTAGAATCTTGGATTTCGGAGTAACGTTCCTCTGACTGTATAGACTCGTAAAATAAAAAGATTTTTTGCAGCACTTCCACTAAAATCGTTAGCTTCTGTGGAATGCAATCCATGGTGTAGGGTATATAAAGTTAGACCCGGCTGAACTTAACGCCGTTTTAACTTGTTTAGTATTACAAATAACCATAACCACCTATGTTTAATATTTAAACTAAATTCAGAAGTTTCATTTCTAAAATAATCGAAATGATTATAGGCAGGGTCTGACCTCGTCGATCGATATCATATTAATATATCAGGTATATGAAAAAGATAGCAACCTTCAAAAATTTAAGTGCTTCCAGCTACAGCCGTTTGGTCAGTACCATTTTTATACCCTCCACCTCCAGGATGGGGGTATATTCACTTTGTCATTCCGTTTGTAACACCTTGAAATATTCATCGGAGACCCCATAAAGTATATATATTCTGGGTCGTGGTAAAATTCTAAGACGATATAGCCATGTCCGTCTGTCTGTCTGTCTGTCTGTCTGTCTGTCTGTCTGTCTGTCCGTCTGTCTGTCTGTCTGTTGAAAGCACGATAGCGGCCGAACGAAATGAGCTAGGAGGTTTAAATTTTTCCTAAATGTGTCTTATGGTTGTAGATCGGTTGGGATTGAAAGTGGGCGAAATCGGCCCAGAGGGAAAAATTTTTCCCTCACAAGGACTGATAATACCCCTAATATTTAGAGTATTTCAGCCTGTTTTTTAAACATATTAGCTTGTATTTACTTGACATTTGCAATGTGTATTCCCTTTATAGCATAAAAGGGCACCATAGAGTGATTTTTATTTGTAGGGGGCGAAATGGGATAAAAATGGTACCTATCAAACGACAACAGATAGAAACACGAAATTTGGCGTGTACATTCCTCTGATAGAGTAGATACATAATATAAAAGTATTTATTCTAAATTCGTACATTTAAGGGGATAGAGGGATAAAAATATTACCAACCTAACGACTGCAGCTAGAATAATGAAATTCGATGTATGCATTCCTCTGATTGCGTAGACATGTAAAATAAAAGAACTTTCCAAAATTCGTACTGTTTGGGGTTCAAATGGAAAAGGGGATACAAATAGTACCTACCAAATGACCGCAGCTAAAATCATAAAATTCGGAGTATACATTCCTCTGACTGCGTAGACACGAAAAATAAAACGTTTTTTCCAAATTCGTACTTTCAAGGGATACAATGGCTACAGGGGATAAAAATAGTACCAACTAAACGAATACAGCTAGAATGATGATATTCGGTGTGTACATCCCTCTAATTGTGTAGATACGTAAAATAAAGAGATTTTAGATAGTCGTACTCTTGAGGGGGCAAAATTGGAAAAAGGGGATAAAAATGGTACTAACAAAATGGCCGCTGATAGAATCATGGAATCATGTATACATTCCTCTGAGTGCATAGCCACGTAAAATATGGTTTTTTCCAAATTCGTACTTTATTTTGTTGCTTTTACGACAAAAAATGGTAGAATCATGAAGTTGTCTTATACTGCGTACGTGAGAGATAAGGTATTTTCAAAATTTATACTTTTGAAATTAAAATAGGATGGAAATACAACCAACCAAACGAGTGTAGCTGAAAATACACTCTCTATCCACCAATATTTAGGGTATTTATGATTGCTCCCTTATATTTACTTTATGAATTGAAGTATTATTTCCATAATATATATACATAGTATACAAATATTGGTAGCCTTGGCTTATTAATTAAATTTCTGATTTTCATACAGTTAAAATTTGTTGCGGACATTCCTCTTGTAGCTTGGAAGCACCAAAAAGAAAATAAAAGTTTTAGCTTGCGAAATGGGACAAAAAGGGATAAAATGATACGACAGTTGGAATCATGAAATTCGGTGTGTACGTCCCAATAATTCTTAGACACGTAAAATAGAGAGATTTTTCGAAATTCGTACTTTTAAGGGATATAATTAAAAAAGAGAGATAAAAATGGGACCTACCAAACTGCTGAAGTTGAAATCATGAAATTCGGTGTATACATTCTGACTATGAAGACTCGAAAAAAGGGTTTTTTTCGAAATTTGGACATTTGGTCGGGGAATGGGGCGAATCTGGGGAATGGGGATATCTTTAAAATTTATATTTTTCTTATCACCTTGTCTGTATCTGAAAATGCTTCTTTCTAATGGCGACTGACAATCGCCTAATATTTAAGCATGTTTACTTTCACATTTGCAGCATTTTATTTATATATAGTAGTCGATTTTAAACAGTGAGCATAAGTATACATTGTAGTTTGAAATAGTAAACAAATATAGTAATGTGCATAAAAATATCACAATTTACGTAATATGGTACTGTGTTTCTATGCAAAGTCGACATCCTTTAATCTGCTATAATACTGTGGAATGCACTCCGTGGTGGAGGGTATATAAGATTCGTCCCGGCCGAACTTAACGCCTTCTTACTAGTTATTCCTGTCTTCCCCATAAATATACATTTTTTGAAAAATTCCGTTTGGTAGCGCTTTTACACAGTCCGAGGGATTTATGCACCGAAATTCACAATTTCAACATCAGATTTATACATCAGGTATAGTAAAAAAGTGGATAGCAAATTCCAAAAACATGAGCCTACACTATAGGCTTACTTACACAATAGGTTCTTCCAGTTCAAGTATAACGTGTTATCCTCAATTCCAAGAAAATAAGTGGTTTCTGGAGCGGATAAAGTCAAGCCAGGAGCGAAATTTGTATGGGAGCTATATATAAATCTGAACCGATCTGACCCATTATCACCATGGCTGTTTCTATTTAAAATATAAGATATTTTGCAAGATTTGAAGAAGATCAGTTAAAATATGTGGTTTATAGAGTGGAAAAAGTCAAATCGGGAGCTATATATAAATCTCAACCGATCTAACAAATTTTTACCACAGGTGTTTCTAGTTGAAATATAAGATGTTTTCCAATTTTTTTGAAATATGTGGTATCTACAGTGAAAAGAGTCAAGGAGTAGGGAGTGAAATTCGTGTGGGGGCTATATCTAAATCTGAACCGATTTTCTTCAAATCCCAAAACACATTCTTGTGCATCATTTGGTTATGGCTACAATTGCGACCTGTACTCTGATTACAAGAATAGATGGACGGACGGACAGACAGACGGACATTGATAAATTATAATTATCAATGGGTCTATCTCGCTTCCTTTTGGGTGTTACAAACAAATGCACAAAGACATAATACTCTCGTGGAGGTTCAGATTTAGATATAGCCCCCATACGAATTTCAATCCCGATTTGACTCTTTTCATGCTAGATACCACATATTTTAAAAGATTTTCTTCAAATTTTTCAAAATATCTTATATTGCCACTAGAAACGCCCATGGTAATAGTGGGTCATATCGGTTCAGATTTATATATAGCTCCCATACAAAATTCGCTACCAATTTGACTTTTTCTGCTCCAGAAACCAAATATTTTCAGAGAATTTCTTCGAATTGAGCATAACACGTAATACTTGAACTGGAAGAACCTATTGTGTAAGTGGGTCACATCATCCCATGTTTGGATATAGCCTCGATACAAATATTCTTCTCGATTTGACAAATTGGGTCAGGTCATATTAACCTCTGATTAGGATGCATACAAAAGTCTTTCCCGTTTTCAATTTTTTACAGAATTGAATTATATTCGGATAGAAAGTGGAGTGTTTCATATAGTCAGCCCTACCCGACTTTAGCCTTTCCTTACTTGCTTCTAGTTGTTGTCGTTTGATTCGTATCATTTTTATCACGTAATGCCTTATTCCACTCACTAGAAGGGGCGATGTGATTATAAACACATTTCAAATATCACATTCAAATATAAAATTGCAACTGATTTCGACTATCCGTATGAAAGATATGCTAATTTATTTTAAGCATGGCTTATGTCAATTTGTGTGTGAGATACCAGAAGGGGTGTGGAAATATCGTCCATATTCCGGGTAGGTATAACGGCTATAGAAACATTGTCATCTATCAAATTTCAGAGTATTACGATCATTCATATAGAAGATATGCGAGCTTTAATTTTACATGGGTTAGGGTGATTTGTGTGGGATATACTAGAAGGGGCGTGACAAGACACTCTATATTTTGTACACTTAAAGTGATTATAACAAGTAAGTAAACGTCAGTCGTCTAAACGGACTTGTATATACCCTCACTCTTAGAGAACATATCGATGGAAATTATAAGGACTTAAATTTTACTTACCGGATGATTTGTGTGGAAGGTATTGCAAGGTTCGTGGCACACCATTCCATGCACCAGTATAGAGGTTATGAAGGACTTATCTACACATTGAATTCACGATTACTGCTGCAATAGTCTGGTTGGTAACATTTGTATCCCTTTTGTCCACCTTCCCCGTTAAAAGTACTAATTGCGAAAATTCCATTTATTTTGCATATCTACGCAGTAAACACCGAATTTCATGATTCTAGTTGCTGTCGTTTGGTTAGTAACATTTGTATCCCCTTTCGATTCGTTTCCCCCTAAAAGTAAAAATTTCTAGAAATTTTCATTTATGTTGTGACTCTACAAGCTAAATCAATGTACACATGGAATTTCATTTGTGGACCCCCTTTCACACTTTACCCCGAACGAATTTCGAAAAATGCCTGTATTTTATTAAATGGAAAGAAAAAGTGAACCCGTTTCAACACTGTGTGGTTTCAACGAGATGGCGCAACTTGTCACATAGCCAGAATTCCCCAATAAGCTGATTTCCAGAATCACCAGGTAGTTTAAAAAACAAAATCAACCATTTAACGATGATTTAAAACAAAGTATTCGGACAACAATTGAGGCAATTCCCGCTACAACTCTCCAGGCAGTAATGACCAACTTCTTGATAAGGAATCGCTCATGCGTCACCAAGCGGGAGGTAATTTAAATTCTATTATTTTTTAAAACCATTAAGGAGATTTAATAAAAATGTATTAGCTTTCAAAAGAATAAGAGTCATTTCATGTCAAGCGGTACGGTTTTTGAAATCTATAGCTGCGATTGTTTTGAAAGTTTGTGTCTGTATTCTTCTCATCAAAATATTGTATATGTATTTTCGGAAAAAATTTTGAAATATTTTCATGAGTTATGAACAACATACTACTTTTTTCAAAAGGTGTGTTCATTCAATCGCCTGTAACTCCTGAAAGAATTTACCGATTTTAATGTGTTATACCTCGATTTGAAGGTAACTTCAATTAGTTTTAAAATAAGTTTAATTCTTTTATTTTGAATTTCGAAATGATTACACCAATCCATTTCGTTGAAATTTTAAAGTGGTGTGCTTAAGTCTATTTTTGAGCGATTGTGTGAGTTTGAAAGTGGTGAAATGATGGTTTCTATTTTTTACGAATTTTTTTTCGATTTATTTTTTAGAAAATCATCCAGAATTACAGCGAAAAATCGTCAAAATTATAATTTTTTCATTAGTTCATAAACGCAAGGTATAAAAACAATGAAAAATTAAAAAAAAATGGTTTTGGAATTTTTTTTTCATTTTCGCACCATCAGAAAAAAATTTCAAAAAATATATTGTTTTTTTTTGGCAAAAAGTAGGTTCACGTACGAGAACAATCTAAATACATATTTAGAATGTAGACACATTGAATATTTAGTGACAAAAGTGGTTTTTAGCTGTGACTTGCCGTTACTTACTTACTGGCCGCCAAAGTCAATTTTTTTATTTATGTGACATTTTTATTATCTTTGTATAAAAGCGAAAAATGTTCAAAGGATGTTGAAACAAGTGATTGTATTCATGGATTTTTATTCAACCGATACAGATTCACAAATTAATAACAAGAAACATACAATTATTTGCGACCAAGATTTTTTTTCGTTTTTGTCTCCGAATTTGATTTGATTCAAGAGATATTTGAATAAATTTGGTATGGGTGTGTAGCCAGAGTTGTTTGCTATGTAAAATTGTGCAACCGTTCATAAACACCGACGAGAAAACAAAAAATAAATAAAAATAAAGGCCTCTGAAAAAGACCTCTGAATACGCCCTCTAGTGAAAACCAATTCAAATCAATCATGTTAACAAAATAACAATTTTATATGCAATTTTTTTTAGCTACGTAGGTAATAATTACGAGCTAGTATATAAAGGAAAGAAAGGAAAGGATTTGAATTTCTATCATGGTGGGCGTGTGGACCCAGATGGTCCTCGAGACCCCAAAATTTGGATCTCCCATTTGCTGTACAAGTGTGAGCAGTCAAATCAAAGGAAATGACCTAATGATTGTAAATAAGAGTAACAAAGCTCATTGATCTGAAAATTTATCTATGTTCGGTAGCATCTCTCACATTTCTGCATGTTAATAGATATACAAAAAACTGTCTTAAAAAAGTAAAATTAAGCAGTGGCATGTCAGAAAAAATTATCAGCAGAAGATAAAAGCTTTGGATGATCGAAAGGCTGAAGTGCAACAATTGATCTGGGAAATGCTAGGTCTAAGGGTGGATATGCCGAAATGGAATTACGCCCGTCGTGCATTTGAAAATCCAGAGCTATATGCCAATATTTTAGAACTAAATGAGGAATGTGCTAAAAATATTTTCGCAATCTTAACTGCGTTAGCAAGCCATCTTCCTATAGATCCTAAGAAGTTTGCAGAATTAAATTATGTAAGACCACGCTTGACATTTATATTGAGAATTACAAATGGTACAACATGCCTGCAACACTACACAAAATATTAATTCACGGATCTTCAATTATTGAGTGCAGCATTTTACATTTAGGAATGCTTGCGGAAGAGGCTGCAGAGGCTCGCAATAAAAACTACAGGAACTACAGAGAATTCCATAGTAGAGGACATTCCAGGAAGGCAACATTCCTCATATTTCCACTGGAAGTCTTCGAACGAGAATGGAAAAGAATTCAAAAATGTCATTTCCGCCCGCTGTAATTGACATTCTGGGAATGACTAAAGTACATGGGCAAAACCTTGAGATAAATAATGAAGAACAATACTTGGAAAATTCTGATCGAACTAGAACTGATTGTTTTCTTTAAATAAATATGGAAATTGTATTTATTTAAAGAAAACAATCAGTTCTAGTTCGATCAGAATTTTCAAAGTATATATCTCAAAATAAAATAAATTTTCTATATTCATACAAAACGCATATTAAATATAATAGGGTTGTTTTCTTTAAGACGAGATAACATGCTGTACAATACAATATAATAAAAAGTTACTTTTTTACTCAAAATAACAAATGTTTGCACATTGTGGCAAACTACATTATAAATATTTGTATCAATACATATTTTCCAAAAAATATTTTGTGTTGACTTTTTTGAACTTAGCCTCGATGGCCATAAATTGGATTTACACTGCATAATTATCCAGGCAAAGTCCAATATTTTTAACATAAAACATATTTTTTTCAAAATTAGTTTTCAGCACACATTGATATTGCTGTTGGCGACAATTAAAAAAATATTTTGAGGGAAATTTTAACTTTTTATTTAGATTTTTGTTATCGCAACTTAGTTATCCAGTCTTAAAGAGAAACAGTCCTAATATATTTTATTGTCTTATTGCCCTAATAGGTCCTGAGGGTCATATGCCCATATTATTTTATTTCATATTCGAAAGCCTTGTACAATTTCCTATCGTTTGGGTACCCACATAAAGATACAAGAGGCGGGTCCATTCTTGGGAGGTCCTGAGTCCCAAATAGGTCAATGATCAAATTTTACATCATTTTTGAAATCCTTAGGCATTTTTTTACGCATCGGGTCAATTTTAGGGGCCCTGAGGGCCTAATCGGTCCACGGCCAAATTTTTTCATATTTGAACTCCTTGTGTAATTTCCTTTCGTTTGACAACCCATACATTAATGTAGGTGGAATAGCCTAGTTTTAGCCAAAAACTGGGAATCTGGCCCACAGCGCGCTGGGAGATTCCCATATATAAAAATCAATGTCTTGTATGTTGGGTATAGAACGTCAAACCGGTGGATCGATTCGCCTGAAAATTTTACTGTATCTAACTTCTGGACAGAGGATGGTTCCTGGATATACTAGGTCATAATAGGACAAAGGGGGTGGTATCTCACACAAATATCAAAATATTTTAAAACTATCAAAAATTACTCATTTTATCTTCCAAAGCATACGAAGTAAGGGGAAAAGGGAAAAATGAACCCGTGCAACGACAGGTACAAAATACTCGTATGAATTAAAAAGAAAAATATTAGAGTTTCTTAGCAGCAACCTTAAATGAACAACAATAAAATAATTTATATGAGTTAAAAATTATTTGTGTTACTTAATAATGCAACATTCATCAGCAAGCCTAAACTCAAAATAATTGGGATTATTGGGGATATTTTCTGTCCTTGTTACGGAATTTCGCCCATTTGCAATTCCAATTTATCTACTACTATTAGGCATATTCTTGAACATTTTTAATCAGATACTATCGTTCTTCCAACAGACTGCCAAGGCCAGATCATCTTAGAATTGTATGGCAATCGAGAATATGTACACTTATAGGGTCTCATTATTTTGTATACCCTCTTTCGATTTTGTTTGAAATGGGATGAACCCACGATCTTTTTCCGGTCGAAGACAACCGAAATGTAATTTGAAGAAAATAGGTACAGATTTAAATATAGTCCCATACAAATGTTACTCCTGATGTGAATTTTCTGCTCTAGCAACCACACAGATTTTAACAGTTTTTCAGATTTGGTACAAGACGTTATATTTGCCAAAAAATATTTAAAGTACAAATAACTTCATACTGTTCTAGAAGCCACATACTACAACATATTTTGAGCAGATTTTGCACATGTCATTATATTTCTCATAGAGAAATTGAACCACATCGGTCCATGTTTTAATGTAGACCCCATAGTTTGATGTAGGCAACCAATTTTGGTCAGATTTTCATCGTACCATTATATTTCACTCAAAAATATCAAGACATGGTCCGATGTGATGTGTGTCTATTGTCTATGTCTATTTAAGCCTCTTAACTTTTTTGAAGTTCAATAGTCAAATAAATCAAATCGTAGCCGAATCTACAATAAACCATTAATACGAATTAATTGTCGAAGAACAGTTTTCCCCAAACCTAGAAATGAATTGCCACAGTATTTCGTTTAGAGTATTATTATTTTTGTAAAAAACATAGTTAAAAAGGTCCAGTATAACAGTAGGAGTATATCACAAATAAAATGTGCCAATATTGCCATTCGACAAGAGCAGCCATTTTTCGTTAGATCAGTGTCCTTAACGTCTCACGAAGTAAGTTGCACCGTAATAGGGGTATGTGGCATATGGAGCGTAGTATGGTGCAGTGTAGCCAGGATAGTATGCGGACGAAGCCAACACGGGTGTGGCGAAGGCAGCAGGAGCGGCCACAGCAGCAACAGGGCCAACAGCCGGAGTGGCATAGCTAATGCCAGTTGTCAACAAGTGCGGTTTGGCCGAGACCAGAGCCATCAAGGCAAACAAACAAATGGTCATCTGAAAAGCAAACAAAACAATTGGTGCGTTGAGTAGGGCTATTAACATACATAAGTACCGAATCACCGAAGTACATGGACATTTATTTCTAGTCATTGATTCTTAAGCAAATACGGAAAATACTCACAAACTTGAACATGATGATTTTAGTGGTTGTAGTGCTGGAGCTGGTGCTGGTGCGGATGCCGGTGCTGTTGTCGGGAATGCGATGTTGCCTTCTCGCTGGTTACGCAGTGAATTGTCAAGTGCCGGTCATCCGTCAAACATTTTTATACCGAGAAATAAAATTTGCCAATATGGCAGAATATTTAGCGATAAATTGATTTTCTTCTTCTTCCCTCTATTTTATGTATTCATTCATTCATTTCGTTATTTTTCTTCTGCTGTTCTTTTTGCGCCTGTTTATGGCGGCACAATGTAAATGGAATTTTTTTAAATTTACTAAGGGGTTCTGCCAACCTTGAGTTTCTAAAGTTTTGGTCATTTGTGTATGAACGAAAATGGGCGGCAATGTCGATAATAATAATGTCATAACATTCATCTGAACAATGGGAGACTTTGCAAACATTTTGAACGCAAACAATAATTCGAATGTCAGTGTATGGCACGAATCGGTATTAGTATTTTTAAAGCATCAATACCACCTACAAAACTATGTATTAGAGTGGCTTCTTTTGTGAGGAAGGAAAAAATGTTGTCGATGTTCCCGACTAAAATTAAAGATTGGTTTGTTTTATGTGTTCTCCCAAAATATTTCGCGCTTATCATTATCCGTTCGCGAGCTGAACGCGTTCAAAATAACCTCTATAAATCATGGTTTTCTTGAATAAAATTCACGATGCAATTTTTGATGCATTTTTTATAAAAACCGCAATAACTTCCACATTTTTAGTTCGATTTATGTTTTTAGGGGCTCGTTGCAGAGGTATTGATAACCAATTGTAATTTTTTGGATTTTCTAACCCATTAGAATACTCAATGGGTTAAATGTGAAGTAAAAACTGAAATATGGGGTTCTTTGCATCGTAAACACATTCTAGTCTTATATAAAGCTAATTTTTTTAAAGAAATTCAACCATTTCAAATTTTCCCCCTTAAAAATTAAAACGTGAATAATCTACATAAACTTTTTAAAGGGAATTAATTGAAATGGTTGTTAATGTTAAATTAACATAGATAGACGCATGAAATTAAAAGTATATTTAGCGGATGTTCTTCTCTTTCATTTGATACCAATATTAATATTATATGGCACGCAAAAGTACGAAACTAAATTATTGAAACATTTACATCCTTTGGAAATTAAATGTCCTGTAAAAAAGACAAACGACAACGAAATAAAAAACTGAGAATGAGTTTTCCTATTAGTGACCTATAGTTTCACTTCTATATAATCTCGTTCTTGGGAAGGAAATCGTATCGCACGGTTTTATTGTAAAATCGTATGTGAAGTTTTCCTCCCACTTTATCCGTTGAAAGACCTAAATTTCAGATGTTTTTTCTTTAAATCAGCTTTTTGTAATACTAGAATGTGGTTACGATTCAAATAACCCCATATTTCAGTTTTTACAGCACATTTAACCCACTGAGAATCAACAGTAAGAAAAAAATTGTCGGCCCTTAATGGGTTAGGAAGTTTTAAAAATTGCAGTTGGTGATCAATACCTCTTCATCGATCCAACAAAAACACAAATTTAACTAAAAATATGGAAGTTATTGCGGTTTTTATAAAAAATGCAACAAAAATATTAAAATTCTACCCTCTACTCTTGGTTAAAATGCATGTTGTTAATATGGTATGATAAGGCACGGAACAGATTTTAATTTCTAGCAGGGTTTTTCTAAATACCATTCTCATCGTGAATTTTATTCAATAAAAACCTGATTTATAGAGCGTTCAGCTCACTGATAAAAGCGAAATATTTTGGGAGAACACATAAAACAAACCAATCTTTCATTTTAGTCGGGAACATCCACTACTATTATTTTGAAGCCACTCTACTATGTATGTATGTGCCAGTTAGAATGATAGTGGTTTAAGTCAAAAATCCCGAAACAATTGAGATATCCCAATTAATCTCTTTAGTTTGATTAGATCTCTCTAATTTAAGAACTTTTATTTTTGACATTTATAAAAAATGTACCCTTACAATGACATTTCTCATTTTATGCAGAGAGTATTTTAATTATATCGCTTTCAATGGTATTCAATGATATTCTCTAAGTTACGTACCAGTGAGTTGGTGGAGGATAAGAGTGGTATTCATCTGCATGGTATTCATATGCAAAATATCTTAGACTAATAAACCTTTTATCTTTCATGCTGAAGATACTTGAAACTTGATAGTTCTTCATAGCTGTCGAAAAGTCAGCATGCCTACATGAAAGGACACTCCACGGAAACGGCGTTGCATGAAGTCATTGAGAGATCCATGGAATTCAAGCAGTACACGCTTTGTGCCTTCCTTGACATAGAGGGCTCTTTTAATAATGAAAACTTTAAAAAGGAAAACTCGGGTGTGGTAGTCAGCCAAAGCAAGTGGATAATTACCATGTTGAACTGTAGAATTATTACCGCAACGATGGGTAATAGTGAGACAACAAAACATGCCAATAGAGGCACGCCTCAAGCAGGAGTACTCTCCCGTATTTTATGGCTATTCGTTATAAATTCTATATCTGTAGAGAAATCGGTAAATATGTGGGTCACCAGCAGTGACCTTGATGTGAATCCAAGTAAAACGTAGCTGGTTATCTTTACCAAAGAGAGTCGAACCTTTACAGTACCCCACTTACGAGGTAGTGAACACCTGCTATCAGAACACGCGAAGTATATGGGCAACATACTTAACTCGAAGCTGTCCTGGAAGCGAAACTATGAATATCGAGTGAAAATGTTTGGTAGCCACTGGGGACTTAAGCCAAAAATAATGTTGTGGATGTATGCGACTGCCCAGACTGCAGAACCATATTAGGAAAATTGTTTCATTATTATAATATAATACAAAAAAGTGTAATCAAAAAGTCAACATCAGGCAGCAATGTTCAAAAGTATGCGCTAAATATTTGGTATATTGTCAGTCGTTATTAGGTAGAAACAATTTTCCTCAAGCCCGATTTTCTCCATTTGCAACTTCTTGATTCCAGCTACAGCCTAAATGTGTGTACCATTTTGATTGGAAAAGTTTCCTATTGAAAATCCAATATGTTTCAGAGTGGAATATATACACCTACATATATTTCACGATTTTGGCTACATCCGTTAGTTTCGCTCCTTTTTCCATATTGACCTTAAAGGAACGAATTTAGAAAAATTCGTACCTCTTATTTTCCGCGTATACGCAGTCAGACGAGTGAATATCATGATTCTAGCTATATTTAGATCCTGTATCCATTTAGATCCTGAAGGTACGAATATCGAAAGAACTTTTTCAGTCAAATATGTGTGCATTTCATCATGTTTTTTGAATATATTTGTTTGATATTTGTAGGGGGTGAATTGGGTCAAAAAACATAGAAATTGTACCTATCAAACGAAAGTAGCTAGCAACGCGGTATTCGGTGTGTACATTCTACTAATTGAGTGGATACATAATATAAAATTATTTTTTGCAAATTCGAATTTTTAAGGGATAAAAATGGTACCCACAAAACGGTTGCACCTAGAATATTGAAATTCGGTGTAAACATTTATCTGGTTGCGTAGGCACTTAAAATAAAGGGATTTTTCGAAATTCGTACTTTTGGGAGGTAAAATGGAAAGAGGGGATTGAAATTGTACCACCCAAATGACCGCAGCTAGAGTCATGAAATTCGGGTATATAGTCATCTGACTGCATAGACTATCAAAATAAAAAGTTTTTTTTTCAACTTGTCCTTTTTTTGGCAAAAGTGGGAAGAATCATGAACTAAGGTTTTATTGCATGGTGTACGTGAGAGATTATGGATTTTCAAAATTTGTACTTTTGGAATTAAAATAAGATGGAAATACAACAATCCGAACGGCTGTAGCTGAAAATGCAGCCATTATTCCCCAACGTTTTATTATTCCATTTTGTACCAACAAAAAATATTTTATCTAAAAAATCTCTATTTGTTCCCAAACAACTTTTTCTGTGTGATAGTGAAATTCGCAACAGAGTTACCTTTAATCGAACATATAAGCGGTCGGACCTATATTTCCAAAATGAGTGTACAAATATAAAAGAAACCTTCGACGAAAATTGGTATTTTAGTAAAAAAAATTATCCTTAAACATTTTTGTATACTTTTTATTTTTTTGTTGCATATCAAATATTCATAGCATTCTGGTTCAGAAGTTGTGGTGAAAATATTATGTGGTGGAAGATCCAAATTATTTGCTAGGCTATAGAACTCAACTCCTTAACATTCCACAACATTTTATTCTCGTGAGAATTTCAATTATTTCATGCTGGTAGAAAACAATTTCATGCCAGTGTTGCTAGGTAAGAATCTTCACCCGGTAGGGGTGTGTACGGCCGACCGACCGGCCATTGATCGATTGGTGGCGTACACACGAATTTCTTTATTGTTATTGTTATTTTTATGAATTTATTAACTTATTAATAGCCAAAAGAACATATTATATTTATGTACGAGTAGGTAGTTTTGATATCATATTTGAATCGTGCTGATAACCAAATTATTATTGTGGCTGGCATTGTCATGCCATCCAGAGTGTGTTTTTGTGGTCTCTGTGTTTTGCTACTCGCTTCTCGAATTCTTATTTGGCTCAGCTTGGTTGCCAGTTGGCACGTTGCAAAAATATTTAATGAACGTATTTGTATTTATTGATTGTTGTCAATCTACAAATGAAAACGTTATTAAGGCGATGAGATGCTTGCCAATAAGCGGTGGGCTTTCCCGCAAAAGAAAAGTAAAGAAATTACTTTAGTGACATTGACCTTTCTTGGAGAGCATAAAGGGCTACGCTTCATACATTACCAAAAAATCACAATTTTAACTGTCCAAAGTGTCAGTTCTATGAAGAGAACGATTGGATTTTAAATGTCCACGATTTTAATTTATTAGCCTGCATGGCACATAGCAATGAGAATATGTATATGAAATCAGCACGGATATTCCCAGTTGAGAGAGATTCCTTGGCGATTTTTTCGAATATGTTAAACACGACATTTGTCATGTTTTATTATTTCCTACAATACTTTGTTGAAGAATTATGCACATTAATTATCAAGCTCTACCCGGTTTCACTGTTGCAGTTTTCACTTAAAGAAAAATATGTAATCACTGCACAAAAGGCGCCTTTATCCATTATTTTGAAAATATATATATACCATATATATATTTATATATGGTCAAAAATGTATACACCCCTGCAATTATGTGAGAATAATTATTCACATTCGGGTTACTTTCCAGTAATCTCCTGGAGATCTTCTCCTTAATAAATTGCCCTTGTATTTTACCACGTATCACATACACTAAGACTGGCCGATAACAGGCCCGTTTGATTGCGCTTATGTATGAAATACATTTGAACCGAAAAAACGAACAAAATGACTAGTTTTTGTGCCAGACAACTAGGACACTAGATGAAGTGGTAGCATTGTTATCAGTTGAAGTTCTAATACTGTTTATTGACAGTATGAATACAAATACAAAAGCAAACCAACGGGGGCGGGGCCGACTATATGATACCCTACACCACTCCTTGTGTATATACCTGGTTTTGATTCCTAATCCCAGGTGTTTTATGGAGGCGATTATAAATGCATCTTTAGTCAAATTTAATATGGCAAAATTGATGAAAAGCTTTTACTCATACCTATGCACAAACAAAATCGATGTGATCCAATCTTATTGTAGCTACGCATAGAGAAAATAACGTTTATTTTCATCATGATTGGATAAAATCGGTCGAGTCTAGAGTGCTGTTTATGTAAACAAATCAGACACTGATAATGAGCGATTTCAATACCTTTGCGTAATGCTACACTTGTGCTGTAAGTGCTCCTAACTGAAATACAACGTGATATAGTCAAATACGTCTATAACATGATATCCAAAATTTGATAAACTTCCGATGTAAAATGTGGGTTCTAGAGGGGTAAAAGTAAAAAATGGGTGCCCATTTGTAAGGGTGGACCAATATAGATCACATCCAGAGTAGGTTTTCTTAGTAGAAATATAACATGATGTGTGTTCTAGCGCGATAATAGTGTAAACTGGGAACACATTGGTATGGGGTCTATTCCAAAATATGTACCAATACAGGGTGCGGATTTAACAGGACCTGATTATTTCCTTTGGGGATATTTAAAGGAGAGGGTGTATATCAATAAACCCAGAACCCTTGAACAGCTCAAGGAGAACATTCGAGCCGAAGTAAGAGCGTTGCAGCCAGATATTCTGATTCATGTTATGGAAAATGCTCTTGAAAGAGATCAACTTTGCGCGGCTGAAAATGGTGACGTAATCTTTCACACATAAATTTAAAAAATCTACAGATATGATATTTTATTATTTTGTAAGAAAAATAAATTTAAAATAAAATTAAATAAGTTATGATTGTTTTAAACCCCTTCGCGTCTTTTGCCGCTATCTATTTATTGTTGATTCATGATCCTGAATATATTATCAATATCGAATGTAAAATGAAAAATCATGTTTTTCCCTTCTATTTTTTTTTGCAATTTTGTCAATTTTTTTTCTGAAATAATAGACCCTTGAAAGCACTCTAAATAAAAATTTTGATTCTTGTCTTATAGTAACTAATTAGTGGAATTATTGGACTTTTATGGTAATTTTTTGTGTTTTTTCATAGTGAAACTTGAAACGTTTTCTTAATTGGTGTTAGTATTTTAAATGATTAAAATAAATAGCGAATGATGCCTAAATGACGAACATCGGATGGAAATTGACGCCACAGCGCACATTTTTGTAAAAAGATTTCGAACATTTTGGCTCTGAAAATGCATCTCCTGTATTAAATTATTTTACAAATATGGAGTCAGTAAAGTCATTTTTTTCATTTCATTTATGCGTCATTCGAAAGGTATTGATTACTTCTATTAATGTTTCGTAACACCTCTTACAATTTGTTTCCAATACATATGAGTTTTTAACTGTCACCTTAAAAAACCACCAAAAATCAATATAAACTTCCAATAATACGACCAATGAGTTATTCTAGGACAAGAATTAAAAAAGCGCTCTCAAGGGTCTACTAATTCAGAAAAAATTGGACAAAAATGACACATAAAAAAAATTACGCAGGAAAACATGATTTTAAAGTCGTTTTCAGGAGCGTTTAGCTCACAGATGCCTTGACCCAGTGACGAAATATTTTGCAGATCATCACTGCAATTTACTTTTGTGAACCTACTATATATATCGAAATAATACTTCAAGTCAGTTGAAAAAGTATATAATCTGAAGACAATCTGATACAATATGTGGTTTATAGAGTGGAAAAAGTGAAATTTGTGTGGGAGCTATATATAAATCTGAACCGATCTGACCCATTTGCAGCATGGCTGTTTACAGGAAAAATACAAGATATTTCGCCTAATTTGAGGAGGATTTTTTAAAATATGTGGTTTCTACAGCAGAAAAAGTCAAATCGGGAGCGAAATTTTAGTCTGAACCGATCTGAAACATTTTCACCATTGGTGTTCCTAGGTTAAATATAAGATGTTTTGCCAAATCTGAAGACAATCTGATATAATTTGTGGTTTTTAGAGCGGAAAAAATAAAATCGGGAGCGAAATTTGTATGGGAGCTATATATAAATCTGAACCGATTTAACACATTTTTACTACATGTAATTCAGGAAAATCTGTTGTAATAGGTGGTATCTAGAGAAAACAGTCAAATCGAGAGTGAAATTCGTATGGGGGCTATATCTAATTCTGAACCGATTTTCTTCAAATTAAATAGCGTTCGTCCTTATCCCGAAAAACTTCGTTGTGCAAAGTTTCATTTGTTTCTGTGTACAATTGCGACCTGTATCGTGATTACAAGAATATATGGACAGACAGACGGACAAACAGACAGACATTGATAAATCGATTCAAAAAGTGATTCTAAGTCGATCGGTATAATTAGCAATGGGTCTATCTCCCTTCCTTTTGGGTGTTACAAACAAATGCACAATGACATAATAATCTCGTGGAGTGTATAAAAATAAAGTACTAATTTAGAAAATCTTTTTATTTTACGTGTCTCGTAGTCAGAGGAATTAATACACCGAATTCACACCGAATGCGAATCATAATCACAAATATCATGTAAATATAAGCATACATATTGAAAAAACATGCTTAAAAACTCTCAGTATTAGGGGTTATTAGGGGAATTTACAGTTATTTTTCCCTCTGGACCGACTGTGAGACTCATTTATTTCTACCGCCTAGCTCCTTTTGTTTAGATGCTATCGCGCTTTTAACAGACGGACGGATCGTCTTAGAAGTGGTGGGTACAAAAATATTTTGCTTTATCTATGGATAAATGTAGAAGTTATGACCAATTTCCAAAGATATGGTGGAGGGTAAAAATACTAGTAAAAATACGTTAAATTGCATGCGTCTATCTGTATTAGTTTCGCACTAACAACCATTTCCCCCTTAAAAAGTAAAATTTGAATAAACTAAGGAGGCAAAAATGTTTGTTTATGCTAAACTAATACAGATAGAAGCACAAAATTTAAATTAATTTTTTAACAGATATTATCCTCTTTAATTTCATACTTATACCGGTGTCAGAGGATACGAATAAGAATTGAAAATATTTTATTGAAAAATTGTTTCGTATAGTCCTTTGGAGGGGCAACAGGATAAGGAAATGAAAACGCCAATTATCTCGATTTGGTTTATAGTTTCAGACCTACGAGGTCTGTTCAAAAAAAGGTGAATTTAATAATTAATCGCGCTACGTACATTTCATTAGCGTTTTATGTTAGCACACTTGTCTCGAACATATTTTCTTAGTTGAGTTTCTTTTAGTTTGACAGAGTCACGAGTCAGTTAGGCGAGTTTTGCTTATTCGTCGATTTTCTGTTGTGGAAAAAATGAATCAAAATTGGTGTAAAAAATGGAACTAAGCCGCTATAACTGTGTAAGATCTGCCTTGAAACAAGTGAAAATATACAATTTTCTCAATACGTCCAAATTTTCCTTGAAGCTGCACAATGTCCAAAAACTGGACAATCCAGGATGTGTGTAGTCTAGGGGGTATGCCTTTAACTAGCCTTCACTAATTCAGAGGCGAATGCTAATTATTTCAGAATACATTTTTTAAAATTCCACACCATTACAACTGTGACTATACTTATGTGTGTGAATTATAACGATTGCACTCACGCACATCCATTGGATTTTTGTAGCTTGACTTCCTGTGATGTGCCAACTTCTCCAACTGCTGCCTTTCAGGTTGACTCCCTTTCCAACACCACCATTGTCGGTGGTGCGGTAGCATAATTCTAAGAGGGATTACTTTTGTGAGCACTTTACTTTCTGGATTATTAATGATGCCGGTGGCTTAATGTAACGCAGAGACATGGCAAAATGCACGCCAGTGCAAAAAATACGGATTACGGGTGTATGCATGTCTACATATTGGTAGAGATGACTGTGATTAATATGCATTTTATAATCACTCTTTTGCAAATCTATTTGCTTTAGTTCGACTCTGTCGATGAAATACTACGCGGCGTCTGTCTGCTGCTAATTAGTGTGTTTTTCGTCGCGCTTAAAATTAATCCAGCCAGTTGTCAAAGAGAACGGCAACGGCTCGACTAACGATTAATTGGAAATATTGTTGCCAAACCGATAAACAAATTTGCATGGCTGACGGAAAAATAAAGAAAAGTATTTTATTACCATTAATTTAAAGAAAGACATTAGTGGGTCAAATAAATATTTAGTATGAGGGTATATAAATTCGGTTAATACATAACTTTGAATGTACAGACGTGCGGTTTTTCCAAAAGCTTTTTCGTAATGTGGAGCTTCATTGATACAACGTGAAATGTTTCATTAAATTAACAATCAATGAACAATGTTCCATTAGTGTTAGATTAATATAAAGTGACATTATTACAATTAAATGTTATCATTATATTAATGAATCAGGTTACTTTAATGCAATGTTCGTTAATGATATTTTATTGTGGCAATGAATCAGTTACATTGATAAATATTACATTGTTCTATCAAAAACGATTAATAGAAAAAGGACCCTTATTGATTATTTGGCTGTAGACTCTCTACATCTACACCATTTTCAAGTGTAATTCAAAATACACCATTTGAAATTCAAAAAATATCAATTGAAATTCAAAAATTCCACTTGAATTCAAAAAATGTCATTTGAAATTCAAAAATTCCATTTGAACTTCAAAAAATGTCAATTGAAATTCAAAACTCGTCATTTGTTATCCAGAAGACAACATTTGGAATTCAAAAGACATCATTTGAATTTCAAAACTCTTCATTTGTAATTCAAAAGCCATCATTTGTAATTCAAAACTCGTCATTTGCAATTCAAAACTCGCCATAAGTAATTCAAAAGACACCATTTGAAATTCAAAAGTTTTCATTTGAAATTCAAAAATTATTCCATTTTAAAATGCAATTGACATTTTTTGAATTTCTAATGGAATATTTGAATTTCAAGTGATATTTTTTGAATTGCAAATGGAATTTTTGAATTTCAACTGGTGTCTTTTGAATTTCAAGTGATGTCTTTTGAATTACAATTGAAAAAGGTGTAGTTTGCAGCAAAACTATGGCTCCGCAAACGAAATTATTTATGTCAAATGATACGCCGAATCAATGAGACTTACAACATACTCTTTGTACACCCTGAAATATAATTGCTGGAAACACATTGATATACATTAAAGTGGCTTCAAAAAAAGTTGTGGATATTCCCGACTAAAATGAAAGATTGGTTTGTTTTATGTGTTCTTCCAAAATATTTCGCTTTTATCATTGTCCGTTAGTGAGCTGAACGCGTTCAAAAAAACCTTTATAAATCAGGGGTTTCGTGTATAAAATTCACTGTGAGAATGGTATTTAGATAAAACCTGCTAGAAATTAAAATTTGGTCCTAGCCTGATCAAACCTTATCAACATGCATTTTGACCCAGTATAGAGGGTAGAATTTTAACATTTCTGTGAAATTTTTGTTGCATTTTTTATAAAACCGCAATAACTTCCATATTTTTAGTTCGATTGGTGTTTTTATTGGTTTGTTGCAGATTGTATTGATCGCCGATTGCATTTTTGCCCAATGGACTGGGGGACGTATACCCAATCAGGAAGCATACCTACACCAATATACGACCACACAAGCAATAACAAGTTTAGTGCAAAAATTTGAGTCTTCATATTCATTGTGTGATGCTGCCGTGCCAGTGAGACAACGGGTTTGTCGAAGTGACGAAAATATATATGAATGGTTTACAACCATACAAGATCAAGTTGACTCAAGAATAGAAGCCGATGGACCATTTGACGCGACGTACGTTCTCCGATTGGGCTCTGGAGAAGATGCGCCAAGACGATGAATTCCATCGCAAAGTCATCTTCAGTGACGAACCTCATTTTTGGCTCAATGGGTTTGTCAATAAGCAAAATATGCGTTATTGGTTGGGTGAACATCCATATATTCACGCGTGAATCACGCAATTTACGTGAGTCGCGCCGTTCTCTAGTTAGTCATCATGGGAACATCTCGATTTATACAAATCGGAGGACCTCCGGTTCGCGACTGTGTCCAAATGGGAAACTATAGTCAAAAATGAATTTAAATGTTGTTTTCAGTTTTTTCATTTGCTCATCTTGTTAACCCTTCAAAGGACTACAAAGTTTCAAATGAACACAAATTAAAAAAAATTGTTTAATATACTTTATCAAATAAAGGAGAAAATATACTTCATATTTCATGATTCTACTGTATTAGTTTAGAATTAACAATCATTTCAAATTTCGCCCCTTGATTTATTAATATTATATTTTTAAGGGGGAATTTTGTCGGTAATCTTACTTACTATCTATACCCAAAAAATCCATAATACTACATTTACCTCTCCGTAGTAAGACTAGTGAATGCACAGTAAGCTACAAGACATTTTGCGTTAGTGTCAAGTATTGCAATTTTTTACGGAGGTTATTTACGTGGCCTCAATTCACTCCGATAACACATATTAATCCATATATCATGGGGCTCCAATTTGTTGGAATGTAGTTACTTACAGTTGTGGCAAATATCTAACACATACCCCTAATATTCACCACATGTGCAAATGTTTTAAGCCTATTTAATATTTCACACGATAGTAGAGCAATATGTTCTTTTGCTACAGCCCATTCATTCCGGAAAATGCGAACATAACCGCTGTAGAAGAATAGAAGAATTCCATAAGAAAACGGAAGGATATGCTGGGTTAACCACAACACAACATGGTAGCATTTAGACAGCAGTCGTATATGGAGAAACTAGATTTATAGGTATGCATGTTTAGAGTCGAACACCCGATAAGAAAAATTTATATTTAAAGCATTTTAAACCACCATATCATTCAATTAAATCATTTCAATGGCACACAACGCCCGATTTAGTTTTACTGATACACTTAGGCCTGCGTAACTAGGGAAAAAGTTTATACGAATCCTATGTATCCTCTAACATGAAGCCAGAGTGCCCCACTCTCGACGCCTAGCATGACGAGTAATCTAAAATGATGACGGAACGAAATTGTCTTTCGAAGAACATTTGAAGTACATTTATATGCCTTCTTATACAACTTGCGTAAACTTCAACTCCAACGACCAGACGCATTCATAAGACGCACAATGGAAGATCATTACGGCAATTGCAAAACAATGAAACAGTCCCTTAACATTTTTCTTTGGAAATTTGTATTTGAATTAGTTCGGAGCTTTCTTAGAACTGCACAGATTACACTATGCAACAAAAAATAAAAATTTTGTGTCCGAGACCTAAAAATTAATTTTTTTGTGCATAGGCATACTGATTCATAAAATTAATAAAACAAATTTGTTATGGATATAATATACTAGTAGTACCCGCTGCTTCGCTCGCGAAAAATCCAGGTATTTGTTATTAGTTTTATCCGTCTCTGTTTTAGGATAGTATTTATTTCTATTCTAAAATAGTAAATTGGAAATATACAGCCAAAGGAATGTGCTTGTCGATGTGCACTGTTTTAGCTGAACTCCCTTCGTATATATAATTTTTATCATTTTCTACCCAGTTTTTAACAAAAAATTACAGCCGCAGAGCCTTTTATTCGAAAACAATTCATTTTGATGGCGCTTCTACATGGTCAGAAGAATTTACATACTAAATTTCACGATTCTAGCTGTAATCCTAAAGTTGGTACCATTTGTATCCCTTTTTGTCCCGATCTCCCCTTAAAAGTACGAATTTCGAAAAATCAATTTGGATTTGTTCTTCTACGTTGTCAGAGGAATTGACACACCGAATTTCACGACTATAGCTGCAATACTTAAATTATTATTCCTTTTGGTCCCTCGTAACCCTTAAAAGTACAAATTTTGAAAAATCCAATTTTAATACGCTTATACATGGTCAGAGGAATTAACATACTAATTTCAGGATTCTTGCTATAATAATTTAGTTGGTACTATTTTTATCCCTTTTTGTCCTGCTCACCTCTTATAAGTACAAATTTCGAAAAATTCAATTTTACTGCGCTTCTACATGGCCAGAAGAACTTACATATCAAGATTCTAGCTGCAATACTTTAATTTGTACCATTTTTTATCCCTTTTATCCCTTGTCCCGCGCAACCCTTAAAAGTACAAAATGCATTTATATTCCGCTTCTATGTGGTGAAAGGAATTTGTATGCCATATTTCACGACTATAGCAGCAATACTTTAGTTGGTACCATTATTATGCCTTTTTGTACCGATTAGCGGTACAAAAAGGCATCTTATAAGTATAAATTTCGAAAAATCCAATTTTACTGCGCTTCTACATGGTCAGAAAAACTTACACATAGAATTTCAGGAATCTAGCTGCAATACTTTAGTTGGTACCATTTTTATCCCGCTCACTTTTTATAATTATAAATTTCGAAACATCCAATTTTACTGCGCAGAAGAACTTACATATCAAATTTCAAGATTCTAGCTGCAATACTTTAGTTGGTACCATTTTTATCCCTCTTTGTCCCGCTCACCACTTATAAGTACAAATTTCGGAAAATCAATTTATATTGCAAGTCTACGTTGTCAGAGGAATGTAAATACCGATTTTCACGATTCTAGCTGCAATTCTTAAATTGGTAACATTTTTATCCCTTTATGTCTCTTTCCCCCTTAACAGCACAAATTTTGAAAAATCCCTATTTGTATCCTTGCATGGTCAGTGCACCTGCAGGAACGCACCGAATTTCATGTTTCTAGCTACTGCCGTTTAGTCAGGACGAAGGTTAGATTTTTATTCCTGTTTTGTCCCATTTTACCCCCTAAAAGTACGAATTTCCTAAATCCCTTTCTTAGTCGACATCTACGTCATATTTCGGAACTACCCTGAAAAATTCATGACCCTGGTCAATGATAAGTCAGTCAGTCAGTAACGCAACTCTTTTATATATATAGATAATACTGCAATTGTATTCAAAAGTAAACATGAGGCAGCAATCTTCAAAATGTGCTTAAATAGTAGGTGCATTGTCAGGCGTCATTAGGGAGAATCATTTGCAATTTTTTGATTCAGCTGCAGAAAATGTGACTGAAAAGTACAAATTTTAACGATTTGTTATATTTTGGGTCCACATCTAATTTCCAGATTCTAGGTACATCCGTTTGCTTGGTGCCAGTTTTATTACTTTCCCTAGAAGTTTGAATTGGAGGAATACTAATTTTTTGCGTGTAAAATTCAGTGTAAACACTGAATTTCATTATTTTAGCTACAGCCGATTGCTTGGTATCAATTTTATCCCGTTATGATCCTAAAGGTACGAATAAAGATATCTTATTCTTCGCTTCTACACAGTACACACCGATTTTCAATATTCTGACTGCAGCCGTTTGGATGGTAAATTTTTATCCCCTTTAGTCTCATTTCAAATTTCAAGTGTATAAAAAACAGTCATTCTCAAAAAATTTGCTTAAAAAATCTGAATCTAAAAATCTGTTTTCAGTCCTTGATAGGGAAAAATTTTCCCTCTGGGACATGGCTAGATCGTCTTAGAATTTTACCACGACACATAATATGTATACTTTATGGGGTCTCCAAAGAATATTTCAAGGTGTTTCAAACGGAATGACAAAGTGACATCCTAAGGTGGAGGGTATACAAAGGTAGAAGTTATGACACATTTAGTAGATACAAAATGTATTTTAAATGGTAAGGCTTATTTCGAAAGTTGTATATTCTCCTCATGAAATCAGGACGACTTCCTATTAAATTTGATAACTTATATTTACTAGCATTTTTCTTTATCATGTGTGAAAAGTAGCCTTCCGGATCTTTTGTCTGAGACTGGGCATACAGCTGATCACATTTATGGCAGAATGCTAAATGAAGTTCTCAACAGAATCTGTGCTCCTTTTATAAATATTCAGACACACAGTTGTAAAATAAATTTATATGTAAAAATCTGTTAAACATTTGTGAGCTACATTTGTATGGGGGTTATATCTAAATCTGAACCGCTCTTACCCACTTTCAGCATAGATATTGCCAGCTAAATTACAATGTGCGGTTTTATTTATTTTTCAATATATTTCCTTTCAACACATTGTATTATGTAATTCCTTTCGTTAACTTTTTGCAATTATTAATCGGTAGAGCGTTAACATCCGAGCCAAAAATCACTAATTTAATAACACTGTCCAACAACATTTTTGGAACAGAGTAGCGACCCTATATTTCTGAAAGGGCTTGTTGCGTAGATCATTTTTGTAGAATAAATTTATAGTCCAGCTGGTCTGAGTTTCTTTTTATTGCGTGTCAAATTTTTCATTTTTTTTAATTCTTTCGTCTGTATTTTTTTTTGGTCTGTAATCAATATTTGATTTGAACTGGGATATGGTCCTGGCTCAAGACCATTTTGCATCTATGTTTAATAGAATGCAATTTACAAATGGCATGATGACATTCATTACTTGGCTGAGACAGGAAATAGGTGAAATATAATATGTCTAGTTTGGCCAAAATCGGTTAAACATTTGGGAGCAACATTTGTATTTGGGCTATGTCTAAATCTAAAAAATGACAAATCGGGAGCGACATTTGTATGGGGGCTATGTCTAAATCTGAACCGATCTTACCGAATTTCTGCATAGGTTTTTCTAGATGGATTATAAGATGTTGTGCCAAATTTAAAGAAAATTGGGTACAATATGTGGTTTCTAGAGCGGAAAATGTCAAATCGGGAGTGACATTTGTATGGGGGCTATATCTAAATCAGAACCGATTCGCCTCAAATTAAATAGCGACTCAGAAAGTGATTCTAAGTCGATCGGTATACTTAACAATGGTTCTATCTCACTTCCTTTTGGGTGTTACAAACAAATGCACAAAGCCATAAAACTCTCGTGGAGTGTATAAAAAGTGGTATAAGTTAATGTCTGAGAGAATTCTTATTATCAGAACTTTATAGTGGAATTTCACGAGGATCCTTTTTTGTGGAAAATCTTAACCCTCTAGCTCCTCTCTTTATGGGTCAATTTGACCTTTTTTCGAGGAAATCAAAAAGAGTCCTTTCAAAAAGGTAATTTAAGGATTAAAATATTCTAGGAAAATGTTTGCCGGGAAATTTCAGTGGGGGTCTCCGAAGACACCAAAGTTGTAAATAATAATCTTCCCGCTTAAATATCAAAATTATACGCCAGCTTATACAACAACATTACTGGGGTTAAAATTAGTCCATGTTTTTTGGGAATTGGATCTTTTTCGACAAAAATGTGGGTATATCGGTAGAGCACGGTAAACAAAAAATAAAAATTGGATATTGTTGTTTGTATGTATAGTTGGTCTGTTATGTTGTATGTCTTGTCATTTATTTTGGTTCAAGACCATAGGTTGTGCCGAAGTCTTCAGCAGAACCCAAAAATTAGCAAAGAAGGCAAAGTGAGACCTTTATTGTTGCAGCTGAAAGTTGACTGCGCAGTTTCGATGAGCGGTCACATATTTCTAATGAGAAACGCTGATAAACAAAATATTCCACCGAACTAAGTCGACACACTAAAACTGCGCAGTCAACTTTCAGCTGCAACAATAAAGGTCTCACTTTGCCTTCTTTGCTAATTTTTGGGTTCTGCTGAAGACTTCGGCACAACCTATGGTCTTGAACCAAAATAAATGACAAGACATACAACATAACAGACCAACTATACATACAAACAACAACAATACACACGAGGTACAGTGAAGACGGGACATACCGTACAACAACAACCTTTGCATTGTTGCGAGCGATGCGAGCACATGCACAACATTGAATTGGCAAAGTGAGATTTTTAGTGTGTCGACTTAGTTCGGTGGAATATTTTGTTTATCAGCGTTTCTCATTAGAAATATGTGACCGCTGGTACTAATATGAACCCTGATTTAAGTCAAAGACATACATTCGTTGCGAAAGTTCTGATGAGATGGTGTAGCGCCCATCGAAACTGCGCAGTCAACTTTCAGCTGCAACAATAAAGGTCTCACTTTGCCTTCTTTGCTAATTTTTGGGTTCTGCTGAAGACTTCGGCACAACCTATGGTCTTGAACCAAAATAAATGACAAGACAAAATTGGATATTTTTGAAAAAAAAAAATTATTTTAGTTTTTTCGTTTGTATTTTTTTGGTCTGTAATCAATATTTGATTTGAACTGGGATATTGTCCTGGCTCAAGACCATTTTGCATCTATATTTAATAGAATGCAAATTTATTAACAAATGGCATGGTGACATTTATTACTTGGCTGCAGACTACCACTATCATGATTTCCACCCTGTCTAAAGGTTTCATTCAGGTGGCTTCGCAGCGACTTTTCAACATCAAACCCGGCCTCTATAAGGAGATGATTTTCACAAACGAACGAGAATCACAACTCACTTGCCGAATTTGCGTTTAAAAAATCGCACCAAGTAATAAAGTACACATGCCATCTTACAAGCATCTCATTGAGTTGCATATGTAAGTATGTGTATATGCAGGTATAGTTACCCAGCAATACTTCTGCCGTGCCAACGCTCATTTGTTTTAGTTTTTTCGTTTGTATTTTTTTGGTCTGTAATCAATATTTAATTTGAACTGGGATATTGTAATATGTCTCGATTTTTTAAACGCAAATTCGGCAAGTGAGTTGTGATTCTCGTTCGTTTGTGAAAATCATCTCCTTATAGAGGCCGGGTTTGATGTTGAAAAGTCGCTGCGAAGCCACCTGAATGAAACCTTTAGACAGGGTGGAAATCATGATAGTGGTAGTCTGCAGCCAAGTAATAAATGTCACCATGCCATTTGTAAATAAATTTGCATTCTATTAAATATAGATGCAAAATGGTCTTGAGCCAGGACAATATCCCAGTTCAAAAAAAAAATATTTTTATCATATGCCAAAAAAAAATATTAGCATTCTCTATATGATAAAAAGTTACTCGGATTTTTCTAAAGGCGCTTTTCACAATTTTAGACTTTACAGCCAACTTTATCCTATTTCACTCTTATTTAAGCCGTTTTTAAAAAGTTTTGGTTGGTTCTTAATACACATGCAAAACATCTGCAGGATCCGTTGGATAGATCGCGAGAAAATTACAAAACAAAATCATTCATCCATATCTCTCGCGAAAATAAATTTTTTTCAAAAATATCCAATTTGTATTTTTTGTTTACCGTGGTCTACCGAAATATCCACAAGTATTGTCGAAAATGATCGATTTTTCAAAAAAGCAGGGACCAATTTTAACCCCAGTAATTATGTTGTATAAGCTCGAGTGTAATTTTGCTATTTAAGCGGGAAGATCATTATTTACAACTTTGGTGTCTTCGGAGACCCCAACTGAAATTTCCCGGCAAACATTTTCCTAGAATTTTAAATCCTTAAATGTCTTTTTTGAAAGGACTCTTTTTGATTTCCCTTGAAAAAGGATCAAATTGACCCATAAAGAGAGAAGCTAGAGGGTTAAGATCTTATACAAAAATAATCCTCGTGAAATTCCACTATAAAGTTCTGATAATAAGATTTCTCTCAGACATTAACTTACAACAATTTTTTCGCTTAGTATAATGCTCCCTTTGACCAAAAAATTAAATCTTTCAGCCGCGACCAGCTGTACTAAAGGGTGTCCCAAGAAGAGCGCAATTTTTTAATTTTAAATAAAACACAGATATTTAAGAAAAAATCGTGAAACTTTATTATATCGTAAAGTAGACAGAATGAGGTTATGTATGGAACAATATATCGTGCAGATGGCCGCCGCGGCTTTGCTGGCATGCACGCGATCTTTTAATGAAATTTTCTATGACCGTTTTGCATGAATGCTGCGGTATTTCATTAATGCAGCGTCCAATTTCGTCTTTTAAGGCTTGAGTCGTCGTCGGCTTACTCGCGAAAACCATCGACTTCAAAAAACCCCAAAGAAAAAAATCTAATAGTGTTAAATCGCACGATCTAGGCGGCCAATTCTGATCTCCAAAACGCGAAATAACACGACCGGGAAATGACTGATGCAGCAATTTAATTGTTTCTCTGGCTGTATGACATGTGGCGCCGTCTTGTTGGAACCACATGCCCTCCACATTCATTTCTTCAATTCTAGGCAAGAAAAAACTGATTATCATTTCACGATACCGAACACCATTGACCTCATTTTCCTCATTTTCATAAAAAAAGGTCCAATGATTCCTCCAGCCCAAAAACCACACCACACAGTGACACGTTGAGGATGCATTTGCTTCTCGTGAATCACTCGAGGATTTTCCGCACCCCAAATGCGACAATTCTGCCTATTGACGAAGCCATCAAGATGAAAATGGGCCTCGTCACTGAAGATGATTTTATCGGCAAAATCAGCATTTTCATGTTGTCTCTCCAATACCCAATTAACGAACTCCCTTCGCTGTCCATGGTCAGTTGGCTTCAGTTCCTGAGTCAATTGAACTTTGTATGCATGAAGATGCAAATCTTTCGTCAAAATTCGCTGCAAAGTGGATTTGGAGACACCAATTTGCTGAGCTCGGTGTCGAATCGAGGTGGATGGAGTTTGAGCGACATCATCACGTACAGCTGCGACATTTTCGGTCGATCGACCTGGTCGATGGCGCGTTGTTGTCTTTACATCACTAACGGACCCAGTTTCGGCAAATTTATCCATTAATCTCTTTACAGTTGACTCTTTTGGAGCATTATTGTGACCCCAAATTGATCGCAATTTGCGAACTGTAGCCGCAAAACTTTCACCATTTTGGTAAAACAATTTCACAATGAGAATGCGTTGTTCATTCGTGTAGCGCTCCATTTTTACTAACCTCGTACCTTCTACTAACAAACAATAACAATTGTTTAAATGTCAAACAATGACACTTCGAATGTTGCCAGATTTAAAAATTGCGTTCTTCTTGGGACACCCTTTATAAGTTTATTCTACAAAAATGATATACTCAACAAGCCTTTTCAGAATTATAGAGTCGCTATCCTGTTCCATTCAAAAAGTCTTAATTTGTTGGACAGTGTAACTAATATCTTAACGTTCATTATCTCTCTGGCTGGTGTAAACGATAACTCTCGAAAGGAGTAAGGAATCAATTCAAACTTTCAACATGGTAATATTTTTCGTCATTGTTTTTATAGACATGACACCTCACCTCACCTGGCAGAAGGTTGTTCAAAATAAAATTATATAACTTCAATTCGGATTATCGCAATCAGTTGCAATTTGATATTAGAAAATGTTTTTATAATCACTTTGAACCTTTTAAATATGTATGCTTTTGCCACGCCCCTGCTAGACCTCCCACGCAATTGTCTCTATTCTAGCTAAAATTAAATCCTATATAACTTTTATACTGATTCCTGCAATCCCCTATGACTTTTTCAATTGTTTTATAAATGTTTAAGCTGGGACCATGTCCCACGAACCTTCCACACAAATTATCCTGCCCTAAGTAAAATTTAAGTTCTTGTAACTCCCGTATATATGTTCTCTGAGTGTTATTTGTACAACTTAACCAATTCTATTCCAAATGCTAAGTCCACTGTTCACTCATGCTCCAAAAATAAATATGAGAGTGAGATTCATGGCAGCTATTTGATCGCATTTTTAAATACGCTGCATTTCACATAGGCAAATGTATATCCTTATAAGGATATTTGTGAAATGCTATCGACATTTGCTCACTTGTGCGTATGCCGGCGCATATAAGAATGTCAATGAAATACATATATATACATATATGTACATTGTAGATGTCTGTGGCGTTCATATATCACATAAAAGATGATGACGTCGTGTTTGGCATAAAGTATGTGACCAATTCTATCCAGGATCTTACATGCACACGCTCACAACCATGATGGTTCTGGGTCTGGCTTGTCATCCGTCAGGTTGTGCTGGTAACTGGTCGCGTTGTCCTCGTACTCATCGCATTCGCAGTTACAACTGCTACGTGTGGACTTTATGCTACTCTGCACGTCGCTTTTATGATTTCTCATACGTTTGTACATGAGGACATAGCAGTGGTGGTGCGACCCATGCTTCATCATCCTGCAGCCATCCTTTTATTGGCTGCGAGTGTTTATTGGGTGGCTGGAGGGCGATTTGCTTAGCTCGTCGGCTGGATGGCTGGCTGGAATTGGATTGGGTTGGTTTATGATGCCACACGTAATTTGATTGTGTCATAATTTGTAAGGATTTGTTGTCTTCCAAGTAAGGATTTGGAACATCCGAGAGTATGTGTGTGTTTGAGTGAGTGCTTTTGGCTTTCTTTTTTGGTTTTTGGTTTATGTTTTTATTGTTTTATTGAATTATGAAGTTTAAGATGCCAAATTGCCAGAACGTGCCTCTTCAAAAATTACGAGTGCCACCAATATTGAGATATTCGTACTGAATTCCAGCTCCTGTTGCTGTTGATGGTGTTGCCATAATATGCATCCTTAGGGAGTGATACCATACATTGTAGGTGGGGGTTTTGTTTGTTGTCGCTTTTAAGCGTTTCTTAATTATGTACGAATGAAGATTAAAAATTAATTGCCTCCGCCGAATGGGTCCATTGGCAAAATTGTTTTGATGAATGCATATTTAATGATATCATTATGACATATTGGGTGGTGGAAATATGGTGACAAGAGTTTTTATATCGCTGCACAGTGGTCGTAATTATCACCCTGTATTGCTACAGGGTAACCAAAAATAAAATGTTATAAACGGAAGAAAGACGCTTCTTGTTTTTCTGTACTTTAGTGTTATTTTCTTCTCGCTTAAAACTAATCTAGGAATTTGTCAATGAAATCGAATATTTACAGAGTTGCGATTATATTCAAAAGGGCAGAACAACTCTTTTCGCACAGGTCGTTCATTCCATATCAAACCGTACGATTTATTTATTTAGTTATTATGAATTATAATACAAAGTAAATTTATATTCTAATTTTGGGTCCATGGATTGAGCCGGGGTGACTAAGACCATTATAGATAGTTATTGGAGCGACAGAACAAAGTGGGAATCGAACCCACAACCTCCACGCTGACAAACCGAACGATTTTTGTAATAACAAGTAAAAACGGCGTTAAGTTCGGCCGGGCCGAACTTTATATACCCTCCACCATGGATTGCATTCCACAGAGGCTGTGGGTTTTCGTAGAAGTGCAGTAATATTGCAGGAAAATATAAATTTTTTAATATAGTAAAACCAAAATAAATACAAATACTGAAAAAATTATTTTATAAATAAATATAATATTTTAATTATTTCAAACCATTATTTATTTCAAATCAAAAAATAAATATTCTTATATTTATATTTTCAAAAAGCTTAAATACCATAAATATTGGTAGATAGCTGGTGCTACAGTTGTACAAATTTTGAAAATCCATTATCAGACGTACATAGTGCAAAATAACCTAACTTAATGATTCAACCAATTTTTGCCGTAAAAGAAAAATTACGAATTTGAAAAAAAAACGTTTTATTTTGCGTGTCTACGTAGTCACAGGAAGTATACTCCGAATTTCATGACTCTAGCTGCGGACATTTGGTTGGTACTATTTGTATCCCCTTTTTCCATTTTAACCCCAAAAAGTATGAATTTCGAAAAATACGTCTATTTTCCGTGTCTACGCAGTCAGAGGAATGTATACTCCAAATTTCATGACTTTAGCTGCGGTCTTTTGATTTGTACTATTTTTATCCCCTTTTTCTATTTTGACCCCAAAAAGTACGAATTTCGAAAAATCAGTTTATTTTCCGTGTCTACACAGTCAGAGGAATGTATACTCCAAATTTCATGACTCTAGCTGCGGTCATTTGATTGGTACTATTTTTATCCCCTTTTTCTATTTTGACCCCAAAAAGTACGAATTTCGAAAAATCAGTTTATTTTCCGTGTCTACACAGTCAGAGGATTGATTGTATACACCGAATTTCATTCTTCTAGGTGCAGCCGTTTGATGTGTACCATTTTTATCCTTCTATTCCCATTTTAACCCTTGAAAGTACGAATTTGGAAAAAATAACTTTATATTATGTATCTACTCAATTAGAGGAATGGACACACCGAATTTCGTGTTTCTAGCTGTTGTCGTTCAATATGTACGTGTATGTCGGTATGGAACATTTGGACCTCCTAGCCCCATTCGTTTAGAGACTAGACAGACGACTATATCGTCTTAGAATTTTATGACGATCACGAATATATATGCTTTATAGCGTCGCAAGCCGATATTTCTAAGTGTTACAAACGGAATGACAAACATAGTATACCCCCCACCTGTGGTGGAGGGTGTTATAAACTAGAAGCAATTTGTCAAAAAATTGTATTTGTATGTCCTACCACAAAATTACCTTACGGCAAAATTCTTTTTTTATCAACCCTATTGTTCCCCTTTTTTTGAAAAACAACTTTATTCGCTTTATTGTAAATGGAAATTTTCTGTTCTAAAGTAACATTTTACTACATCCAAGAAACTTTTTGCAAGAAAAAAAAAATCGTAAAAAATAGAAACCATCATTTTATTTTCGAAAATGAGTTCTTAATATTCGGTGCACTTTCCGTCGTTATTGAATAGAAGTAATTTCCTTCAGAGTCGATTTTCCTCATTTGCAATTTCTTGTATTCAGCTACAGGTCAAATGTCTTTACCATTTTGACTAATATTGAAGATCCAATATGTTTTGAGTTCACAATACATTATACACATCTAATTTTATGATTTTAGAAATCGCAGCTATCGAAGTCAAAATCCGTTCCGCTTGACATGGAATGACTCTTATGTCAGAATTTTCCTAATATGGTTCTGCACTTCTATGTAAAGCTTCCGTTAAAACTGCGGATTGCACTCCGTGGTGGATGGTATATAAGATTCGGACCGCCTGAACTTAACGCCTTTTTACTTGTTTGTATACCCTCCACCTAAAGATGGGGGTAGTGTATTCACTTTATCATTCCGTTTGTAACACCTCGAAATATTAATCTGATACTGTATAAAGTATATATATATTCTGGGTTGTGGTAAAATTCTAATACGATCTAGCCATGTCCGTATGTCTGTCTGTAGAAAGCACGATAAGGGCCGAGCGAAATGAGCTAGGAGGTTCAAATTTTCCCTAAATGTGTCTTATGGTTGCAGATCGGTTGGTATTGAAAGTGGGCGAAATCGGCCCAGAGGGAAAATTTTTTCCCTAACAAGGACTCCCAAATGTTTAGAATATTTAAGCAAATTTTTTAAATTTCTGCTTTATATGCACTTGAAATTTGTTGCGTAGATTCCCCTGTATCGTAAAAGCACAAAAAAGTAAATACACGTTTTAGCGGGCGAAATGGGACAAAAAGGGATGAAAATGGTACCAATAATAAGACAATAGCTAGAGACATGAAATATGGAATGTACATCCCTCTAGTTGGGTAGATTCGCAAACTAGAGGGATTTTCAAAATTCGTACTTTTAAGGGATACAATTGGAAAATAGGGATACAAATGGTACCTACCAAACCGCAGAAGTTGAAATCATGAAATCCGGTGTGTACATTCATCTGACTGTGAAGATGCATAATAAAAAGGATTTAATTAAAATTGGTACTTTTAGCCGGAAAAGGAGCGAATGGGGATAAAATGGTACCAAAAAACGGCTGCAGCAACTCAAAGAAACCGAAATTCGGTTTGAACACTTCTCTGACTGCGGTGACGTGAAAAATAAAGATATCTTACGATAGTCGTACCATCAGCTTCTAAATGGAATTAAATTTGGCTACAATCAAATGGCAGTAGCTAGAATCATGATATTCAGTATTTGCACTGTTTACGTCGAAGAGGTACGAATTTTTCTAAATCCGTACTTTTAGGGTCAAAATGGAAAAAGAGTGAAACTGGTACCCCTAAAATGGCTGTATCTAAAATCATGAAATTAGATGAATATGGATCTTCAATATTACAACTTTTCCTATCAAAATGTACAGATGGAATCAAAAATTGCAAATGGGGAAAATTGGCTTTAAAGGAAATGGTTCTACATAATAATATTTATCTATCTATATATATATATAAATGAATCTGTGTTTGTATGTTTGTTTGTTTGTTATTTATAGCAGCCTAAACTACTGAACCGATCTTCTTGAAATTTTCACAGTATACAGGCTATATATTTTTTGGATATTTTCAGTGGGCGTGGCTCCTCCCACACAAACTGGGGATTTATTCGTTTTATATAAATTAGCATATTTAGAATACTGCTGCAGCTAGCGTCTTGATATTTTGTGAAAGTTCACTAATTATTAGTCTGCACAGTTGTGCCAAAAAGGGGCGGTATAGGAAAAGTGGGCGTGGCACCTCCCATACGATGATAAAACCTATTATCGAATATATTCAGTTCTATGACACTTAGAGTGATGAAATTTTGTGTAAGTTCATCTAGCATCAATGTGCATAGTTGTGCCAAAAATGGGCCGTATTGGAAAAGTGGGCGTGGCACCTCACACACGAAGTTAAAACCCATTTTCGAATATATTCCGTTCTATGACAGATACAATACTGAAATTTTGTCTGAGTGCATCCAGCATCAATGTGCATAGTTGTGCCAAAAATGGGCGGTATTGAAAAAGTGGGCGTGGCACATCCCACATGAGGTTAAAACCCATTTTCGAATATATTCCGTTCTATGGCAGATACTATACTGAAATTTTGTCTGAGTGCATCCAGCATCAATGTGCGTAGTTGTGCCAAAAATGGGCAGTATTGGAAAAGTGGGCGTGGCACCTCCCATACGATGTTAAAACCTATTATTGAATATTGCCAATTCTATGACACCTATAGTGCTGAAATTTTGTGTAAGTATCAATGTGCGTAGTTGTGGCAAAAATCTATGTGCGTAGTTGTGGCAAAAATGGGCGGTATTGGAAAAGTGGGCGTGGCACCTCCCACACAAAGTTAAAGCCCACTTTCGAATATATTCCCTTCTATGACAGATACAACACTGAAATTTTGTCTGAGTGCATCCAGCATCAATGTGCGTAGTTGTGCCAAAAATGGGCGGTATTGGAAAAGTGGGCGTGGCACCTCCCATTCGAAGTTAAACCCCATTTTCGAATATATTCCGTTCTATGGCAGATACTATACTTAAATTTTGTCTGAGTGCATCCAGCATCAATGTGCGTAGTTGTGCCAAAAATGAGCGGTATTGGAAAAGTGGGCGTGGCACCTCCCATACGATGTTAAAACCTATTATTGAATATTGTCAGTTCTATGACACCTAGAGTGCTGAAACTTTGTGTAAGTGCATTTAGCATCAATGTGCATAGTTGTGCCAAAAATGGGCGGTATTAGAAAAGTGGGCGTGGCACCTCCCATACGATGTTAAAACCTATTATCGAATATATTCAGTTCTATGACATATACAATACTGAAATTTTGTCTGAGTGCATCCAGCATCAATGTGCGTAGTTGTGTCAAAAATGGGCGGTATTGTAAAAGTGGGCGTGGCACCTCCCATTCGAAGTTAAAACGCATTTTCGAATATATTCAGTTCTACGACAGATACAATACTGAAATTTTGTCTGAGTGCATCCAGCATCAATGTTCGTAGCTGTGACAAAAATTGGCGGTAGTGAAAAAGTGGGCGTGGCACCTCCCATACGAAGCTAAAATCTATTATTGAAAATTGCCACTTCTGTGACCCTTCCCATATGAAATTAAAACCGGTTTTAGAGAATATTCGACACAGAGATGGCCGGAAAGTGGCTGTGACCCTTCCCATTCGAAATTAAAACCTGTTTTTGAGTATATTCGACACCGAGATTCCTATATTGTTGTGTGAGTTAATTTAGTTGTAACCTGCTTAGACAATATACAAATGGGCGGGATTTGAAAGTTGAAGCATTTTTGATTTGAATTTTGTAAAATTACACCTTTTCTTTGGATTTTCTTCTTTTCAAGAAATCGGAAATTATATAATTTTTAAGTTTTTCTGTTGTTTGATTAGTGAACAATTTGATTGATTTTCTATGTGTTTTGAATGTAATGTAATTTCTTCTTATGAATGAAGTGTTTTGTTTATTTAATGGACAGGAGGAGAATCACATTTAACAAAAAAACCAATTTGATTTTTGACATTTCTTCCATTTTTCGGTGAAAATTAACGTTCTTCATGGAACATATCCATTTCTTTAATATCTCAGGGAAGTACCTTGATTACAAGTGGTACATAAATTTTAATTTTACCGTTTGTTTTTTTTTTTGCCTGGCAAAGCGGGCGGGGTTCAGCTATATTATATATAATACCGATAATACTGCGGAATACATTCCGCGGTGGAGGGTATAAAAGATTCGGCCTGGCCGAACATAACGCCTTTTTACTTGTTATTAATGTAGTGATTCGAATTTGCAAGGAAGTTTTTTTCTCACCTCCCGCTCTACGTGTCGTATGGAAAATTGTGTCGATTGCAAAATATATCCAGCGAAACTAATTTATACCCAGACGTTCTTTTAAAGTGTAGATAAATTAAACATGAAAATAACTCACATGGGGGAGGATGAAGTCTCAAACTTTAATGAGTGGCAGTGTTTGTGAATCCTTTGTTAATTACCCTGGGAGGCAAAATGGACGATAACGCCTATTCGCTCGCTTGGCGTTATTTTATTGTTTTGGGCAAACTAATTAAAACACTTTAAAGACAAATATTTGACATGGTTGTAATTTCAACGTTTCATTAAATGCTAGTAAAACAACGTATATTTGTGACTAACAATGCACACTCGCACCAAGAAGGACGATGGAATCTATTGCAAATTGGCATGACAACGTTTAGGGCATTCGTGAGGAAAGTACCATATGTCCAGTTGTAATAGTGTTTTAATTTTGGGGAAACCATTAATGCTTGCGAAAGGGCAATTCCACAAGACTTCGAATTTTGACCCTATTCGATTTTATTTGATTTGACATACACATTCTACTCGTTCTTCTGAGTAATATGACGTTGACCTTAAGTCAAAGTTTCAAATGGGGGCTATATCTCTTGCCCCTTATTTGACGATTATAGCTACTGCCATTTGCTTAATCCACCTCCAGGATGGGGTATACTAACTTTATCAGTCCGTTTGTAACACCTTTAAATATCAACCTGAGACCTTATAAAGTATCTAGCCATGTCCGTCCTTCTGTCCGTCTGTTGAAACAACGCTAGCATCTAAACGACAGGAGATAGGATGTCCAAGATTTTCATAAATGCGTCTTATAGTCGTAAATCTGTCGAGATTAAAACTGGGCGAAATCGGCCCAAAGGGAAAAATGTTTCCCTCACAAGGACTAAAAATAACCATAATAACACCTAATATTTTAAAGTATAAAAGCATATTTTTCAATATGCTTGTACTTACTTGATATTGTTTATGCGCATTCACCCTAAACAAAAACGTGCACAATAAAGTGTTTTTAATTGTAGGGGTTGAAATGGGACAAAAAGGGATAAAAATGGTACCTAAAAAAACGAAAACAGCTAGAAGCACGAAATTCGGTGTGTACATTCATCTAATTGAGTAGATACCAAATATAAAAGTATTTTTCCAATTGCATAATTTTAAGGGGTAAAATGGGAATAGAGGGATACAAATGGTACCAACCAGGGTTGTTAGATTATTTTGTACCTCTGTAGCCAAATCAATTGTCAAAAATCGCAAAAAACCGCCAAATTTAAACAACTTCAGTTTTTGTTAAAAAATCGACAAATTCCATTTCATATTTAGTTCTTGTAAAAAATGTATGGAATTCAGCTATTATATTTGAATTGAATATTGTCAACATTTCATGATAAAGAATTAAAACATATTTTATTAGTATTTTTTATTCTTAATAAATATTAAACATTTTCTTATACCGTGACCTAGTTTAGGCAATTCATAATGCAGAATACACTTTCAACGCAGGAATTACTGGCTAAAAAATAATTAACATTAATGAAGCAGTTTCTAATATTGAGTTGATCTCTTTCTCCCGTTTTATCTTGATTTTAGTAATTATCAATTCGTCATATCGTTTAAAAAAATCTTTTTTCATACTCTATAAATCAAAAATTTTATAGATGCTAAGTTGCAAAGAATCGGAAATGGTAATTTAAAAAGTGTTCGGTTTGATATGAACGCATACATATCTATGACTTTCAAAAAAAATTAATATATTTCTCTACAAATTACGCCAATGTAAAAAAACGGAGGACAGATTTAAAATTTTCTAAAATTAGCCAAGAAAATCGCCAACTATTTTATAAATCGCCATGTCGCCAAATCCAAAATAAAGTCGCAAAACTTATTTAAAATTTGCCACGCTTGGCGAGAAATCGCCATATCTGACAACCCTGGTACCAACCAAACGGTTGCACCTAGAATAATGAAAATCGGTGTATACATTCCTCTGATTGCGTAGACACGTAAACTAAAATTCGAAATTCGTACTTTTTGGGGTTAAAATAGAAAAAGGGGATACAAATAGTACCAACCAAATGACAGCAGCCAGAGTCATGAAATTCGGAGTATACATTCCTCAGACTGCGTAGACACGAAAAATAAAGGGTTTTTTCAAATTCGTATTTTCAAGGAATACAGAGGGATAAAAATAGTACCAACTAAACGACTACAGCTAGAATGGTGAAATCCGGTGTACATCCCTCTAATTGCGTAGATACATAAAATAAAGAGATTTTAGAAAGTCGTACCCTTAAGGGGGTATAATACGAAAAAAGGATGGAAATGGTACCAACCAAATGACCGCAGCTAGAGTCGTGGAATTTGGTGTATACATTCCTCTCACTGCAGAATAAAACAATTTTTCCAAATTTGTACTTTTTACTTAAAAAATTGGTTAAATCATGAAAATAGGCTATTTTGCACTATGTATGCATTTTCAATATCTGTACTTTTGGAATTAAAATAGAAAGGAAATACAACCAACTGTAGCACCCACTATCTATCAATAAAGTATTACGTCGATATCTGTAGTGTAAACGTATTGGTAGCCTTGCCCTATAAGCGTGGTTTGAAATAATAGAAATATTGTATTTATTTATAAACTTATTTTTTTTTTAATATTTTTATTTATTTTGGTTTGGTTATATTAAAAAATTATATTTTCCTGTAATATTACTGCACTTCTACGAAAATCGACTGCCTCTGTGGAATGCAATCCATGGTGGAGGGTATATAATGTTCGACCCGGTCGAACTTAACGCCTTTTTTACTTGTTATCTCTCTTTTTGTCCCTAACGGAACGAATTTGGAGAAAGCCATTTATTTTGCGCATCTACGAAGTCAGATGTAAATACTCTCAGAAAAATAGCATTTCTAAATTTGAGTAAAATCCATACTCCAACTTAGTTCAACAATTTTACTTCAGTTTTGTACAAATTTCCTTAAAAGTAGGAAAATTAATTAAGTATTCATTCCAGTCATTTACTAGAAATAGGGTAGTAAATTTACTTAAAAACATTTCATTGGATGTAATAAAAAAATCTTACAATTGGGTAAATTCATACTTTTGTGAAAAAAAAAAATTCAAAGTTTTAAGTAAGAAAAATATTAAAATTTTTTGTGTGGGAAAAATCCATTTAGGAAATTATAACTAAAAAATAAACTTTTCTTAAAATAAAGTAAATGTGTTTACATTTAAGTATTAATGAACTTATAAAAAATTACTTGAAATTGTTTAGAAATTGCCTTGCATACTAATCTAAGAAGCAATTCTCGTTCGTTTGCAGAGACTTATTTCATAAATACTTCAAGTATTATTCTAAACAACAATAATGGAGTAATAGCACTTTATGGCAGACGTATCATGAAACTGAAAGCAAATTTGTCGTCGGTTTAAGTAAATATTTACTTGATTTGAGTAAAAATTTACTTAGTTTTAGGAAAATGTCAGCAACATTTTACTTAGATTTAGTAAAAATTTACACGGTTTGAAGAAAAACTTACTGCAAGTTTCCTCAGTTTGAGTAAGTATTTACTTGGATTGAGGAAAAGTGCAGTTCAACGCTTTGTCCGTACTATCCGTATGTGGAATCGACTTCCGCCAAATACCTTTCCCTCCAATTACGACACTCAGAGTTTCAAAACAAATGTCAACAGACACTACTCCCTCTTTCCTCCTTCCAATACCTGATCTTCCTTCCATCAACGCAATGCACTGCATTTATAGGGGTCATCCCCTTAAGTGAAAAAAAATTTCATGATTCTGGCTGCAGTCGTTTGAATGCTACCATTTTATACCTTTTCGCTCCGTTTTCCCTAAAAGTACAAACTTCAAAAAATTTACACAAAGATTTTATGGTTCTAGCTGCAGCCAATTCGTCGGCACCAATTTTATCCGTTTTTGCCCATGTCGGACCTAAATGTACGAGTATCGAATTTTCGTCTTTAATTTGACATAGTGTTTAAAATATTTTTTTTAATTGTGTCCTTTGAAATAGGATGGGGAAATGAAGAACTGAAGACGGCAAATATCTTACACTTTCTTATAGTTTCAGACGTATGTCATATTCGAAATATTAGGGGTATTTCCTGTCCTTGTTAGAGAAAAAACCGATTTCGACTATTTTCAATCCCAACTGATTATACGACGGACATTGTTAGATCGTCTTACAATTGTATGAAGATCAAGAATATAGATACTTTATAGGGTCTCAGGTCGATATTTCTAGGTGTTACAAACGGAATGATGAACTTAGTATTCCTCATACTATGGTGGAGGGTACACAAATCCGCCGGGAGCAGAACAGCTGACCTTCTGGGTGCTACTACGTGCACTCTGACCATCTCAGATATCTCTGTTGATGACAATAGAAACTTAACAAAATGTTTATGAATATAAACTAATATATAAAGTAAATAAATATTAAATTAGATTTGTATTAAATTAATTAATAGTAATTAATATTATTGTTAATTGACGTACTAACAACACAGTCCAACAGCTTTTTTGGAACAGAGTAGCGACCCTAAAATTCTGAAGGGGCTTGTTGAGTAGATCGTTCTCGTGAGTAATATAAATTTTGCTCACGATCACGCGTGAATCACGTGATTCACGTAAATCACGCAAAAAAATTTCACCAAGAAAATAATATATACATTTTAAATCAAAATGAGTAAACTTTTATTATTTAAATCACTACGGTTGTGATATTTGTCTTAAATTCATAGTTTAAAGTAGTATACAAAATTACAGTGTATAATTTAACACAAAATAAGTAAAAAATCGGACACTGAAATAAAATTCAAGTAGAAATCAAAGCATATCAGTTATTTGTTTTTTTATTGAATTAACACTAAGGGGGTTTCCCGTATAAACGCAGTGCCTAGTGTTGGTGCAGGGAATGCTTGCTTAAATAATAGAAAAATAGAAATTATACCTGCATTGAAGCACTTTGTTTTAGAAAAAATGTATATATGACTATTATTTTGAATGGAAAACTTCACATTCTTAAACGAAATAAAATGAAAATAAATGAATTAATAAATATGTGTGACTCACGAAAAAATGACGTGATGCTCGCAGAAATTAGACTCACGCACATTCACGCACGAACATTTTTTCATTCCTCACGTTCACACATGCTCACGTGAGTAAAATAAATTTTGCTCACGATCACGCGTGAATCACATGAGTCACGCCCATCTCTAGTCTGAGTTTCTTTTTATGGCGGGTCAAAGTTTTCATTTTTGGTCGAAGGGAGCATTATGTTAACTGAAAAAAGTGTTATATGTTAATTTCTGAGAGAATTCTTATTATCAGAACTATACAGTGGAATTTCACGGGGATCATTTTTGTGAAATATCTTAACCCTCTAACTCTTCTCATTATCGGTCAATTTGACAATTTTTTCGAGGAAATCAAAAAGAGTACTTTCAAATGGGACATTTAAGGATTAAAATATTCTAGGAAAATGTTTGCCGGGAAATTTAAGTGGGGGTCTCCGAAGACACCAAAGTTGTAAAAAATGATCTTCCCGCGTAAATAGCAATATTACACGCTGGTTCCAGTTTTTTTTTTTTGGAAAATCGATCTTTTTCGATAAAAAATGTGGGTATTTCGGTAGACCACGGTAAACAAAAAATACAAATTGGATATTTTTGCAAAATTTTCATTTTCGCGGGAGATATGGCTGAAATGATTTGTAGGCATGTCATTTTTGTTTTGTAATTTTCTCGCGATCTATCCAACGGATGTTTTGCATGTGTATTAAGAACCAGCAACGATTCGAAACCTTCTGGGTGCAAATCGGATACCTTACCTTAGGCTGCACTATCAAAGGAAATTCAAACCCATATTGGTACGAAAATTCACTCATCAAAATTATTAGCAATAATGCCGATATCATTTCACCTCAAATAAGCTAATATTTGAATTTAAAATGTTCTGACATTTGTGATATGTATGGAACTATTACACTTTGTGACTGTCGTAAATCCAAAAAAAACGTGGGTGACTGTCGTAACCAGGTTCTTAAAAAGTTATTAGTCAATTTATGTTCTCAAAACTGTTTTAGATATTTGGGTGATCATTCTATTTTCGAAGTTCTAGATCATTTAGATTTTAGGAAAACTATTTGAGGTCAAAGTTGTTTTTGTTAGTGCTCCAAATTGTTATCATGCCAATGGAAACAGCCTGTTCTGTTGTGCCGCCACAAAAGACAATAACCCAGTATTTGGGTAAACATAGTCGTTGTGTGTATTCTCTAGTTGTTGTTGTGCTTGGTGTTGTTGTTTTTTTATGGTTAATTAAATGTTCTAATTGTGGAGGTGGCCGGGAGGGAGGTCTATATCGTGTGCGTAGCTGTCGTATTATTGTCAGTCGGCCCTGCCCGGCCTCGCTGTTTGCTTGTCTTGCACTGGGATGCAGGGGCGTAGCCAGAAATTTTTTTAGGTCTTTTTTCGAGGACAATTTCTCAATAACACAGTGCAACACGAAAAAAAATAACCATATACGGACACCGCTACATGATAAAAGACCAAAAAAAAAAAGACCCGTGTTTTTTTGTTTCCCCCAAAGTCATGCACTTTTTTTTTTATGGGCCCCCAGAGATTTGAGGCCTCGGTGTAATTTTTGGAAAAAAGTGATCATATTCTCAGGCTCATATCTTGCAAACCGTTCGGAATTTTGATTTACTCTCTGAGGCAAAGTTCTAGCTCTTGTCATAAAGAACAAAAATTGTGAACATATAAAATCAAAAAAACTTCACCTTCAAGGTCAAAATCGCAAAAAACTTAAAAAAATTCGATTTTTTTTAACCTTTTTTCCCCTGTTCAGGTCCATAGGTAGCAAACCGTTGAAAATTCAGGGAAACAATCAACTACAATTTTTGTTCTTTGTGACAAGAGCTAGAACTTTGCCTCAGAGAGTAAATCAAAATTCCGAACGGTTTGCAAGATATGAGCCTGAGAATATGATCACTTTTTTCCAAAAATTACACCGAGGCCTCAAATCTCTGGGGGCCCATAAAAAAAAAGTGCATGACTTTGGGTGAAAAAAAAAACACGGGTCTTTTTTTTTTTTGGTCTTTTATCATGTAGCGGTGTCCGTATATGGTTATTTTGAAATGACTTCAAAAATGTTGCACAGTGAAATTTTTGGGAAATTTTTCAATTTTGCGGCTACCTAAGCGCTACCTAAACGGTGTTAAGAATAATTCCTAGGAAGTTCATATGTTCTAGAAAGTTGTTTATTGAGATCTTAGGTACATTTTTGCAGTTGATTGTTTCCCTGAATTTTCAGCGGTTTGCTACCTATGGACCTGAACAGGGGAAAAAAGGTTAAAAAAATCGAATTTTTTTAAGTTTTTGTGCGATTGACCTTGAAGATGAAGTTTTTTTGATTTTATATGTTCACAATTTTTGTTCTTTATGACAAGAGCTAGAACTTTGCCTCAGAGAGTAAATCAAAATTCCGAACGGTTTGCAAGATATGAGCCTGAGAATATGATCACTTTTTTCCAAAAATTACACCGAGGCCTCAAATCTCTGGGGGCCCATAAAAAAAAAAGTGCATGACTTTGGGGGAAACAAAAAAACACGGGTCTTTTTTTTTTTGGTCTTTTATCATGTAGCGGTGTCCGTATATGGTTATTTTGAAATGACTTCAAAAATGTTGCACAGTGTAATCAATGAAAAAACGAGGACATTTTTTTTAAAAAAAGTAGGACATATTTATTGACTAGAATATTGAGAGATACTTTAAAAGTATCATTTTTTGGTTTCTCAAAATAGAGAAACATCGAATCAAATTGATTTTATAAATTTTTATCACTGATTTCGCGTTTTATAAAACCAATTTTCTGGGATTTTCAGCAAATTTCCTGAGGACTTCATCTACTATTTCGGTTTTTCTTTCCTTTGCCATTTTCCGATGCACACTGAGCATGCATAGTCCTGAAAGAAATAATAACATCGTTTTCATATGAAATGAATCAAATTAATTTTCTAAAACTTTACCATTTAGTCGATTTTCGGCCATGGTTGATCTTAGCCAGGTTTTAACACGCCGCAAAGTGCTGAACGACCTTTCTACGGTGCAAGTTGTGCAAGGTAGTGCCAATAATATTTCCAATGCATGTGATACAGCAGGAAAAAAGGTGTCCGCTTCCGTTATTACGTCGCACACTTCCAAATTTTTCATCGCTACTCCACTACGTTGTTTGTCTTTCCAAGTGTTATACCATAATTCGATTTCTGCACTTAGATCCAATTCAAAAAATTCTGAAAATGGCTTGATGTCTTCTTTTAAATCGCCAAAACTTTTTTTCAACATAATGTATGCATGCAATGTGAGTAGTGAAAATGCAGGCAAATTGGATGACGCGAATCGATTTGTAAGGGATGATATCAACGAATCCAAATACGGAATTAGCAACGATATTTTCCAATAATGATTTGGATTCGATGCAGGTTGATTTGAACGATGCTGCTGTCGTTGAGTTAGTCTGGGCATATCTAATTCAATATCAATCGACTTCGCTATTTCTTTTGCCTCGTCTAGAATTTCATCAATCACGGTATCTACAGCGGTTCGATGGCTAGAGATAACAGTTGATATTCTATCAAGATGGTCTTTGCATTTGAGCAGGTCAAGACTTTTAGATTGAAGACCATTCACGACAGGCTCAAGAATATCCGAATATTTGACAATTATTGAAGTGCATATGATAAATACAGGTTTCGTTGCTGCAGAGTGTAGCTGAAATGCAGCTGATCGCGTTTTTGCATTGCCTTCGATGGATAAAGTCAGTAATGCGTACACGATCTTAACGAAATTTTCTTCAAAAACAGCAATGCTCTTATGTTTTTGAGACCAACGAGTTTCACAAAGGGCGGGTATGTTCGGAGCACACTTTCGCCGTAGCACTGATTCTCGGAAAAATCTTATTATGTCTTTGATGGTGCCAATAGTGTTTCGTACTTCCGGGACCGTGTTCAAATCATTAAGAACAAGGTTCAATCTGTGGCTTGCGCAGTGGAAAAACAATGCTTTTTTGTACTTTTTTCGGATATATGCTTGAACGCCTCCTTCTTTTCCCGCCATAGCACTGCAGCCATCGTACCCTTGCCCAACGCATTTGTTCGGTTCAAGTCCACAGCGCACGACTGCGCGATCAATTTCATCTGCAATTGTTGGAGTGTCCATTGCATTTAGTTCAGAGAAACCCATGAATTCTTCCCGTATTTTTGCTTGGCTTTTGTCGTAAAATCGAATACCAAATGACAATTGCTCTTCTCCTGATATATCTGCTGTTTCATCAGCCAAAATACTGTATGCTGATGCCTTTTTAGCGTCAGCAATTATCATATCTTTCACTACCATGCCACATAATACAATTATCTCGTTTTGAATTTCTGGTGAGGTGTATTTCGCATTTTTTGGTCCTTCTTCAAAGTGTTTTTTAAGAGATTCTGCTTTGGTTGCTGCTGTTGCTATGGGTGATGTGGGTGTCATTGTCTGTTGTTGTTGTTGTTGACAAAGATGAATTTTTTCTTAAAAAACGCAGATTTTTTCGAGGACATTTGGCTTAGGTTGGGCATTTGCCCTTACCTGCCCCTACCTGGCTACGCCCTTGCTGGGATGTAATCTATCCCATTTGTGGGGATAAAAATTAGGGGTTTGTTTTCAGAGTAACCTTTTCATTTTTCTAGGTCGTAATGTGCCTTTTGGGGTAGGACTAAGAGCTGGCTAAATGTTAACCATATTGTGGTTAAATGACTGTCAACAAATTGTCTCTTTCGTTTTGCGGCTGTAGCGTTTGGCCATAAGCACAACTGTATATAAAAATAGCGGGTAAAACCATAAATTCAAGGTTTTATTTGAGGAGGGAAACGGCGGTTAATTCCACGGTGAATGGAATCTGTGATTGCCATCCTCAAATGGGTCGTTGATGCTGTGCAATGCAATGGAGGGAATATACGAAGCGGTGGAATGTGGCATTCAATATTATTGTTTCCAATGGTATGCAGGGGTATGCATTCAATCCTGTTCTTTTCTGACAGGACTGTTTCGGAAGCATACGTCCATTGTCCTATGGCGCACACGTCTAGACTGACCGCACAGTTATGAATGGTACTCCATGCAGGGCAGTTTTCGAAATATTAAAACTTTGCAACAATGCCGTGAGTCTATCCCTCACCCCTTGAAGTGTCTGGTGAGTCTTAAGGAAACGCAAAATGAATCCACTGACAATAACATCGTGGTTTGTTGCACCCACCCCCCACCACTTGACTGTGACAACTTTAAGACCAGGTGCTCCGCCTGCCATGGAAGAGCGATGTACTCGACGCACTCAGTCATACCCGGGTCGTGCATAGTATGTTCATTCGTTCGTTCCTTCATATTCTCTGGGATGTTGCTATTATTATTTAATGTATTCCCTGCTTAAAAGTTTTCCGCCACAACCCGCCTACAAGTACGCGGTCGTTGTGGCGGCGTTTGGAGGGAGGAAGTCACTTTTGTCTTTACGGAAATATTGTTGCGCACTTAGCGAAATGTTTTAAGGGACTCTGCTCTATTTGCTGATGTTGTTGCGGGGCGGTTGTTGTTTTGCTTCTTGTTGTATTTTATGTGGAGTTCATAAGTAATTTTGCCACAAAAGTATTTTGTTTTTGTGCTCGTTTTTATTATTATCAAAACAACAACTGAGACTTGGAACAAGTGTGTCGTCGCAGGAGTATAGGTTCTATCGCACCGATTCTCAGAGACACCCTTGTGCATTGGGTGTATGTCGTACGGTCTATGTAATCGTTCTAGGATATTCGAACTCATCCATTGGTCAACTTTGTTATATATCTCTCATGGAGTATTCTACTTTAAAAGATATTTTTATTTGCAAATTTTGTAATTTCAACATTTTTTTGCGATTCTAAAAGAGAAGTTGACTGCATTAGTTTGTATACGTATGACGAACAAGGAATTTTAATAAAAAGCAAGTAAGGAAAAGCCAATGTCAAGTGAGACTGACATAAGTTTATATATATTTTTTACCCTATACTAGGGTAATATGTCTTTGTGCAGCTGTTTGTAATACCCAAAAGGAAATGACACATTATACAGATCGACTTAGAATCACTTTCTGATTCTGTCGATTTAGCAATGCCCGTCTGTCTGTCCATCTATTCTTGTAATCAAAGTACAGGTCGCAATTACTGTCCGATCCTAACAAAAATTGACACACGTAAGTTTTTCGGGCAAAGTACAAACGCTATATAATTTGAAGCAAATTGGTTCAGATTTAGATATAGCCCCCATACAAATGTTTCCACCGATTTGATATTTATACCCTACACCTCAGGGTATAATGTCTTTGTGCATTTGTTTGTAACACCAAAAAGGAAACGAGATAGACCCATCGTTTATTATACCGATCGACTTAGAATCACTTTTTAAGTCGATTTAGCGATGTCCAGGTCGCAATTGTTGTTAGAACTAAATGAAACTTTGCACAACAAAGTTTTATGGGATAAGGACGAACGCTATTTAATTTGAAGCAAATCGGTTCAGATTTAGATATAGTTCCCATACAAATTTTGCTTCCTATTTTACTTTTTCCGCTCTAGAAAGCACATATTTCAACAGGTTTTCTTCAAATTTAGCAAAACGTCATATATTTCAACTCAATATATATATATATTTGAACATATTTGCTTTTAATTTGGCAAACCAGCTCATAATTCTACTACAAACATCCATGGCGAAAGTGGTTCAAATCGGTTCAGATTTATATATAGCTCCCATATAAATGACTCCCCCGATTTAATTCTTTCCTCTCTAGAAACCACATATTTGGGTAAACGTCTTATATTTCAGAAAACCTTTGCTAAAAACGTGTAAGATCGGCTCAGATTTATATATAGCTCCCTTTCAAAGTTTGTGTTCAAATACAGATAAAAGTATGAAATTTGTATGTTCAAATGTAACGACCTTCTTATACCCTACACCACATAGTATATTGACTAGATGTAGGGTATCATATAGTCGGCCACGCCCGACTTTAACTTTCCTTACTTGTTTTCATTCTAAAATCCACATATTTCACTCGACTTGCTTTAAATTTTGCACAGTACTATGGTTTGCAGCCCGGGATTTCCCGCGGAAAAAATCCCGGAAAATTTTTACGGGATTCCCGCGAGAATTCAGCAGAAAGTTTGATATATTTCTCACACATTTTTTCACCACGTATATATATATATAAAAGAATTATGTGACTGACTGATCACTCCCCAGACCAAACGGCTAGAGCTAGAATCATGAAATTTGGTGTGTAATTTCGTACTTTTATGGGGTAAAATTGGATAAAAAGGGATACAAATGTTACCACAGCAATGACCAAACGGCTGGGCCTAGAATCTTGAAATATGGTATGGGTATTCCTCTTGCGGCATGAAGGCATCCCAAAACGTGGCTTTTGCAAAATTCGTACTTCTGGGCCGTTAAATGGGACAAAAATGGTACAAACAACACGGCTGATGCAGAAGCATGATATTTGGTGTGTACATTTCTCTTACAGCGTATAGATCAGACATGAAGGGAGTTTTTCGTAATTCGTGCTTTTAAAGAGTAAAATGGGGTTGAAAGGGTTAAAAATGGTACCAGAGCAATGACCAAACGGTTGGGACTAGAATCTGGAAATTTGGTACGCAAATTCATCTTATAGCTTCAATGTGCCCAATAAAATATTTTTTAAAATTCGTATATTTTGGGTGTGAAATAGAGTAAAAAGGGATAAAAATGGTACCAATCAAACAGGTGGAGTTGTAATCATGAAATTCGGCGTGTATACAATACCTCAAAATGCTTGCAAACGCAAAATGAAGGAATTTTTCGAAATTCGTACTTTTAAAGGATAGACGAGAAAAGGGGACTAAAAAGGTTCCAAAAGCACGGCTGAAGCTGCAATCAGGAATTTTCCGAAATTTGTACTTTTAAGGGATTAAGTGGGTTAAAAATTGTAGCACCGCCCTGGCCAAGCGACTGGGCCTAGAATCTAGAAATTTGGAGCACATATTATTATACGAATGCGACCAAGAAAATATTTTTGCAAAATTCGTACTTTTTGAGGGCGAAATTGGGTAATGAGGGATAAAAATTTTACCTATCAAACAGACGGAGGTGGAATAATGAAATTCGGCGTATTCATTCCTCAAAATGCTTAGAAACACAAAATTAATGAATTTTCGAAATATATGCTCTTAAAGGGTAGATGGTAAAAAGGTACAAATAACACGGCTGACGCAATAATCATGAATTTCGGTGTGAATATTCGTCTTATAGCATAGATGCGAGATAATAAGGAATTTTTCGAAATTTGCACTCTTAAGGTATTAAAATGGCAAATTTTTTTTTTGCAAAATTCGTACTTTTTGGGGTGAAATTGGGTAAGAAGTGATTACAATGGTACCAATCATGAAGTTCGATTTGTACATCCCCATACATAGAAATTAAGGGATTTTTTTAAGAATAATGAGGAAAAGAGGTACCAACAACATGGCTGAGTATAAAATCGAGAAATTTGTTGTATATATATTCCTCTGACCTTTAAAGGATTTTTCAAAATTTATACTTTTAAGTCGATTGGAACATAAAGCGATTAAGATGATACCTACTAATGCATCGTATAAGGTGTATACATAATTACTCTGACGTGCAATACAAATGTATTGTATCAAAGTTTGAATAAGTTCTTTCAGAGTTTGAATAAGTTCCTTCGAGAGTTATCGTGCATACCAACCAGCCAGACGGACGTCACTCCTTTAATGCGTTGGACCTTTTTTCTATTCCAAATTTTTTTTTATATATTGTGAAGGTATAATTATCCCACCTTAAAAAAGGAATAAAGAATTGGGTGTGAATATAGCTCTGAATACGTAGATGCGCAACATAATGCGATTTTTTTTCATATCTTGTGTCCCTTGAAAGTATGAATTTGGAAAAAAACTTTTATTTTTCGTGTCTACACAGTCAGAGGAATGTATACTCCGAATTTCATGACTCTATTTTAATCCCCTTTTTCCATTTTAACCCCAAAAAGTACGATTTTCGAAAAATCCGTTTATTTTACGTGTCCACGCAATCAGAGGAATGTATACACCGAATTTCATTATTCTAGGTGCAGCCCATTTCACCCATGAAAAGTACGAATTTCGAAAAAATATTTTTATATTATGTATCTGTCAATTAGAGGAATGTACACACCGAATTTCTTGTTTATAGCAGTTGTCGTTTAATACATACCATTTTTATCCCTTCTTGCCCCATTTCACCCACTACGAATAAAAATCACTTTATTCCTCAAAATCAAGTAAGTACAAGCAGACACATTGAAATATTGGAGGTTATTATGAGTATTTTTAGTTCTTGTGAGGGTAACATTTTTCCCTTTTTTCGCCCACTTTCAATCCCAACCGATCTACAACCATAAGACACATTTAGGGAAAATTTGAAACTCCTAGCTCTTTTCGTTCGATCGCTATCGAGCTTTCAACAGACATGGCTAGATCGTCTAACAATTTTACCACGGGTCATAATATGTATACACTATGGGGTCTCCGATGAATATTTAGAGGTGTTACAAACGGAAAGACAAAGTGAATATACCCCCATCCTTAAGTGGAGGGTATAAAAATATGTATATATATATATATATGTTTAATTATTTTTTCACCCTTGGAAAACGTTGATTTAATTTTTTATTCTTTTATAGGTTAGGTTGCTGGGGATGGCCGTCAGTTCAGCCCAAAAAAATCACCCATTGCGATTGCCGTAATTAGTATAGGAGAAAAGGATTTGGGAATAGGGTGAAGGAATGAAGGGAAAGATTATTTCATATTTTAGTCTGTATTCCTATCGATTCTTTCGATTGATGATTTCTCCACCAATTGGATGAGGCTTTTATTATTATTATTATTTATTTTTATTTTTTACATTTAATGTACTTTATACAATAATGTACTTTTATTACAATAATGTAGTTTATTAAAGTTCGAATGTTTTATTCGGAAAGAAAGAAAAAAAATTATATAGCAAACAATATGTTGACGATTTCCCGTCACGTCCCGGGATCCCGGAAAATCGAAAAAATAAATCCCTTTTCCAGGGGAAAAAAGTACGGGAAGTTGCAAACCCTACACAGTACGTTATAATTCGACGAGAAAAATCTATGCAGAAAATGTGAGGAGCTAGAAGGTTAAGATCGTCCACAAAAATAATCATCGTAGATTCCACAATATAGACAATAAGAATTCTCTCAGAGATTAAATTATAATACGTTTCTCACTTTGATCAACTGTAAAAAGAAACTCAAACCAGCTGGATTATAAGTTTATTCTGCAGAAATGGTCTACTCAAGATGCCCTTTCAGAATTATAGGGTCGCTACTTTGTTCCAAAAATGCTGTTGGACAGTGTTATTTATTTTAAATATTTTTATTTTTAATTTCGACAGCAATCACTTGAATTATTGTTTTAGAATAAGTACCTGGAACACCATCATGAAACTTGGGAGCGTCTGTCTGATACTATTAACTGTTAATAACATTTATTGTAAAAATACATAGTTCGTGTTAATAAAATAAATAAACGAGTAAATATTTATATTTTTAAGATTTGATATTTTGCTGTAAAAGTAGAAGAAATTTGCTTGAAATTAGAAAAAAATACATGTCTCATACCCCAAAATGTTAAAAATGTCTTAATATTACCTTATGACCAGGGCTGTGGAGTCGGAGTCTAAGAGTCGTAGAAATTTGCTGGAGTCGGAATCGGAGTCGAAAAAAATGGTCGACTCCGACTCCGGGTATATGTTGTTTTTTCGTTATTATAAATTAACATCTTAGCAATTCAATTAGTAATTCATTAAGGGATCTGCATGTTTCAAACTTCCTGACCGACTGGATTGACTCGATGCTACGACATCGAGTCATAAATTCAACCTTGGGAGCTGGAACTATAAGGAAATTGGTGACCAGGGGAACGCCACAGGGGAGAGTTTTATCTCCTCTTCTGTAGCTTCTTGCTGTCAACAGTATCCTCAGATCCCTTTCTGATGAGGGTAACAAAGTAGTTGCATATGCAGGTGACGTTGTTATATTGGTAGGAGGAAAATTTCTACCAACAATCAGCGATCTGTTGCAAGGAGCACTGAAGAAATTATCTGATTGGGCTAGAGACAGTGGTTTGGGTATTAATCCTAGGAAAACTGAGCTAGTCCTATTTACAAGGAGATATAACATAGAACCATTTAGGAAGCCAATCCTTGATGGAACGGAGATAAACCTCTCTCAGGAGGCCAAATACCTTGGTGTCGTCCTAGACCGGAAGTTGAATTGGAATAGGAACACTGAGGAAAGGTATAAAAAAGGTCTAAATGCACTCTACATGTGCAGGAACTCCATAGGCAAGAGCTGGGGTCTGAAACCAAAAGTTGTAGAATGGATCTACCGATCGGTTGTTAGACCCATTACTACTTATGGATGTCTGGTATGGTGGGGCGCAATGAGAGTGAGTAAACTCCGGGCAAAATTAATGAAAACGCAAAGGCTAGCAGGACTGAGATATTACGGGAGCCATAAAAAGCACTCCACAAGCAGCAATGGATGTAATTCTGCATCACCCATCTCTGGACCACTTTACAGAGATGATTGCTGCCAGGAGTGATATAAGACTCAAAGAATCAGGATGCTGGAAAAATAGACCATATGGTCACGCAAGGATAGTTCAAGGAGGAATACTGTGTGTTCACGAATCGGTCATCAATGGAGGTACAGACTACATGGTGCCGGTTCTGGACTTCTCACCCTTACCACAGATGATTATACCAAAGAGATCAGACTGGGACAATAGTGAGCCCTTCAAAGGGCTTTCGGTCTACACTGATGGCTCAAAGATGGAACAAGGCACAGGTGCGGGATTCTATATTGAATCACTACAGATACGCAAGTCTCTCCGACTTGACGACAACTGTAGCAGAATTACTGGCAATTGAAAGAGCAGCAAGATTTCTATCAAGTGAGAACATTCCGGTGACCATGGATATAAACTTCTACGTAGATAGTCAGGCAGCAATGAAATCAATCATGTCACACACTGTCAAATCCAGGCTTGTGCTGAGTTGTAAACGCTCACTAGATAATCTCAACGACCATGTCGTCCGTCTCTGCTGGGTTCACGGACATAGCAATGTCAAAGGAAACGAGATAGGAGATGAACTGGCTAGAAATGGTTCGTCCTTGGAAATCGATAGAGCTGACAACTTAGTAAAACCACCGATTGGCACGTTTTATAGACTGATTGAATCAAGAAAATGGTCACAGATGAACCATGGAATAGTTTGTCAACCTGCCAGGGCCACATGGCCAAAGATCGATAGGGGTAAAACCAGAACTCTATTAGAGCTAAACAAGGCAGAAATTCAAACTTTGATAGGTATCTACACAGGGCATTACTGCACTAGGAGTAGGATCTCAAGATGGCAGTTGGACATTGAGGATCACTGTCGATTATGTGAGGATGAGGAGGAGATAGAATCTATTGAACAAATAATCTGCAGATGTCCAGCGCTTTGTGTACGTAGAAATAAATACCTAGGAAGTTATTTCATCAGTAACATAGAGGATATTGCAACCCGCACCATTTACGACCTTTTGGGATTCTCAAAAGGACTAAATCGGATCAGGGGTGGCTATTAAGGAACATGGATGTAACCGCATAGACAGTTGACGACTAACAAAGAAAGAGAGCCATAAAGGCATACCACCATCGGTATACCGGATGACTCTCGACAAATTTTCTTACCTAGTCGTCAACCGTTGGAAAACGCCCACACACAGAAATACTAAAACACAACTTCATATTCTCCTACCCCCATATCCCTTTCCAATATCCTCTTACTTCCCTCACGTCTCACGTCTCATCTATCACCAATCACTCCTTCCTAAATCTCATCACTCCCTATCCCTCTCCTATAACCTACAACCTTATACTTTCAGTAAACAGAAGGATTTGCACAATGGACCCAACTGGGTCTCCGAGTGTTCAGAATGCAGGAGCATTCTGGTCCTTTAAATCAAACCAAACATCTTAAAAATATTAGCCTGAGGCTAATAAAGGGTGATTTTTTAAGAGCTTGATAACTTTTAAAAAAAAAAAAAAACGCATAAAATTTGCAAAATCTCATCGGTTCTTTATTTGAAACGTTAGATTGGTCCATGACATTTACTTTTTGAAGATAATTTCATTTAAATGTTGACCGCGGCTGCGTCTTAGGTGGTCCATCCGCTTAGTCCAATTTTGGCATTTCCACGTTTTTGAGTAACAGAGACCCAATTGGTGCGAACGGCGACGAATCGAAAATTGGTGGTCATCATTAACACTGGCCGATACAGCTGCGATATTTTCTTCAGTTCGCACTCTACGTAAGCGTGTTGGTGGTTTAATGTCCAACAATGTAAATTTGGTTCGAAATTTAGTCACAATAGCCCGAATAGCCGCTTCAGTGGGTCGACCATAAAATGGAAGCGCGCAATGAACTTTCTTAACAGAGCACGCATTTTGATAATAAAATTCAATAATTTGCAAGCGTTGTTCGTTTGTAAGACGATTCATGATGAAATGTCAAAGCATACTGAGCATCTTTCTCTTTGACACCATGTCTGAAATCCCACGTGATCTGTCAAATACTAATGCATGAAAATCCTAACCTCAAAAAAATCACTCTTTATGTGTTCTGCAAACACAATAAGAATATTTTACAGTTGTAAAAAAAATAAAATAAAAGTGAAGTATTCATTTATTGATGCAATTTTAAAGAGACGTGCCGGCAAAGGTACTATTATAGATCAACAATAAGTACGGGATGTACGTATTCAAACGTATAATTGAAATAAAAAGTCAAGCCATTGTTCTCGAAAAGGTTTAACAGGGTCCTTATATTGTAACCAAACAATTTCAAAGCGAGAATTTGACACCAGGGAATGGAAGGAACTAATATCTAAATTGGAGAAATTTGAAAATGGAATTGCAAACGATATTGTTTCTTCAATGACTAGAAGAGAGACGGAAATAAGGAATAATTCAATTCTATTAGCGGGAATATGTTTTATTAAAATATAATAGAATTTTATTAAACCTTGATCAATTTTAAGTAGCACGGCAAAGATTATCATATAATCTGGCAGAAAGAATGCAAAAAACTTTTAGTCCACATGATTATCAATTGTGCGATACATCTCACGAATCTACTCCTTCCAACGACTTCGAAAAGTATTTGGATAGTTTGGAGCAAAATAAGGCTAAACGGTTAAGAAATCCCGTTGAAATACAAAAACAAAACTTTTATCGGGAATTGGATGAAATAAAAAACTTTGACAGAAAAGACAAAAAAGATTTCTACCAAGTAGTTGGATATTACCGTCTGTGGTATTAGTAGCAGCTGCAATGCAACCTACTCAAGTGAGCGTAGAGAGATTATTTTCCGCCCTAAAACTTTTAAAAGGTGATATTCGTGCCTCAATAAAAGAGTTGGCAAATGTAATTCTGTCTTTAGAACATTTAAATACGTATATGACAGTTTTTTATCAATTCTATTAGTAGTTAAAGAATATCTTTTTGTTTTGTTTCCATAGCATTATGTATAATGGATTAAAAAATACAGCCAAGTAAATGTCTCCATGCCATTTGTATAAATTCTATTAATTATAGATACAAAAGGGTATTGAGCCAGAAATATATTCCAGTTCAAATCAAATTATTCATAAATATCTGTTGTATTTGCAAATCTGTGCTCGATAATTACAAACTTCGATAAAATTCAATTGTCAAAATGGAATGTATCGACTTTATGTCATAACGATCTGTAATGTCAAGCCTTCGCGACTTTTTAAAATAAGTCGTAAGATGCTATTCTGGTTAAATCCCGATAACGCCACCGATTTGAACACATTAACATCCATAGAAGCACCGACAGTGTCGACTGTAGCGTACTTACGTAAAATTCGACAGCCTGAGAGAATTAATGTTGCTGTGTTATTTAAAGCATAAAGTTTATTTATTTTGATAAATTCTCGTTGTTATGTTAGCGAATATGATTTTGATGTCTCTGTGATGAAAAATTAAAATGAACCCCACCATTCTCATCACCGAGACGAGAGACGAGTTTAAATTGATTTTTCTGCTTTTTGAAAGGAGATACTCTTTGTTCTATGGCGGCATTGTTGCCATTGCCTTTGTCGTTGTCGTTATCGTCGTTCTTGATGCCTTCTTGTCTTTTGCATGTTTCCTTCGGTGCTGGTGTCTGCTGCTTGAGATTCGTTGTTGCTCATCCTCATCCTGCTCCTCCCGCTGTTCCTTTGGCATATCGAATATCCTTTATTTATCACTCGTTTCCGTTTCATAATAAATATCACATTTTGCCTCTAACTTTGCATAGCTTTAGATTTTTTTCCAAAGATTTCCACAGAGCACTTGCAAAGTTGTGGCATATTCTCCACGGTTTTGCAACAGGACTTGAATTTCAATTTGTACGATATGAGATGTCTGTCGAATTCATTTACAGTGACTAAGTGCTGACGACGGAGCGTGGGCAGCAAGTAGTAGTTTTTCGTATTGAAATCCATCTCAAAATTTGTTGCCTCGGGTGGGAAATGGACCGTGATTTTTTCTCGTTACAAGGTTAACAGATTCCCTGTTCGACAGGATTCATTGTACAATTCCATTGTATTGTGAAAACAGATGTATTTTATTACTACATCAGCAGCATAGCACTCAACTAAATTAGTTGATTAAAACGTTGCTTGTTTTCAGCCCCAGGAAGGAAAATTGTTTCGGGCTCAGTTGATATATCAGAAAATATGATTGTGAATATTTGCTGATAATTTGGTTACACAATAATAACTACATCAACACCTTATATCTCTTTGAAGATGAGTGTTTGGCATTATTTACTACTACAGATGGCGCCTTAGTGGATTCAATTTCCCTATAATATCGATGTTACTGCACTGTGGTCAAGACCGATTATAGGGCTCAAATATTTTTGATTTGAACACAATTTCTTAAATGTGTGTTTTATTGTATTTTATTTTGATTATTTTTAACAGATCCCAAAAATATCCTCTATCAATCAATAGTCGGTGCGCAACACATTTTAATAATGACTGAAGGTGGTCGTGGTTTATGGCCGGCTTTACCTGGTTCTGTAGTACTATAAATATCACCAACGTTAAAGAGACAGATTTGGAGTAAGACCCAAAGTATATTTGGACCAAATCCGTTTTACGACTGGTGTACACGATAACTGTCGAAATGAGTTAGGGAATTTATTCCAAACATTTTCCCACCCACACAAATGGACCATTCCTACGTTCCATTAAACCCAATGTAAGTTTTAATAAAATTTTGACATATTCATAATAATTTGAAGCGTATAAAATATGGACCAGTTACAAATGTATGCCTTTATAAATTCTAAAGGGATGATCGGAATACTCTGAAATCTGGTATTTTACTATATTTTGATAGTCGTTGTGTACACCTGTAATATGGGCGATATTGCCACACACATTGTTGTATCTCCCACACAAATTGATATAGGCTTTAGTTGCAATTGAAAACGAAAAATGTCCGGAATCACAAAGCCAACGAAAACCTTAAAATAGAAATGAACAAAATGAAACTTTTTTGAAAATAACAAGGTTCTGGGGTTTGGGGAATTCCTGGGAAAAATAATAATAGTCAAAATAATTTACAAACTATTTTTCATTTTACAAATATTTTACTCAGAATTAAAGGACTCATAAAATTGGACATTTAAATCACAGGAAGTGACCGAAACCTACACTGAATTCAAAATTAAAAAAAATTAAGGAAACAAAGAAACAGTGGGAAATTATTCTAATCTATAAAAGCAATAGAAAAACAAGTAAGGAAAGGCAAAAGTCGGGCGGGGCTGACTATATGATACACTCCACTTTCTATCCGAATACAATTTAATTCGGTGAAAAAGTGAAAACGGGAAGGATTTTTGTATCCTGTAAATGTATGTGTTTGACAAAAAATGTTAAATCGGAAAGGACATTTGTATGAGGATATATTGAAATCTGGAACGAAATAGGTGAAATATAATATGTATAGTTTGGCCAAAATCGGTTAAACATTTGGAAGCAACATTTGTATTTGCGCTGTATCTAAATCTGAACCGATCTTACCCAATTTTTGCATATGTGTTTCTAGTTGGATTATGAGATGTTGTCCCAAATTTAAAGAAAATCGGGTACAGTATGTCGTTTCTAGAGCGGAAAATGTCAAATCGGGAGCGACATCTGTATGGGGGCTATATCTAAATCTGAACCGATTTGCCTCAAATTAAATAGCGTTCGTCCTTGATCCACAAAACTTACTTGTGCGAATTTTTGTTAAAATCGTACTATAATTGCGACCTGTAATTTGATTACAACAATAGATGGACAGACGGACATTGCTAAATCGACTCAGAAAGTGATTCTAAGTCGATCGGTTAACAATGGGTCTATCTTGCTTCCTTTTGGGTGTTACAAACAAATGTCCATCTATTCTTGTAATCATAGTACAGGTCGCAATTTTAGTCGGAACCAAATAAAACATTGCACAACTAAGTTCTTCTAGATAAGGACTAACGTTATTTAGTTTGAAGAAAATCGGTACAGATTAAGATATAGTCCCCATACGAATTTCACTCCCGATTTGACTCTTTTCACTCTAGACATCATATATTTTAACAGATTTTCTGCAAACATCTTACATTTCAACTAGAAACACCAATGGTGAAAATGGGTCAGATCGGTTTAGATTTATATATAACTCCCACACAAATTTCGGTCCCGATTTGACTTTTTCTGCTCTAGAACCACGCATTTTAAAAGATCTTTTTCAAATTTGGCGACATATCTTATATTTCAGTGGGAAACACCTCTTGTGAAAATTGGTCAGATCGGTTCAGATTTATATATATAGCTCCAACAAAATTTTCACTTTTTCCGATCTAGAAACCATATATTTTAACAGAGCTTCTTCAAACTTGGCATATTTCAACTAGAACTACTTATGGTGATAATGGATCAGATCGGTTCAGATTTATATATAGCTCGCACACAAATTTCTCTCCCGATTTGCCTTTTTCGCTGTAGAAACCACGGATTTTAACAGATCGTCGTCAAATTTGGCAAAATATCTTATATTTAAAGTAGAAAGACTATGATGAAAATGAGTCAGATCGGTTCAGATTAGGGTTTGTGGTCCGGGAATTCCCGGGAAAAAATTTTTAATTTCCCGAGAATACGGGAAATATTAAAAAAAGTATTTTATTGATTATTTTGACCATAAATTTAGATTTAATACATAAATTGGAAATTTTATATATTTTTCAAATTCATATATTTACATTACTGACAATAATAATGGGTATTTGTTTATTACTACAAACATAACTTTTTAAATTCGCTAAGTAGCCATTTTTTGCGAAACCCGGCTAGGGAAATATAAACTTTTGAGAGTATATTTGCATGGTCGTTATTGTGAAACAAAAATATCATAAAGACACTACTATGGTTGACATAATGTCAATACTTAAACCCTCGTGCTGGTTAAACTTCTTGTTTTTTAGAAGAATCGACGAAATAAAAGGTGAAAATCTTCTTAATTAACAATTTACTTTACATATGAAACCAGTAAGAAATTGTTAAAATTGGGATACAATAAGAAATGTTTCAATTGGAAACTTTCAAGAGAAATCAAATATGAATAGAAATATATCCTACGACATTTTTAAATAACCCTTTGTAAGAACTAATGACTGGACTATTTCAATGGTTTTTAATTTTTATGAGTTTATTTACTTAATATTAAAATTATATTGATTCATCCAATTTTATGAAGCCTTTAATTCTGCGATTAGTCTAGAGCAAAGTATTTGTAAAACGAAAAATAATCTGTAAAATATTTTGACAAAAACATTCGTCTAATTTGTAATATGTCAGTATTTTAACCTATTTTATATTTATTACTACAATAATAAAAAATATTTATTTTTAGATTTGTCCATCTCGATAACTTACAATTAAGAGACTTGATAAGGCAACATTTTTATATATTGTTGTTTTTTAAATTAATCAAGAAGAAAAATCTGACAGCAACGCTATGAGAGTAGTAAGCTACTTGCTACTTGCTAAGCGAGTAAATTCCATACAAAAAATAAACTAGTAAGCCCAATCGAAAAGGCCTATAGTTTAATAATCAGGAATTACATTCATATTAAAAGTTACCAAAAAGTACGAAAACCTTGAAATAGTGTACACGGACGTGTATGATGGACGTAAGAGGTTAAAAAAGCACACAAGTTACTAAATGTTGATATTTTAAATCATATTGGACATACCCAAAATAAATTTTTATCCCGGGATTCCCAGGAATGAAACTTTTCATTCCCGTTTTCCCGGGAAATGAAAAAAGTCCGGGAAACCCCAAACCCTAGTTCAGATCTATATATAGCTCACATACTTGACTTTTCCCATAATTTACTTTTCTTCAAATTTCAAATCGAAGGATTTTTGTATGTTTCCTAATCATAGGCTAATATGACCTGACCCAATTTGTCAAATGGAGAAGAATATAGGTCCTTCCAGTTCAGTGTTATGCTCAATTAGAAGAAATTCGGTGAAAATATGTGGTTTCTGGGGCGAAAAAAAAAATAAGCCGCGTGGCGAAATTTGAATGGGAGCTATATACAAATCTGAACCGATCTGACCCATTTTCATAAGATACGATATTTTGCTAACTTTGAAGAATATCTGTTCAAATATGTGTATTCTAGAGTAGAAAAAGTCAAATTGAGAGCGCAATTTGAACGGGACCAATATATAAATCTGAACTGTAGGTGTACCTAGTTGAAATATAAGATGCTTTTTCAAAATTTGAAGACAATCTGATAAAATATGTGGTTTCTAGAGTGGAAAAGACAAATTGGGAGCGAAATTTGCATGGGAGCTACACATATCTCAACCGGTCTAACACATTTGCACCACAGCTGTTTCTAGTTAAAATATAAGATGTTTTGCAAATTTTGAAGAAAATCCGTTAAAATATGTGGTATCTGGAGTGAAAAGAATCAAATGGGGAGTGAAATTCGCATGGGGGCTATATCTAAATCTGAACCGATTTTTTCAAATTAAATAGCGTTCGTCTTTATCCCGAAAAAATTCGTTGTGCAAAGTTTCATTTGGTTCTGGCTACAATTGCGACCTGTACTCTGATTACAAGAATAGATGGACAGACTGACGGACTTTGCTAAATCGATTCAAAAAGTGATTCTAAGTCGATCGGTATAATTAAAAATTGGGCTATCTCGCTTCTTGTTGGGTGTTACAAACAAATGCACAAAGACATAATACTCTCGTGGAGTGTATACAAATATTGGTTTACTCAGTATGATAATAAGCTACGCGGGACTTTCTAGAGACATGTTTCACAATTTTTGACTTTGCAGACAACAACACCCTATTTCAGCCTGATTGGTAAGCAAAATGCCATAAACGGCGAAATAATGGCTGTCCCGAAATTGTTATTCTTGGAACTAGTAAATTACTGATATCACTACTCAACAAAATGAAAAAAATTTCATGTACTCCGGATGCGATAATTTTTTCTGTGTAGATAACCTTGACATGAGCTCGAAAAACGCAATAAAAAATTTTTTTTTCGTTTGGTTTTTTTTTATTTTTTTTTCTTTAAAAATTTAAAAATTTTTTTTTGGTTAATTTGTTTCGTCCGGCATAACTCGGGAACCACTAGCCCGATTTAATTGAATTAAATTTCAATACAAGCAACAGTTTCCAAGTTAAAAATGAATATATAAAGGAAAAAACTTATTTTTTGCCTAAAGATTTAAATTTTTTTTTTTTTTTAAATCCATAAAAAATCCAAAATGAAAAAAATGTCAAATCTTATTACTTTTACGTAAAGTCACATAACCTATGAGCAAAATGAGACAAAGATCATGAAAATCGATGCACGCGTTTCGCTTTTATTCGCAATTGAGTAAAGGTATGAATTTCAAAAATTTGCTCGACATATGCACAACTTTGTCTATGGTAAGGTTTTTTCTTTTTTTTTTATTCTCAGAATTAACAAAACGGAATAAACAAAGGGTTATTTAATTTTTATGATTGCGTAAGCAAAGTAATAAACGCTAATAAATGTGCGTGAACAATTAAAAGGAACAAAGGAAAGGGGACTTTTTTAATTATTTGGGTTTTCCGTTGGCTACCTGTATGATTTTTTTACAGAAATGCAACCCACATTTAAGGGTGGTCATTATTCGGAAAATTTAAGACTCACACATGGTGAAACAGGTATGTAGCCACCGTAAAAAAATATACACCCATTTATAAGTACCTGTCAGTAAAATACTAAACAATACACAGTATAAATAGGTCTTCATTGATCGATTTTACTCATTCAACAAGTGTCGACGAACGCGATAGTTAAAATGAGCAAACGTTCGCGAGGATTTGAATGCAATACCAATCCAAGTAATTTTTGTTACATGTGCGCCATGCTCGTCACTCACATCGCCCAGGTTGTCCGGAAAGAAGTCCAAGTGCGAGTGTAGAAAATGTATCTTAAGCGACATATTTGCTCTAATTTTTTCATAATTTTGGAGTAGTTGTTCGACGATCTCTCTGTAATTTGAGCTTTTGTTGTTTCCAAGAAATCCGGAAACAATTTGCCGAAATGAGTTCCAAGCTGCAGCTTCATTTGGTGATAAAATGTGCTCAAACTGTTGGTCTTGCAACAACTTTTTAATTTGCGGACCGTCGAAAACGCCTTCCTTAATCTTTGCCGATGAAAGGTGAGGAAAAATGGTTTTTAAATAGGCGAACGCTTCGCCATCTTTGTTGATAGCTTTCACGAAGTTTTTTATGAGTCCGAGCTTTATGTGAAGAGGTGGGAGAAAAACATTTTCCTTTTTTATGAGTGGTGTATATTTCACGTTGTCGCTGCCGGGGATGAAGTTAACTCTTTCTGTCCAACTCCTCCTGGTGTAATGATGTTGACGATCGCGGCTGTCCCAAAGGCAGAGAAAACAACAGTACTTTGTGAATCCACCTTGTAATCCACAAAGGATACCGATAACCTTAAGGTCGGCACAAACTTTCCAATCGTGCCTCTCATAGTTAAGGTACTTTAGTAGATTGTCCATGACTTCGTATGTTTCCTTGGTGTCAACGGCATGAGCAATTGGAATCGAAGGTTTCTCGTTGCCGTTGTGCAGTAAAATTGCTTTAAGGCTCTGCTTGTTGCTGTCGATGAAAAGACGCCACTCTCCTGGATCGTAAGAGTACCCGAGTTCACCAAATAATCCGGGAATGTCCTTACAAAAACAGATGTTGTCTTTTTTTGTGTAGTACCTTGCGTATGGTTCATGACGCTTCCTGTAGATTGTTGTCACCACACCAGGAGCCAAGAAACCGAACTGTTGCATGCGCGATGCATGCAACTCTGCATCTTCCTTGGAGAGTTTCAATTCTCTAACCCAATCGTTCAGTTCTGCTTGGGAACATAAGCGTTGACCTCCATGCAATGTATATGTTGACTCGCATTCTGATGTGGTTTCTACTGTCTCCGGATCTGATGTTGGATGTATCGCCTCATTATTAGATGCCCATCTTGAAACGGACGGTTGCGGGTCCACTGGTTCTTCGCAAAATGGCACTGGAAAATTCACTGTTGAAACAGCAGCGTAAGTCCATCGTATATTTTTTCCCACGCCTGTTTTTTGCTAAGACAGAAGTAGCAATCTGTTACATGGCAAAGCGGAGCTCTCCAAAGCATTGGCATGATGATTCTCGGCTGTCGTCTGAAAGAATTTCAATAATAAGTTATATATGTTCTTGAATTTCGTAATCTACACTTACCTTGAGTCAGCTAGCTGTACGTAGCACCTTGGACATAGAGCACTTGGTGTCCACCGCTCATCTATGTTTGAGACCTTTAAATTGAAGCTCTCTTCAAATGAATCTCTCAATTTAGGTGAAAAACAACGCTTGTTTTTTTCAGAAACGTATTCTCCGCACATGTAACAAAAATTACTTGGATTGGTATTGCATTCAAATCCTCGCGAACGTTTGCTCATTTTAACTATCGCGTTCGTCGACACTTGTTGAATGAGTAAAATCGATCAATGAAGACCTATTTATACTGTGTATTGTTTAGTATTTTACTGACAGTCTTAAATTTTCCGAATAATGACCACCCTTAAATGTGGGTTGCATTTCTGTAAAAAAATCATACAGGTAGCCAACGGAAACCCAAATAATTAAAAAAGTCCCCTTTCCTTTTTTCCTTTTAATTGTTCACGCACATTTATTAGCGTTTATTACTTTGCTTGCGCAATCATAAAAATTAAATAACCCTTTGTTTATTCCGTTTTGTTAATTCTGAGAATCAAAAAAAAAGAAAAAACCTTACCATAGACAAAGTTGTGCATATGTCGAGCAAATTTTTGAAATTCATACCTTTACTCAATTGCGAATAAAAGCGAAACGCGTGCATCGATTTTCATGATCTTTGTCTCATTTTGCTCATAGGTTATGTGACTTTACGTAAAAGTAATAAGATTTGACATTTTTTTCATTTTGGATTTTTTATGGATTTTTTAAAAAAAAAATTTTAAATCTTTAGGCAAAAAATAAGTTTTTTCCTTTATATATTCATTTTTAACTTGGAAACTGTTGCTTGTATAGGAAAACAATATATGAACAGATTAAGGGAATTGTAATTTTAAATTTTTTAAAATTTAATTCAATTAAATCGGGCTAGTGGTTCCCGAGTTATGCCGGACGAAACAAATTAACCAAAAAAAATTTTTAAAATTAAAAAAAAAAAAATAAAAAAAAACCAAACGAAAAAAAAAATTTTATTGCGTTTTTCGAGCTCATGTCAAGGTTATCTACACAGAAAAAATTATCGCATCCCGAGTACATATTGACTGTTGACTAGTGTATCCTATTTCGGAAACATAGAAAGATACCCCAAAATCAAACGAAATGATACTTTTGAAAACGACCACTTTTAGCGGCGTGACAATTATTATACGGTGGTTGTGCTTGATTGGTATGGTTTCTTCCCGATTTCCCACGTAAATAATAACTAAGCGAAATTCGCTTTTGTATCTGTTATCGTGTTTGTACCTCAAGCATAACTAAATAATGTAATAGATGTAATTCATGTCATCGACAACCGATTAATGAGCTACAATTAGCAGCATTTATTGTTTGTTTTACTGTGAACACACCTGGTGTAATCCTGGCAATAATCTTAAAATTTTCTCTTTGTGCCCACAATTCCGCAATCCATAAGCTTTGCCAAGTCATATGCATGCCCACATAATTGTTGGCATTTAAAAAACGTCTCATATGTCTTAATCGCCACTAAAAGCCATGCCTGCATCGTAGACATCGCCATAAGCTTCTTAAAGACAACTAACCAGCCAAGCGGCCAAGCGACCAACCAACTTGACAACTCCTAGTGGGTAGGGTGTGAGGAGTGAGAGAAAATGACAAAGAAAGACCCAAGTTTGTGAACTAGGCATAAGCACCCATGGTAATGATGGGCTTGAAAGCGGGCCAGCAGGAAAAACAAACTGCTAACCTTTTGTGGCAATTTTCGCATCGTCGTCGCTCAAAGGCAAATCGAGTTAAATTGTGTGCACAGAGCGTAATGTGTAAAACGTAACTAAGTGCTGGGGACGTCCGTGCCATCCGGGGGAGGCCTTGGACAGCCAAGGCACCCTTTTTTGCGCACACACTGGCACATACCAAAATGAGGAAACAGGAGACTCCGATGACAACAACAACAGCAACACCACCAGAAGCAGTGGCAGTAGCAACAGCAACTTAACTTTCATGGGTTTCTCTGGCCGAAACTACAATAACAACAACAACAATATGGTGAAGTGTGTTAAGCGTTTTTCGTGCTGTTGTTGTGTGATTTGTTTGGTGTTCATCCAGACGTATCAAGAAGGCAATGTTTAAGTCTGTAAATTAAGCCTTACCAGGCAGATTACGTCGTCTGTACGGACAGTGTCCAGAAAAGTGCCTTAATTTCATGGAACATTTTGATTGAGTTGAGTTTTTAAAGTTTATTAAACTGGTAAATCGAAAAAAATTAAATCCATCATGCCACACGAGATAATAACTTTATATCTGGTTTGAGGTTTTAAACATCTGTGATTTGAAATAATTCAATTGGTATTTAGTTCGGATAGGACGAAACGAAATAATAGTTATGCGAAGCAAATAAATCGAGCACCCTGATTATGATGCTCAAGGTGTGCTTGTGGAGGAAGAAAGAAAGGAGTCCGAGTCTTTTTTGAGAGTTGTTTTTGTGCCCACCTTGTACGAGATAGCTAATGACCAACTACGAGATAGAAATGAAAAAAGTTCAGTTGGAAAATTAATTTACTACATGACTTCAAAATTTCCATTGCAACTTCAGATGATGCATATTGTCAAAAAAAAATGATTTACTATGAGTTTCGAATATATTACATTTTAATTTTTCGTACTTTAAAAAGACAGAGAAATATACATATTTAATAATAAAATATACATAAAAAATATACATAATAATTTAATGTAATAAAATACACTTATTTTATGTAACGTGAAAGGAAATGATGTTGTTATAATAATAAAAAAACAAATCATAGTGTATAATCAAGTTTATACATAATATTATTTAGTTTATTCTTGGCTTTGCAATTGTCTGAACACATTCTTCCCCCTCCGCGATGCACTTGAATAGTGGAAATGTTTTATTTGTGTTCGGTAAAGCATGTTTCGGCCCAAGAGAGAGAGAGTAACCACTGTGTGTTTGTTGTTTAATTTATAAATTACTAATTTTTCTAATTCTGAAACTTGAATTGCATAGCTTTTTAAGCATTAATTTGAGTACTTGAATTGTAGTCAATATAATATAGGGTTTTCCACTAGCTACTTGACAACTTTGAATTTAATTTGTGAATGAACTATTTCACTGATAATCTAACTGTTACTTTTCTTTCTTTCAGTAAACTCGACATTTTCTTCATGGCAAAGTACATACACGAACGTACAACGTATTTAAATTATAAAAATGTGCTACCGAAATTCGGAGTTGGTGACCGCAACTTTAAGAGCGTTAACTCCACTTTTCGATCGTTATTCTAGGCGTCATTGGGCCATATTTTTTCGTCGACAAAAACGATCGTCACGTTACTGTGAATGGCGATCGTTATCGCACCATGATTACGGAATATTTTTGGGCCGAATTGGAAAACATGGTCAAAAACATGTCGTCCAACATGTGGTTTCAACAGGACGGTGTCACAAGCCACACAGCACATGTTACAATCGATTTATTGAAGAGTAAGTTTGATGAGCGTATTATCTCAAGAAATGGACCAGTCAATTGGCCGCCTCGTTCGTGCGATTTAACGCCTGTAGACTTTTTTCTTTGGGGTTACGTCAAATCATTGGTCAATGCCAACAAGCCGACGACGTTGGAAGAACTCAGAGGCAACATTGAATAGGAGCCGTTACGGCCAAATGTGTGACTGATTCATTGAAAATAGGCATCAACGAATCGACCGCTGCCGACGTGGCCACGGTAGCCATGTGAACGAAGACGAGTTCCATTCATAAATGTTCTGATTGTATTTCAAGTCGATCATAAAGTTTTGGAAATATATCAAATGGTTTGCGTTTAATTTAAAAAAATGTTGTCAAGTCCATAGTGGAAACCCCTGTATTATGTGAACGTAGCTATTCACTGTGAATGTTAAATATTCATCGTCAAATTTCCAAATATCTTGTAATAGACAATGTAAAAGAACGAAGGTGTCGAGGAGACTAACTTCAATTGTAACTTTATTTTTAAATTCAACACCGCTCACCCGTTTAAATTTCATTTATTGTGAATTTCTGCATTTTATTTCATTTGGACATCTCTCAATTGCCCATTCTCCTTTCCCAACGGAGAATTTAATCCCTTGTCGTAGAGGATCAGTTGAGAAAATATTCCAGCGGAAAGACATCTAAGTCTTTCCTAAAATGTGAATTTTAAATTTCCTTCATTTGAAATTTTGCCCGTCTCTTTTTCACAAAATCTATAATTTCGTACAGATTTTAAATTGTAATAAACATATTTAACAAGTGAAAAGGCGTTAAGTTCGGCCGGGCCGAATCTTATATACCCTCCACCACGGAGTGTACTCCACAGTATTATCGGTAGATTAGAGGCTGTCGACATTGCATAGAAGTGAACTACCATATTAGGAAAATTGTGATTCTTCATTATTATAATATTAATAGTCCCTTACTATATATAAATATATATTAATATAATTATTAGTCAGAAATCATCAAAAATGTGCTCTAAATATTATTAGTTAGAAACAATTTCCTTCAATCTCGATTTTCCACACTTGCAATTTCTTGATTTTAATAGCAAAAGTTGTATTGAAGATCCAATATGTTTCAGAGTCGAATGTACACACCTAATTTCATTATTTCACTCCCTTTTCCATTTTGACCCTAAAAGTACGAACTTAGAAAAATTCGTACCTCTTATTTTCCGCGTCTAGGTAGACAGACGAGTGCAAATACTGAATATCATGATTCTAGATACAGCCGTTTGATTGTAGCCAAATTTAATTTCATTTAGATCCTGGTGGTACGAATATCGAAAAATATCTTCATTTTCGCGTCACCGCAGTCATAGAAGTGTACACGCTGAATTCATTATTTTAGCTGCAGCCGATCGGTTGGTGCCATTTTTATCGCAATTCGGCCCATTTTCCGCCCAAAAGTACAAATTTCGACAAGATCCTTTTTATTTCGCATCTTCATAGTCACACCGAATTTCATGATTTCAACTGCTGCGGTCTGGTGGGTACCATGTTTATCCCTCTTTTCCAATTGTATCCCTTTAAAGTATGAATTTTGAAAAATCCCTATATTTTGCGTATCTACGCAATTAGTGGGATGTACATTCTATATTTCATGTATCTAGCGATTGTCTTATTATTGCTACCATTTTGATCCCTTTTTGTATCATTTCGCCATATAAAACGTGTGTTCACTGGGGCCGATTTCGCCCACTTCCAATCTCAACCGATCTGCGACCATAAGATACATTTAGGGAAAATTTGAACCTCCTCATCTCGTTCGACCGCTATCGTGCTTTCAACAGACAGACGGACAGACAAGCGGACATGGCTAGATCGTCTTAGAATTTTAGCACGACCCATAATATATATACATCATTCTCCGATGAATATTTTAGTGTGGAAAGTATAAAAATGTAACACATCAAAATTTCAATCATTTTTGTCATTTCATATTGATATCATCATATCATGCATCGAGATGTACGAACAAATTTTTCTAAGAAATTGTACGAACCATGTCAACCGTAGACTTCCAGGGCGAAACGTATAATCTGAACCAAAATTTCAACAAGAAAAATTAATATATTTTTTATATCTTAAAATTTATAAAAAGTAAAAAAAAACAAACAAGATTTTAAGGGATTTTTCCATTACCTATTCGATTTTGCTACATTAAAAAGTGTAAAAAATTACACTAATTTACACAGCGAATTCCATATCTATATCTATCCCCATGTTTAATCTCAAAGTATATTTTTCCTTTTACTCCGTTCACCCTCTAAAAGTATGAATTTCTAAAACTACCTTAGAGCAAGGAGTCGGATGAACGTTCACATGGAATTTAATGAATTTATTATTATTGAAACACTCTTTTTCCCATTTACCCCTTTTATGTCGAAATTACAAAAATCTATTTATTATACACTCACTTTTTTGATATTCATTAAAATCTGTAAAGGTGAGAGAAACAAGTTAAGTCGGGAAGGAAATTTGTGTGGCCCACTTTCAACATAGTTGTTTCTACTTCAAATATAAGAATATAGTTTCTAGAGCGAAAAAGGTCAATTCGGGAGCGACATTTTTATATTTGGAAAAAATCAAATCGAAATTTGTATGCTTCCATACTATATCATATATACATCTTTGAAGAAAATTGGTTAAAATATCTGATCTTTGAAGAGAAAAAGTTAAATCAGGAACTATATTTGTATGGGAGCTATATCTAAAGCTAAACCGAACATTTTTTGTGAAGTGGAGATCTGTGGCACAACAATTTTTTCGTGACCCACCCTACTGTACACTAATATTTATAAAATACTCTTTAAGAAGCAACTAAAAGTGGAGTAACAACTGCATTTCAAACTTTCAGATTTATGGTGTAAAATTTTTGTGATGCTGACTGTATACAGCTGTCCGTCCTTCCGATTGTCTATGCATTCACATGTAAGGAGGATATACATATGTATGTGTATGTGTGATTTTGAGTTTCCTGTTTGCTATCCACTTGCTCACATGTACATGCACACTCACGTGCTAAACATCGTTATGGGGACACAAAAGAGTTGATAAACTTTTCATTTCTGTGCGAGTTTTTTTTTTGCCTGCCATTCCCACCAAAAAATTCAACGTGAAAGAGAATTAAAGTAATGCTTAAATAAATATGTATGTGTGCGGGTGTGTGGCACACTTTCAGACAACTGCGGTATCCTTGTTTCCTTTCCACAAGAGTTGCACTGTTTCTCTTCTATTTTGTTAAGTTGTAAATATTTGTAGTCGTTTCCATGGTGTCAAATCACGGAGCGTATATGTGGCCACTGGTGAAGGGTGTCAGAAGTAAAATGACAATATTTTAAATCGAATTGTGATAAATTCGATTTATTTATTTTTTTATAGTGTGTCAGAGCTTCTAATGTCCTAAACTCGGAAACGAGTTTTTAAAGACTAGATAAAAAAATTCAAAAATTCGTCGAGTACACGTTTAATATTTAGTATTAGTCCGATCAGGAATAGAAATGAGGAAAATGACAAATTCAAATTATATCGATCCCAGGACATAGGGAATTTTACACGACAATTCAATACACCACGACACTTCAATTCGGTGAAAAAAATTGAAATGGGAAGGGCTTTTCCAGAGCGGAAAAAGTCAATCGTAATCGGGAGTGATATTTGTATGGGTGCTATATCTAAATCTAAACCGATTTTCTTCAAATTAAATAGCGTTCGTCCTTGACACACAATAGATGGACAGACAGACAGGCATGGCCAAATCGATTCAAACTGTGATTCTAAGTCGATCGGTATAATAAACAATGGGTCTATCTCGTTCCCTTTTGGGTGTTACAAACAAATGCACAAAGACATTACCCTTTGGTGTAGGGTATAACAATATATATTAATTATAATAATAAATGAACAGTCGGGCATAGTCAGAACGATTCACAGAATTCGGTGTTACATACCATTTATCATTTTAAATTTGAACTACCGATTACTTTGACTTTGAAAGGTAGAATAACATTAATTTTTATTTGTATTTTCTGGTTTATGTTTGACATTTGTAAAATAGAACGCTTACGCTAAAAAAAATGGGAAATATTAAAAACTTTCTTCCAAAGTAGTGAGTCATTAACGTAAACTGTAAGAAATTTACGTGGAAAATTTTCGCGTTTAGAGAAACCACACGTGACTATTGAGAAGTCAATGCATCCACAATGAGTCACTGTTAGGAGTGGATTTTGGGCTGGCGGCATCATTGGGCCATGTACTGAAAATTTGGGTTGTTCGGATGCGGGTTGTATGAATGATATTGTGTATGAAAAAATAATCAGTACTTTTTATAGCCGATTCTAGTTTAAAATTTTAAATGATTTTAAATCAGGGTGCAAGTTGTTGCATTGTTGCAGTTCCATTATTGTAAATGTAGATTATAATCACTCCAAAAATAATCTACTTTTCAAAGGAGTTAGTTATTTTCGTTTTAATTTTTGGTATGTCACAAACAACAAGCCAACTAGAAATCTATGTAGTAATAGGAAGTGTGTAACTTTGTTGTGCCGAGACAGAGTTGCAGAGAGACGTCTAATTGCTTAAGTTTGATAATGCAAATACAGACAAAGTTTGTTGCACATATCAGAGTGACTTGGACCCAACTTTTGTATGTGGAACTTGCAATGGCATTATTTCATCGATTGAACAATATTTACATTTCAGAAAATCATTGCTGATGTTTATACGCTTCACTAGGGTGTTGTGTCTTGGTGCATTTGTTTTTTTTTTTCTTTTCTATATTTGCATTTAAAATTACTTTAAAATTTCAAAAACGAACGTAAAATAAAATACTACTCCCCTTCTATCTTGTGGATCCATCCTGATGGACGGTCACTCCTAAGGTTATAATCCAATTTCTAAGTAAATCATGTGGAATATAACCATCAGAACACACGTTGTTCGTAGTTCCTCTCGACTATTATATTATAGAATATTTCAAATTCAATTTAAGGTGGTTTGTTAGGAAATCAATTATGGAAAATCATTTATCGATGGAGCAGTGAATTATTGTTGACTATCGCCTCCACTCATTTAAGTTAATTTAGCATTCATTCCGTATTTCTATGTTTCAAGTGTTCTACACTCATAAAAATAAAGTAAAGAAATGAAAAAAATGTTTTTTTTTTTAAGTGGAAGGTGATCATCTTTCTTATGAGCAGATTCCATAATTATCCTACGCCTAGTCTTTGGTTATAAGTCGCACCATATGATATATGGAACGCACTACGGTCCCAAATCCTTTTTTTTGGCAGAAATTCAAAAAATTAAAATTGGAAAGTGGTAAATGTGTATATATTTTCTTTATGGCAACACTCCAAGCAATCAAGAAAATATACTGGATAAAATTAGGTGGCAACACCACAAGCCTGAATGGTACATAAACTTTGTGGTTCAAAAAAGTGGGATTAATTTTGATATAAAGCAGTTTTACAAATTAATTAAAATCAAGACTTAACAAGTAAGGAAAGGCTAAAGTCGGGCGGGCCCGACTATACGATACACTCCACTTTCTATCCGAATACAATTCAACTCGGTAAAAAAGTGAAAACGGGAGAAATTTTTGTATGTTTCCTAATCATAGGCTATTATTACCTGGTCCAATTTTCAAATCGAGAATAATATTTGTATCGGGGCTATATCAAAACATGGAATATAGTGACTAACTTTCACAATAAGTTCATCCAGTTCAAATATAATGTGTTAAGCTCATTTTGTGAAAATTCGTGCTTTCTGGTGAGGAAAAATTCTATCCGAAATTTTGTATGGGAAATTTTTGGGGAGAAATTTGTATGGGAGCTCTATGTAAATCTGAACCGATGACCCATTTTCACATTGGGTGTTTCCAGATGAAATACTAGATATTTTGAAAGAATTGAAGAAGATCTGTTAATATATGTGGTTTATAGAGTGGAAAAAGTCAAATCGGGAGTGAAATTGGCGTGGGAGATATATATAAATCTGAACCAATCTGGCCCATTTGCGCCACGGCTGTTTATAGAACAAATATAAGATATTTCGTTTAATATGATGAGGATCTGTTAAAATATGTGGCTTCTAGAGCGGAAAAAGTCAAATCGGGAGCGAAATTTGTATGGGGGCTATATTTAAATCTGAACCGATCTGACCTATATTCACCATCGATGTTTCTAGTGGAAATATAAGATGTTCTGCCAAATCTGAAGACAATCTGATACAATATGTGGTTTCTAGAGCGGAAAAAGTCAAATCGGGAGCGAAATTTGTATGGGAGCTATATATAAATCTGAACCGATCTGACCTATAATCACCGTCGATGTTTCTAGTGGAAATATAAGATGTTTTGCCAAATCTGAAGACAATCTGATACAATATGTGGTTTCTAGAGCGGAAAAAGTCAAATCGGGAGCGAAATTTTTATGGGGGCTATATCTAAATCTGAACCGATCTGACCTATATTCACCATCGATGTTTCTAGTGGAAATATAAGATGTTTTGGCAAATCTGAAGACAATGCTTGGTGGCTTGGTCCGAATTGAATCATTTACCACTAAACTTTGCGAAATGTTTTCATCTCCCGTTTGGTAGGCGTACGAATTTGCTAAATACAAGTTATTGTATTAAAAATCATGTTGTGCAGAAGGTTAGTAGTATCTTAGACTTAGGAGTGGTTTTCGATTCTAAATTGGATTTCAATTTGCATATTGATTTCATAATGCCTAAAGCTTATACTGTGCTTAAGAAGAAATAGTAAAGAATTCTCTAATCCATATACTCGTAAATTGTTGTATACAACATTTGTCAGGTCTAAATTAGAATATGGTTCTATGGTATGGAACCCGTGTTATGATATTTACTGTAATCGCATTGAGAGGTTACAGAAAAAATTTATTAAATTTGCTTTAGTTTCTGTACCATTTGTCAATTCCGTACCGACGTATGAAGCTATGTGTCGACTAATTCATTTGGAGTCTTTATCAAGTCGTAGATCAATTATTTCTGTATAAACTAATTTGTGGTCTTATCGATTGTCCTTTTTTGCTTAGTCTTATTTGTTTTAATGTTCCATCTAGATGTCTAAGGCATAACGAATTTTTTAATATTCCTTTTCATAGATCTAAATATGCTTCTTCTGAGCCTATTCTGAGGTACATGAAGGAATATAATAATGTAATAATTAAGCATGATATAGATTTGTCATATAATTTAAATAGATTTAAGGAAACTCTAGATTTAATTTACTTTTAAGTTTGGCTTGTCTGTAAGGATTGTTACTCCATAGACATTTGAATGAATAAATAAATAAGTAAATAAATAAGTACAATCTGATACAATATGTGGTTTCTAGAGCGGAAAAAGTCAAATCGGGAGCGAAATTTGTATGGGGGCTATATCTAAATCTGAACCGATCTGACCTATATTCACCATCGATGTTTCTAGTGGAAATATAAGATGTTCTGCCAAATCTGAAGACAATCTGATACAATATGTGGTTTTAAGAGCGGAAAAAGTCAAATTGGGAGCGAAATTTGTATGGGAGCTATATATAAATCTGAACCGATCTGACCTATATTCACCATCGATGTTTGTAGTGGAAATATAAGATGTTTTGCCAATTTTAAAGAAAATCTGTTGTAATATGTGGAATCTAGAGTGAAAAGAGTCAAATCGGGAGTGACATTCGTATGGGAGCTATATCTAAATCTGAACCGATTTTCTTCAAATTAAATATCGTTCGTCCTTGTACCAAAAAACTTCGTTGTGCAAAGTTTCATTTGGTTCTGTCTTCAATTGCGACCTGTATCGTGATTACAAGAATAGAAGGACAGACGGACGGACGGGCGGGCGGGCGGGCGGACGGACGGACATTGCTAAATCGACTCAAAAAGTGATTCTAAGTCGATCGGTATAATTAACAATGGGTCTATCTCGTTTCCTTTTGGATGTTACAAACAAATGCACAAAGACATAATACTCTCGTGGAGTGTATAAAAAGAACATAATAAAGTGACTATATTATGAAAATTTACGGCAAGAGTTAGTAGTTGCAAAATTATATTTAACATTTTATGATTATTGTGGTCTTGTAAGTATTCATAGGTATTGTAATTTTGTGATTTGTAGAGAACATAATCTCAAAGTGTAAATGTGAAAGTGTTCGTCTGAGGTTGTAGTTTATGGTGGAATTAATATCTCGTCAGCAATTTTCGGCAAACTCCAAAAATTGTCATTTTATTTTAGCTCAGTTTTTGATTAGCCATATACATATATATGATTATATCTCTGAATTAGTTTTGTGTAAGAGACCCATCAATATTATATTTAAAAGGTATTGAAAGTACCTTTAAAATGGTATACAACATCATTCACCTTTTTGTACTCATGTATACATTTTACTTTATTTCTTGAAATAATTATTTAAATTGCAGTTTAAAGTATACTATTTGTATGCTATATTTTGCTTTTGTAATAATGTTTAGAAAAACATATTTCGTCAAAATAAATAACTCTTCATTCTTTTAAGCTTTCATAAAATTTTGTTTTTGGTCATCCTATACCAATACAGGGTGATAATTATGTTGGTTATATATTGAGTTTATATGGGAGGTGGTAGTGGGCGTGGTCCGATCGGCCCAATTTTATTTTTATATTTTCCGTATGATATGTCTAGCAAATGTGCAAAATTACAAGACTGTATGTTTGTTTTTCTACTTTATGCCATAAAAAATGGATTTGGGACCAGTGTGGAACGGTAGCTTCATTCTGTGTTTTTGTTTTAAAAAAATATTCTCATCGCCCCACTAAGGGCGGAAATGGAAACATGTGGCCAAAAGTCTGTAAAATCCACAAAAATGCTTGCATCTGGATGAAATATAGAATGAATGCAAATAACAGGTCCTTAATTCATATCCTGTTATAAGAACAAATCAGCGTTTTTCAATAAGAAGTTGTGTGGGGTCAAATCTCACTTAATTGAATTTTGGAGTATATATGTAAACATGGATTTGAATGTTTACGTACTGCGATACCATGCTTGATAAAATTAGTTCTTCCCTAGAGAATTTAGTACTTTTATATGCATGTAATTTAAGTCTCTCAAATATGGCACAGCCAACGTTATTCCAAGATAGCGAATTAGCTAATGTGGCATACATTTTTTAATTAAGCAGTGTAGGCTAGGCTTTATAAACTATTTTTGAAGACTAAAATATGACACCATATAATGTACCTAATATAGGGTGTCACAAAAGTAGAAATGAAAATGAGTTTTGTTTTCACTTAATGTTTATTTGAGGATATACAATTTATACATTCGATTTTCTATTTATTTATTACACTTTCAAATACATATATATTTATATTATTATATACTATACAAATACTTTACTATACTATATTATATTATCTACAATCTTTAAGAGCTTTTTTGCTTCTGGTGACAAGTATTTGACTTTTTCTCCTGCTGCAGACGTATGTAGCTGATTTGTGGGCCAGATGTTAATAAAAGACGGTGAATTATGTCCTCGTTGCTAGCCTTTCGTGAAAACTTTCGGCTCTTTTCAGCTCGAAAACTATTAAAGACTTCAAAACTGGCTTCCAGAAATTCTTCGGAAAGGCAGCCAATAGGCAAGCCTACCGACTTTATAATACTATTTCCGTGGACTAAGACCTTATGTACAGTGGGAGACAAGTATACCAAGGATAATGTTTTCCTCAAAAGGAGTACACTCAATTTCTAGACAGCTTGCCATTGCTTGTAATATATTGCCGAATAGCCTCATAACACCGTAAGTCATTACACTTGACAAAATTGAGTTACTTGGCGTTTTTAGTTTTTCATTTTCTCATCTTGTTGCCGATTCACATGACTACCAAAGGATATAATTTGTAAAAAATATTTTAAATACTTATACTGATACCGGTATTAGTGTAAAATTAAAGAGGAGAATATCTTTTAAAAGTACTTAAAATAAATTTTGAAAAATTGTATACTTTGTAACTGTGTAGTCCTTTTAGGGGGCCAAATGATGAGGAAATGAAAAACGAACAAGTAAAAACGGTGTTAAGTTCGGTCGGGCCGAACTTATTTTACCCTCCACTCCATACCTTCCACAGAGGCTGTCGATTTTCGTAGAAGTGCAGTAATGTTACAGGAAAATATCAAACCAAAACAAATACTAATATTGAAAACATAATCTTATAAATTAATATAATATTTTTATTATTTAAAAACACGCTTACAATGCAAGGCTACCAATACGTGTACACTATATATATATATATATCGAAATAATACTTCAAGTCAATTCAAAAAATAAATAGTCTTATCTTTATATCTTCCAAAAACTTAAATACCAAAAATATTGGTAGATAGTGGGAGCTACATCTAGTTGTATTTCCATTCTATTTTATGTCCAAAAGTACAAATTTTGAAAATCCATTATCTCACGTACACAGTGCCACATAACCTATCATTATGATTTAACCAAATTTTGCAGTAAAAGTAACAAAATAAAGTACGAATTTGGAAAAATCTTTTTATTTTGCTTGTCTATGCAGTCTGAGGAATGTATACTCCGAATTTAATGATTCTAGCTGCGGTCATTTGGTGCGTACTATTTTTATCCCCTTTTTCCATTTTATCCCCAAAATGTACGAATTTCGAAAAATTCGATTATTTTACGTGTCTACGCAATCAGAGGAATGTATACACCGAATTTTATTATTCTAGATGCAGCCGTTTCGTTGGTACCATTTTTCCCTCTATTTCCATTTTACCCCCTAAAAGTACGAATTTGGAAAAAATACTTTTATTTTATGTATCTACTCAATTAGATGAATGTACACGCCGAATTTCTGGCTTCTAGCTACTGTCGTTTGATAGGTACCATTTTTATCCCTTTTTGCCCCATTTCACCCCCTACGAATAACAATCACTTTATGGTACTCTTTTTTTGTTATAAGGGGAAATCGCATTCCCAATATCAAGCGAATACAAAAACATACTTAAATACTTTTAATATTAGGGCTATTTTCAGTCCTTGTGAGGGAAAAATTTTCCCTTTGGACCGATTTCGCCCTCTTTCAATACCAACCGATCTGCAACCATTAGACACATTTTGGGAAATTTTGAACCTCCTAGCTCATTTCGTTCGGAAGCTAACGTGCTTTCAACAGACAGACAGACGGACATGGCTATATCGTCTTAGAATTTTACCACGACCCAGAATATATATATACTTTATGGGGTCTCCGTTGAATATTTAAAGGTGTTACAAACGGAATGACAAAGTGAATATACCCCCATCCTTAGGTGGAGGGTATAAAAACGATATTTCACCTATAGTTTCAGACGTATATCATTTGGTCCAAATGTAATATGGACTGCCGGACAGTGTAATATTCACTTCTATTTCCAAAATTCCAAAAGTCAAGTGCTTATATTCGTCCAAAGTGCAACAGAACAGAACACCTTAACGAAGATTCTCAAATTAATGTTGTAGTAACAACTGCTGACTTTTCTTAGCTATAAGAAAAGTAATTTATAAAAAATCAATATTTTATGCCAGAAAGGACTGTATTACAATTCAAGATTTAAGCACCAAAAACAAATGCAAAATGTAAACACCTACATTATGTCAAGAATCAGTTTACACATTAGAAATAAATAAAATTTTCAAAATAATTTTTATGAAAAGTTTTTTTTTTTTGGTTTTTAGGTTGAAAGACAGTTTATAATGTACTAAATCGGGCTGAAAATGAGGGTGGATTGAAGCCAAAGCGTGGAGGAGGTCCTAAGCCCAAAATATCTGAACGTGCGGAACGCCTAATGATTAGGAAAATTAATCGAAACCACAAAATTTCGACCAGAACCCTTGCAAGGGAGCTCGAGGAAGAGTATGGAGTAATTGTTTCTCATGAAATAGTTCGACAGGCCATACTGAAGAACAAATATTCATCAAGAACAGCAAGAAAAACCTCTTCTTTCTTTAGTTAATGTAGAAAAGCGCTTTTCTTTCGCTGTGCTGAATGTTTCCCGAATGAGTGACTATTGGGATGACGTTATATTTTGCGACGAGACGAAAATGATGTTGTATTACAACGATGGACCGTCTAGAGTATGGCGAAAGCCGTTAATATCACTAGAAAACCGAAACATCATTCCAACTGTTAAATTTGGAAAAATGTCAGTTATGTCTTGGGGGTGCATATCAAACAAAGGAGTCAGAGACTTAACCTTTATAGAAACCACCATGGATGCTCAGCAACATTTAGAACCAATTTGGTGAGCAGCGCGAGGAAATTTGGCTTCATCAGAGAAAACAAACCACAATTGAAATTTTATCAGGATAACGACCCTAAGCATAAGTCACATATATTGCGGATGTGGCTTCTCTATAATTGCGAAAAAGTTATAGTCCTGACCTAAACCCTATTGAAAATTTGTGGGTCCATTTGAAGAAAACTGTCGCCAAACGCCAACCCAAAAACAAAACAGCACTTAAAGCAGCTATATTCGGCGAATGGCAAGAGATATTGCAATTATGACATGAAAAAGCTGATCCATTCCATGAAAAAACGATTACAATGCGTGGTGGATGCAAAGGGGGGTGATACCAAATACTAACTTAGTAAAAAATTAGCGTAAAGACTTACTAGATTTTATATAAACACATTTGTGAAAAGAGTTTCTTGACACTTCCAAACTGGAGAAATATTTGTTTTTGTTGCACGTTTAGTTTATTTTGCATGGAATTTGCTTTATTTTTTAATAACCCTAACTAAAGAATGTATATAATCATAATAAATCAAAAAAATATATGTGATAAATAAAAAACATATATTTTATTGCTAAAAAGGATGAAATTTTGGATTTATTTTGTAAGAGTAAAGTCATTCTTGACATAATGTATATATTTTTATTATGCATAGAAAATGCATTAAGCCTATATACATTGTGGTCAACTTTTTTTCCATTCTCTCCATACAACATTTTAAAAATTATCAAACTGTTCTCCAAATATATGGCTAACTTTGAACAGGCATATGATCGTCTGAATATTCATCTTTAGTGTTTATAGTTTGTATATAAAATGCTTGATATGTGTTGAACAGATATGCATAATCATTTTTTCAATATTACACGTGTCATAAAATCTGACTTTTGGCCGTTTTTTAATTTCATTCCATAGTGCGCCCTGACTATATCGAAACAAAGTCAGATAGACTCTAATCCATTAACGACTATGTACGAGATTAAACGCTGAAAATGATTTCCCAATAGAGATTCAGATTAATTACGAAGCTTGCAAGCTGTAAGTTAATTGATCCTAACGAATTTTATTTCCCAACAACAAAAAACATGATTAAACTGACGTCGGAGTACATAATGGACAGAATTCCAGAAAGAGAAGTTCACGCGAACTGTATCAAAATGATTCCGTCCAGAGATTATAGGGGGATGTTTCCCCAGGTAAAGATAAACTCTGGACACACTGTTTCAGAGATGAATATGTACAGGTCTAGGTATATAGATATCGCCTCCCGATCCATAACCATAACCAGATAACGATAGTGGGTCCCAGGGCACAAAACCATCTCGAATAGGTCTACGTGGAAAGTGTTAAACCATTCTAGGCGACTAACATATAAATGATTAAACGGACAATTTTAGCCCATAGGAACTCGTCTACAGTGGGCAGCACAACTAAATTCTTATGAGGTGGACATAATGAGAATGAAACGGATGTGGATTTAGAATTGAAAAAATATTAAAACGTTTTGGTAATTTCATTGTAAATTGTACGTACCTGTGGGTGTACATGTAAATAGGGAGTTAAGTTTGGCCTAACGAACCTAATATAGCCTCCACCATGGATTGCATTCCTCAGAGGGTGTCGATTTTTGTAGAAGTGCAGGAAAATGTTAAATTTTTTAATATAGCCAAATCAAAGCAAATAAAAATATTGAAAAAACAATTTTATAAATAAATATAAAAGTTTAATTATTTTAAACCTGCTTATAGCTATCAATATGCTAAAACTATATATATTGAACAGTTCAAAAATTATATATCTTCAAAAAAGCTTCAATACCCTAATATACCAATACTTATTTTAATACCAAAAGTAAAAATTTCGAAAATTCATTATCTCTCACGTACACAGTGCAAGATAAGCTAACTTTTGCCGTAAATGTGAAAAAATAAATTACGAATTAGAAAAAATCTTTTTATTTTGCGTGTCTATGCAGCCATGTGTACACGGAATTCCATGATTCTAGCTGCGGCCATTTGGTGCACACCATGTTTATCCTTTTTTACCCCCTTAAAAGTACGACTTTCGAAAATCTCTTTACTTTACGTGTCTACGCAAGTACAGGGATGTACACGCCGAATTTCGTCATTCTAGCTGTAGCCGTTTTTATCCCTCTGATCTGATGGTTTTTCGTGTCTACGCAGTCAGAAGAATGTATTCACCGAATTTCATGATTCTAGCTGCGGCCATTGGCTTGGAACAATTTTTGTCCCCTTTTTTCCAATCCTTTTATTTTATTTTTTATTTTACGTAATCAGAGGAATGCATACACCGAATTTTATTATTATAGGTGGTGGTTGGTACCACTTTTATCCCTCTATTACCATTTTCCCTCATAAAAGTAGAAATTTGGAAAAATACTTTTATATTATTTATCTACTCAATTTTAGTAATGTACACACCTGTTGTCATACCATGTTTATCCCTTATTGTCCCATTTCGTCCCCTATAAATAAAAATAATATGGTGCACGTTGCTGCTATAAGGGACATGCGCATACCATATAAAACAAATATAAGCAGTCATATTCAAAAACATGCTGAGACAATCTAAATATTGGATTGTCAGTCCTTGTGAGGGAAAATTTTTCCCTGTGGGGCGATTGCAATCCCAACCGATCTAGATGTTAGCGTGCCTTCAACAGACGGACGGATGGGATGGCTAAATCGTTTTTAGAATTTTAAAACGATCCTAATGTTTTATAAGGTCTCAGGTCGATATTTCAAGGTGTTACAAACGGAATGATAAACTTAATATACCCCCATCCTGTGGTGAAGGGTATATATATATATTTTCTATTTTCATCTTTCTAGAATTTCGAAATGACGTGATTTGAAATGTGCTGTTGATCCCTAGACAGAAGATCCCATGAAATACATCTTCAAAAAGTGTACTTTTGTAAGAAAATCCTGCGGAATTTCCCCTTTTCGACATAAGCTCTTATGTGTTACACAGTTAGATATATCATTCACCTGCTCATACCTACGGTTATATGTATGTGCATTTAGATATGCAAATCTGTGTGTAAAACTTAAATTGCTTAAGTTTTATAAACAAAACTCAGTTTATTTCTGTACTCCTCTTCTTTTTGCTGCACACTTCAGGGTTATGTTTTCATTTGTTTTCCAACTCAATTCTACTTTGTGCCTTTTTGTTGTTGTGTTTGTTGGTTCGCTTTGGTTACATTTTTAGTTTTGAAACTTGAGGGCACGATTTGGTTTTCCATCCCCAATGCAACAGAAGCAACGATGAGTGAAAGAGTGGATGGATTTCATTAGAGTCGTAAATGTCATTTTGATTTGATTCAATTTTCGAAAAAGTGTCAAACGTGTATAAAGTTCGTGGCCAACTGGAAGTTATAGACGAATGCATGAAGGTATCAAATCAGTATATACACATCCATACACATGTACATTTATAGGTTTTATTGATTTATTAGAAGTACTTTGAGTTGGTTTAGCTAAAACAGATATATTTAAAGTTTTATAACTTAAATGTCGAAGGGGTATGCCGCAGGGTACATGCACTTATAGATTGAACATGTAAACTGGCCAGTGAGTTAGTGGAGAAATGTTTGGTGGGACAGACGGGTCAAAAATTGTTATATGGTGGTAAAGGTTCTCGGGCCTATGTTCGAAGACCACCGAACGCCACAAATAGCCCACAATTAATTTGCAAGACAATCGCGGTGGTTCTAGCATCATGGTATGGGGATGGTTAAAAAACAATAATGGATCAACATGTTTATGTAGAAATTTTAAAAAAACGTAATGTTACCTTATGCAGAAGAGGAAATGCCATTGTTGTGGGTCTTCCAACAGGATAACGATCCCAAAAATACCAACAGAAAAGCATGACAATGGTTTTTAGAGTCGCCTGAAAATCTTTGGACTGTCGTTAAGAAAGACATTCTGATGCAAAACCAACAAATAATAAACAACTCTGGGCTGTTGTTAACGATTCGTGGCAACAAATTTCCAAAAAAAAGATGAAGATCTGGTCAACTCAATGTCGAGACGTTGCACCGCCTTTTTATATACTCCACGAGAGTATTATGTCTTTGTGCATTTGTCTGTAACACCCAAAAGGAAGCGAGATAGATCCATTGTTAAGTATACCGATCGACGTAGAATCACTTTCTGAATCGATTTAGCAATGTCCGTCTGTCTGTCCGTCTGTCCACCTATTGCTGTAATCAAATTACAGGTCGCAATTATAGTCCGATCTTAACAAAAATTTGCACAAGTAAGTTTTTTGGATCACGGACGAACGCTATTTAATTTGAGGCAAATCGGTTCAGATTTAGATATAGCGCCCATATGAATTTCACTCCCGATTTGACATTTTCCGCTTTAGAAACCACATATTGTACTCGATTTTCTTAAAATTTTGCACAACATCTTATAATGCAACTAGAAACACGTATGCAGAAAGTGGATAAGATCGGTTCAGATTTAGATATAGCCCCCGTACAAATGTCGCTCCCGATTTGACATTTTCCGCTCTAAAAACGACATATTGTACTCGATTTTCTTTAAATTTGGCACAGCAGCATATAATCAGATTTAGATATAGCCCAAATACAAATGTTGCTCCCAAATGTTTAACCGATTTTGGCCAAACTATACATATTATATTTCACCTATTGCGTACCAGGTTTCAATATACCCCCATACAAATGTCCTTTCCGATTTAACATTTTTTGTCAAAACACATACATTTACAGGATACAAAAATCCTTCCTGTTTTCACTTTTTCACCGAATTAATTTGTGTTCGGATAGAAAGTGGAGTGTATCATAGAGTCGCCTTTCTTACTTGTTTATTTATGGTTTCATATTTTAGTTAAAAACTTGACGTTTTTGTATTAATTTTTTTCACCTAATATCATTTTATGATCATAGTGCTACTTTTCTTACTGCACATTGTGAATATTTACAATATTTTGCCAATATTTTATTTTAAGCTCAATAAAGAAAGCGGAACGTTTTTGAATTTTAATTTTTTTCAACCTTTTTTCCTAAAATATTTGTAAGTATATAACACAGAAAATTGTGAATAAAAATCCACAGAGATTATGGTGCTAATTTTCCACCGCATCTGTATTTAGTGCAAAACGCGAATTGTTCATTTTTCTCATAAACTTTTTAAAACTATGTACGCAGCTAAAAGGTGACTAAATTTTCTTTATCCTCAAGCTGGTGAAAGTAGATTGTATGTCCATTGTTCTCAAATCCACTGAGAAATTTATTGTCTCTGTAAATTCATCCATGGTCTCAGTTGCATTCATATTGTGGATGTATTTTGCTATGGCTTGTTCATCGTCCTCTGGCGATGTATCGGGTTAGATATTATCGAAAACATAGGTTGGATCAAAAACACTGTGAGCACTCTCACAACTTTCATCTGCGCTCTCAACATAACTCGAACAATTTTTTATCACACATTGCCATGTCCCAGATGTTGAAAATGCCATTTTCGAATTTCGAAGAAACAAAAGTTGTGCTGAATTGTGCCCAATTATGCCGTAAAAAGTTTTTCGAAAATTTTGAAATTGACCGAGATATTGCGTAAAAACTTTTTTTCTAAAAAAATCGCAGGGATTGCCATTTCGTTTTTTTGAAATAACAAAAGTTGTGCTGGATTGTGCTAGAGGAGTACATAATTGTGCCGTTTTTAAAAAAGTTCTATCTCAATCATTTTTCGAAAAAATCGCTATTTTCGAAAAAATCCTTGAATTGCCATTTTGTTTTTTTTGCAAAAACAAAAGTTGTGCTGAATCGTGCTAGATTTGTGCCCAATTGTGCCGCAAAATGTTTTAAAAAAAATTAAAAAAAATTTTTTTGCAACAAAAATCGCTGACATTTTCATTGTAGGTTTTTTGGACAGCAAAAAATGTGCTAGGTTCTTCTAGAGGAGGGTGTTATTGTGCCGTTTCAAGCTAAGTTCTATCTCAAACCGTTTTCGAGAAAATCGCTAATTAAAATTTGGCGATTTTTTAAAAAATGCTATAATTTTGTTAAAATCCATAACTTTTCCACATTCGATTTTTTTTTGGGAAAAAAGTTTGTTCGCAATATCTCGGTCAATGTTCTATTTTTCGAAAAACTTTTTACGGCACAATTGGGCACAAACCCAGCACAATTTAGCACAACTTTTGTTTTTCGAAATTCGAAAATGGCATTTTCAACATCTGGGACATCACATTGCCTCCAAATTGAACTTTTTCTTATAGGAACACTTAGAAAGACCGTCTTGAGACGGTCTTGCCGGTTAGAGGAATATCAAAAAATAATTGCTGGGCCCTTGCCCAATTTCAGTTTTTTTTTCATTTTTTATTTATTCTGATATTTTTGATAAAATTGCAAAATAAAACAAGTAAGGAAAGGCTAAAGTCGACTATATGATACACTCCACTTTCTATCCGAATACAATTCAATTCGGTAAAAAAGTGAAAACGGGAAGGATTTTTGTATGTTTCCTAATCATAGGCTGATATGACCTGACCCAATTTGTCAAATCGAGAAGAATATTTGTATCGGGGCTATATCCAAATATGGAATGAAGTGACCCACTTTCTTCCAGTTCAAGTATAATGTGTTATGCTCAATATGAAGAAATTCGGTGAAAATGCGTGGTTTCTGGGGCGGAAAAAGTCAAGCCGAGTGGAAATATGTATGGGACCTATATATAAATCTGAACCGATCTGACTCATTTTCACCATGGGTGCTTCTAATTGAAATAAAGTACAAGCTCGATTTGCGCAACCCCCTTTCTTTTACATTAAGGTCTTTATAAATGCAACTTTTTTTAAAAATGGTCACGGAAGTGCAACTTTTGTGTGTGATACAGAGTTCTGACCTGGAAAACGGATATTTCTGAAAACTGCTGAATTTCAGAATTAGAAACAAAAATATTTAATTCGATGTTAAAACAAAGAGCTCGGGTTCTGTCAATTTCCGACGCACAAGATGTTATAGGCATGCATTAAATTAAATTTCATTTAGGTTTCACATTTTTCCTAGTCTAAAGGTCTTCCCAAAAAGGCGATCGATTCAAAAGGTGATTCTATGTCGATCGGTATAATTAACAATGGGTCTATATCTCTTCCTTTTCGGTGTTACAAACAAATGCACAAAGACATAGTACTCTCGTGGATGTACACTCTAAAAAGATGACTTTTAGATGAGCTTTCAGAGCGTTTAGCTCACTGACTGTCTGACCCTGATACGAAATATTTTCCAAATCATCACTAAACAATCCAATTGGAGGGCCAAGTTTTTCCCGCGTCTCAGTCTAATGTACATAGGTATATATTTGAAACATTTTATTTTCAGAAATTATTCCAATTTCTACTTGTTGCTCATCTTAGTATATTTTTCGTTAGACATGTTTTTATAGCAAATATATTGTATGTTCCACATTCCACAAAGAGAAGTAATGTTATAGAAGAAATTACGTTCCAATGCTAATGGAATCCAAAACTGTTATATTGCACTCGTCGAAAATGTCCGAAAATGAATTTTAGAAATTAAATCCACAAATAATTTCCACAGACGTCGTTTTATAGCAAATATTGCAAGTTCCACATACCGCAATAAGGAGACAAATTATAATAGAAATTGCGTTCCACTGCCTATGGAATCCAAAAACTGGTCGAAAATTATTTTAGGAAAATATCGTCCTTACTAATAAATATATTTATTTTTGCATAAATCCATGCAAATTTCGCTCTCGATTTGACTTTTTCCGCTCTAGAGGCCACATTTATATTTATATAGCTCCAATATTGATTTTTTCCTCTTTAGTAACCAGGAGCCGATTTTTCAATTTTCAAATTTGGCACAGTCCGCACGACTTTAGCCTTTCCCTTCTTTTTTATTTTACAAAATCCCCGTCTACCTGGAATGGAAAATCGTTCGTTAAAATATTCAATTAAATTAATATTTAATTTAACAAGTAAAACCAGAATTTGTTATGAAATTTCCAAATACGCTATAAATATGACTTGGGAGTCAAAACTCAGCTTTTCCCAGATATAAGCCTGTAACATGATTTATTACACCATCCGACAGGCTATATTACACTTGAACCGGATGATATACGTCGACAACTATAGGCGAAATGGAGTTAATTGGCGTTTTTACTATTTCATTTCCTCATCCAATAAAAAGACTACAAAGTTCCGAAGCATACGATTTTTCAAAAATTATTTTAAATACTTATTTGCACCGGCTCAAGTATAAAATTATAGAGAAGAAGATCATTCTTTCATCTGTATTAATTTAGTATTAACAACCATTCCAAATTTCCCTATTAAAAGGTAAAATATAAAAAGAAATATATAATCTAAGGGGGATATTGAAATGGTTGTTAATACCAAACGAAATCAGCAATTTGAAGTATATTTAATTTCGCTCCCTATATCATAGGGTGTGAATAAGTATTTAAAATATTTTTTAAAAAATTTTATTCTTTGGAACCTTTTAGTTCTGTGAAGGGACAACAGTATGAGGAAATGAAAAACTAACAAGTAAAAAGGCGTTAGGCCGAATCTTTTATACCCTCCCCACGGAGTATTCCACAGTATCGGTAGATTAGAGGTTGTCGACATTACACCGAAGTGCACTACCATAGTAGGAAAATTGCGATTCTTCATTATTATTATACTAATAGTCCTCTACTCTATATAATTATTGGTATGAAATCTTCAAAAATCTGCCCTAAATACTATTAGGTAGAAACAATTTCCCTCAAGCCCGATTTTCCCAATATGCAATTTCTTGATTCCATCCACAGCCTAAATGTTGAAAGTTGTAATATTGAAGATCCAATACATTTTAAAGTGGAATAAACACACTTAATTTCATGATTTTATTGGTACCAGTTTCTATCCTTTTTCCATTTTGCCCCTAAATCTACGAATTTAGACAAATTCGTACCTCTTATTTTACGTGTCTACATAGACAGACAGTGTAAATACTGAATATCATGATCCTAGCTACAATCGTTTGATTGTACACAAATTTAAGTCCATTTAGATCCTGATGCTCCGAATATCGGAAGATCTCTTTATTATTCGCGTCACCGCAGTCAGAGAAGTGTACATACCGAATTTCATTATTATAGCTCCAGCCGCTTGGTTGGTACCATTTTAATCCCCATTTACCCCATTTTTCGGCTAAAACTACAAATTAAAAAAAATGTTTTGTTTCGTATCTTCTCAATCCGATGAAAGTACACACCGAATTTCACGATTTCAACTTCATCTGTTTGGTAGGTACCATTTTTAACCCTCTTTTCAAATTGTATCCCTTAAAAGTACGAATTCTGAAAAATCCTTCTATTTTACGTAACTACGCAATTAGAGGGATGTACATTCCGAATTTCATGTTTCTAGCTGTTATCGTATCATTGGTACCATTTTTATCACTACTTGTCCCATTTCGCCCGTTAAAACGTTATTTTACTTTTTGGTGCTTTTACGCTTCAAGAGGAATGTACTCAATAAATTTCAAGTGCATATAAAACAGAAATTAAACAAGTAAGAAGGCGTTAAGTTCGACCGGGACGAATCTTATATACCCTCCATGATTTTAGCTGTTGTCTCATTGGTACCATATTTTATCCCTTTTTGTCCCATTTCGCCCGCCAAAACTTTTATTTTCTACAAGAGGAATATCAGCAACAAATTTTAACTGTATGACAATAAGAAATTTGATTAATAAGCCAAAGCTACCAATATTTACCAATATTTCTCTATATATATGTAATGGATATAATACTTCAATTCATAAAGTAAATATAAGGGAGCAATCATAAATACCCTAAATATTTGGGTATAGAGAGTGTACTTTCAGCTACAGTCGTTTGGTTGGTTGTATTTCCATCCTATTTTAATTTCAAAAGTATAAATTTTAAAAATACCTACATACGTACGCAGTATAAGACAACTTCATGATTCTACCAATTTTTGTCGTAAAAGCAAGAAAATAAAGTACAAATTTGGAAAAAATATTTTACGTGGCTATGCAGTCAGAGCAATGTATACACCGAATTCCATGAATTTCCAATTTTGCCCCCTCAAGAGTACGACTATCTAAAATCTCTTTATTTTACGTATCTACACAATTAGAGGGACGTACTCACTGAATTTCATCATTCTAGCTGTATTCGTTTAGTTGGTACTATTTTTATCCCCTGTAGCCATTGTATCCATTGAAAGTACGAATTTGGAAAAAACGTTTTATTGTTCGTGTCTACGCAGTCTGAGGAATGTATACTCCGAATTTCATGATTCTAGCTGCTGTCATTTGGTAGTTACTATTTTTATCCCCTTTTTCCATTTGAACCCCAAAGAGTACGAATTTTGGAAATTTCTTTTATTTTACGTGTCTACGCAATCAGAGGAATGTATATATCGAATTTCATTATTCTAGGTGCAGCCGTTAGGTTGGTACTATTTTTAGTACCTCTGTCCCCATTTAACCCCTCTAAAGTACGAATTTAGAAAAAATACTTTTATATTATGTATCTACTCTATTAGTGGAATGCACACGCCAAATTTCGTGTTTCTATCTGTTGTCGTTTGATAGGTACCATTTTTATCCCTTTTTGTCCCATTTCGGCCCCTACAAATAAAAATCACTCTATGTGCCCTTTTATGCTATAGAGGGAATGCGCATTGCAAATATCAACTAAATACAAGCTAATATGTTCAAAAAACATGCTGAAATACTCTAAATATTAGGGGTATTTTCAGTCCTTGTGAGGGAAAAAATTTTCCCTCTTGGCCGATTTCGTCCACTTTCAATCCCAACCGATCTACAACCATAAGACACATTTAGGAAAAATTTGAACCTCCTAGCTCATTTCGTTCGGCCGCTATCGTGCTTTCAACAGACAGACAGACAGACGGACAGACGGACAGACGGACATGGCTATATCGTCTTAGAATTTTACCACGACCCAGAATTTATATAAAGAGTGATTTTTTTGAGGTTAGGATTTTCATGCATTAGTATTTGACAGATCACGTGGGATTTCAGACATGGTGTCAAAGAGAAAGATGCTCAGTATGCTTTGACATTTCATCATGAATAGACTTACTAACGAGCAACGCTTGCAAATCATTGAATTTTATTATCAAAATGCGTGCTCTGTTAAGAAAGTTCAGAAAGAAAGAAATTGTGTTCAGCGACGAAGCTCATTTTTGGCTCAATGGGTACGTAAATAGGCAGAATTGTCGATTTTGGAGTGAATATCAGCCAGAAGCATTGCAAGAGCTACCAATGCATCCAGAAAAAGTCACAGTTGGGTGCGGTTTATGGGCTGGTGGCATCATTGGACCGTACTTCTTCAAAGATGATGCGAATCGTAACGTAACTGTGAATGGTGAGCGCTACCGTGAGATGATATCCAACTTTTTTTTGCCCAAAATGGAAGAACTGAACTTGGTTGACATGTGGTTTCAACAAGATGGCGCTACATGCCACACAGCTCGCGATTCTATGGCCATTTTGAGGGAAAACTTCGGAGAACAATTCATCTCAAGAAATGGACCGGTAAGTTGGCCACCAAGATCATGCGATTTGACGCCTTTAGACTATTTTTTGTGGGGCTACGTCAAGTCTAAAGTCTACAGAAATAAGCCAGCAACTATTCCAGCTTTGGAAGACAACATTTCCGAAGAAATTCGGGCTATTCCGGCCGAAATGCTCGAAAAAGTTGCCCAAAATTGGACTTTCCGAATGGACCACCTAAGACGCAGCCGCGGTCAACATTTAAATGAAATTATCTTCAAAAAGTAAATGTCATGGACCAATCTAACGTTTCAAATAAAGAACCGATGAGATTTTGCAAATTTTATGCGTTTTTTTTTTTTAAAAAAAGTTATCAAGCTCTTAAAAAATCACCCTTTACTTTATGGGGTCTCCGATGAATATTTTAAGGTGTTACAAACGGAATGACAAAATGAATATACCCCCATCCTTAGGTGGAGGGTATAAAAACGCCAATTAAGTGTTTTTTTGATAGTTTCATTATCACCCATTTCAAGAGTAACGACATTTTTTAAATCTTGTCGTACGGTTTTCAGTTGATCGCCGGATTTAAAAGGTTATTCGATGTTTCAAACGGTATATACGTTATTTAAGAAAATTTAAATTAATTTTCATTTTCTAAATAACTACGATCGTTAAACACAAGCTCCACTTTGCTAAAGTACACCTGTTCTCCTCGTCAGCATAGTAAGAGAAATTTTTTTCATAAACAGCTAAGTTAACTAAAACATACCCTGGTTCCAAAATCATTTATTTTTCAGAGACATTCGACTTCCAATCTTGCGTTAAAAAAACTTTAAGAATGCAATTGAAATTATGTTTGAATTCGAATTCAGCGCCTCAAATAACATCGTTTTGTTGTCATTTGTTTAAAATTTTATTTTTGAATAAGACCTTCAATCCATTGACTTTTTCGTTTGTGAATTGGTTTATAGTAAATATTACAAGTTCCACATTCCAAAGAGAGAACACAAGTTATAGTAGACTTACAATCCAATGCCTCTGCAATCCACAAACTGTTATAATGGACTCGTCTAAACTGGGCGAAAATGAATTTCAGTCATTAAATCCACAAAGTGGTATATGCAGAAGAGGACTTGCGCACTGCGCACGCAATACACTACTCTGCTGTCCCCACACCAAACACAGCACAGCATCCGTTAGAAGGATGCCTTCGAACACCAGGACTTGCACAAGCGAAAATCAGTTGCATTTTGTGGCTGCTCGTGGACGGTTGTAATCAGCGGATAACGAAAAGGATACGCTAAACTGTTGAGAAGTATTACAAAGGAAATAAAAATAACATGAGAATGTCATAAGAAAAGCTTAAAGCGTGAAAGAAAGAGAGTAAACAAGACAAAGAGCATAAAATTATAATCTCTCTCTGGTGGAATGAAGCAAAAAGTGCATTCAGTGATTGTAAAGTTTGCAGCTACACATGTTTGGTGGGAGAGTTAAAGCCAACGAGAGAGAGAAATAGAGCAGTGAATGGAATAACAAGTTGTGTTTGTGTAAAGTGCAGTCATAGAAAAAACGTAATTAAAATACAAAACAACAACAGCAACAATAACATGGTACCTATGTACAAAGGAGTACATAAAGTTCGTTCATATCTCTAAGCACCTACAAACAGACACACATACACACAGTTACAGTTAAGAGTTAAATACTCGCACTCATACATAGTTCGCTGCTATTCGGTTGTTGTTTTTGTTTCATCTTTGCCACCATCGCAGTCGTCGTCTCGGTGTGCTGCGAGTATTTGCATTTTTCTGCCATTTATGTTTTCCGTGTCGTATCTGCGAGCAGTGTTTCTGGAGATAGAAGAAAGGATAACGGCAGCGAGGATGTTGTTCCATTAAAGATAGAAGACACGCTCTCTCTCTCCGTCTGTCTGTCGGTTAACGTTGAAGTGAACGGTTGGTTGTCAATAAGTCGCGAAAGTACAAAAATAAAGAAAAACAAAAAATAAGTGGAGAATTAACAAAAAAATAAATTTTAAAAATTAAAAAAGAAGGCAAAGTGAAAAATAACAAATTTGAGTGATTCGAAAAAATAATATTCTATGATTTTGAGTGAAAATTGTTGAGAAAGAAAATTGAAATTGTGTTTTTGGAACAACTAAAGGATTTTCAAGTTGGAATGCATCAATTCATCACCTCCTTGGATGTATGATCGGAGAAAACCTTCAAAAAAGGTTGGTATTCTGCATTTCCCACGTTGCATGTGTTGGTGTGTGAATGTGAGTCGTGAGCCATGTTTTGTGAATTGGACTGTGTGCTCCAGATGTGTCTGAATGCCTGTGTGTGAGTGAAAATGTTGATAAATGAAAATATTACATATCCATATGTACATTCATATGTATGCATTTTACCGGCATTTTGTTTGCAACAATTTGCACATAAAACCAGTGTTGTCAATGTTGCGATTGGTATGACTGATGACATTTGAGGTCTTGCGAAGATTAGTTGAAACTATGGACTGGTATGCTTGAAAGAAATCTGAACAATTTTAGTGGACCTCCAATTTTCGGTATTAAAGTTGTGGAGTACGCCCCCATTTATGCTAACTGGCCAATATAAAAATATTATGAATAGATTTTTAGCGATTTTGTCTGACATCTGTTTCTACTAATAAATTCCAAAAATATTCATTTCAATGGAGACTTAAAGAATTATCTATTTACGAAAAGTGACCATTTCTACTTTGGTATTATGTTCTAGATTTTGAACAAATTGAATTTGTACAGTTGATATTAATTTTGAAGCAAGCAAGGAAAGGTTAAAATCAGAGCTGCGTATGTAATACCCTACCTTCTCTACAAATAAATTTGAGTTAAATTTATTTGCCTCAACTATAAAATCAAACGGTTAGTAAATAACAACAATACAATACAATAAATACCTAAAAACTATAAAAACAAAAATAAAAGAAATTCATAATAATAATAAAATTTAATAAATTAAAAAATGTGTACTGACAAAAGAACATAAAAGATTAAATAAAAATAGCGACAAGAACGCAATATATAATAATATATATAATAATATATAATAATAATAAAATAATAATTTAATGTTAATATTAAAATAATCGAGATAAAAGTTTTCGTGAAAATATAGAAACCACAAGATAAACGGTATAAATAACTCAGAAAAACTGTATTAAATATTAAAAAAGTAATGAAAGACTAAAGTCGGGCGGGCTGACTATATAATACCCTCCACTTTCTATCACATTACAATCCAATTCGGTGAAAAAGTGAAATCGGTCATACATCAGGTGAAATAGAACGAGTTCTGTCAAATTAAATAAAAAATTGAAAATTGATGTGGCTAATAGAAGACAAAAGTTAAATTACATTAACGACATTTGTATGGGGGCTATAGAAGCCTTGAACGACGTGACTCACTTACACCATATACTATGGTCACACCGTGCGATAATTCTATGTTTACTAATGGGCCTGAACAAGACCATATACATATGTACATATGAAACTAGAGGTCGTGTGTAGAAAAAACTTTCCACTTAGTTTCCCTTTGGTGATCCCTTCGCCTTTTTACTTTTAATTCCCAAAGGATACGTACATATGTTTTAATAATTTATTTTTATACTTTTGTGAGGAGAAGAATATATCGAGGTCTTATATTCATAAGTGGCTATGAACAAAAACACAACTTTTCAGGAGAGCGAAACAACTGATTTTCTCCTTAATTCTTCTACAGTTTAACCTGAAGAGGATTAATAATTGCTACGATTAAAAAGTTTCCGAAGTTTCCTATTATAAGCACATGGTCATCAATGCCAAAATATATATGTAAATAAGACTTATTGTAAACTCGATAACGTTTTTTTATGAAATTTTGGCAATGTTGTGTAGAAAACACATTTTCTGTGATGTACACAGCGAATTTAAAGATTCCAGCTTCATCCGTCAGATTGGTACCATTTTCATCCCTTTTTCCAAATTTTTACAAAAAGTGGATATTGCGGTAGGGCATGGTAAACAAAAAATACAAATTGGATATTTTTGGAAAATTCTCATTTTCGCTGCAAATATGGCTAAAATGATTTTCACATATGACATTTTTGTTTTATGATTTTCTCGCGATCTAGCCAACGGATCCGACTGAATTTTTATACCCTACACCACAGGGAATAATGTCTTTGTGCATTTGTTTGTAACACCCAAAAGGAAACGAGATAGACCCATCGTTTATTATACCGATCGACTTAGAATCACTTTTTGAGTCGATTTTGCAATGTCCGTCCGTCTGTCCATCTATTCTTGTAATCAAAGGCCAATTGTTATTAGAACTAAATGAAAATTTGCGCAACGAAGTTTTATGGGATAAGGTCGAACGCTATTTAATTTGAAGCAAATCGGTTCAGGTATGTATATTGCTACCATACAATGTCTCCTCCGATTTGACTCTTTCCGCTCTAGTAACCACAAACTTTGACAGATTTTTTAAAATTTGGAAAAACAGCTTATATTTCAACTAAGAACAGCTCTGGTAAAAATAGGATAGATCGGTTCAGATTTATATATAGCTCCCATACAAATGTCTCATCCGAGTTGACTCTTTCTGCTCTAGAAACCCCAAACTTTGACAGAATTTCTTCAAATTTGGCAAAACAACTTACATTTCAAATAAAAACAGCTCTGGTAAAAATAGAATAGTTCGGTTCAGATTTATATATAGCTTAGATTTATATTTAGCCATACAAATGTCTTCTCCGATTTGACTCTTTCCGCTCTAGAAACCACAAACTTTGACAGATTTTCTTCAAATTTGGAAAAACAACTTATATTTCAACTAAACACAGCTCTGATGAAAATGGGTCAGATGAGTTCATGTATATATATATATATATAGCTCCATTACAAATTTCGCTACTGAATTCATTATTTCCGCTCTAGAAATAGCATTTTTGAACAGATTTTCTTCTAATTCGGCACATCAGCTAATGTTTCAAATAGAAATTACTATAGCGAAAGTGGGTCACGTCGCTTCAGATTATGGATAGTATATTCTCCTGTTATAGCTGCATCATATATCACCCGGTTCAAATGTAATGACCTTTTTATATCCTACACCATAGGGTATAATGACTAAGTGTAGGGTATCATATAGTCGGCCACGCACGACTTCCTTCCTTACTTGTTGTTTGTGTATTAACCCATTATCGCCCAGCCAAATTGGTTTTCCGCTGTTTCTCACTGTCGACTGTTCGAACACTGGGTCATATGGGTATATGTAGGTAGCTAGTCTTGAATATCGCTGCAATTGTTGAAAAAATCAAAATTCGCGGTTGCAATTGCTTATATTTAAACTTTCTCTTACAAGATTCTGAAACTTTTCTGACGCAAATATTCCCCATGAAGTCAGCAATCATATGCCATAAAAATAGTTTTGGTATTCTTAATGTGATAAAAAGTTACGCGGGTTTTTCTAAAGTTACTTTTTACAATTTTTGACTTTACAGCCACCATATATCCTATTTTAGCCTGATAGCATGAGAACCAAAATGGTTTCCATTTCCCGGTTAAATGGTGGAATGTGATAGTACGATATGTCATAAATCTAGAAAAATGTTTTAAACAAAATCGTTGTAGCGAAAACCTTCGGTTATATCTTTCTCCATTTTTGAACTATTTTATTTCTATTATTTTTATGTTCATAGCCACTTTTGCAGTCAGAAACTAACGTGTGAGTGGATAGCCAAATCAGAAAAAATTAAAAAAATGGCTTTAGAAAAGAAATTTCTTCTCCAAATTTATATGACAGATGACATCCAAATCTGAGAATAGTTGGCATCAAAAACTCATTTTCGAGAAAATGGTTCATAGCCACTTATGAATATAAGCCCTCGACATGTTAAAAATACTTCAAATTGTATGACTCTATGTTTATTTGTTTAGCATTACCAATCATTTAAAATTTCCCCTTATTTTATTTATTTATTCATGTTTTGCTTGTTAAGGGGGAAAACTTGAAATGGTTCTTAATGCTGAACTAATACAGATAGAGGCGTGACATTCAGAGTACTTTTAACAGATATTTTCTCTTTCATTTGATAAATTAATAAAACAACTATATCCGTTGGAAATTAAAAGTCCTGTAAAAAATAGAAAAGATCACCAAATGAAAAACTAAGAACACATTTTTTCCACATGTGACCTCTAGTTTCATGTGTATATGGTCTTGTTCAGGTCCAAAAAATACTGTTGCACAGTGTTATAGGTGACGAATAAAATGTAGTTTCAAGCTTGACTAAAATCGAATAAAGTTTATAGTTTCTAGAGCGAAAAGAAGTCAAATCGGGAAGGATATTTAAATTTGCACAGAAAAAAAATAGAAATCAGTTTCAATTACGAAAATTGTATATTTGATAACTTTTTTCTTTAGTTTTCCTGTTATGACGAAAATATTAAAACCAATTACTAAATTTGTATCGGAGAATAACTGCGACCTGTACCCTGATTACAAGAATAGATGGATGGACGGACATGGCTAAATAGATTCAAAGAGTGATCGGTATACTGAACTATGGGTCTAGTTCTCTCCCATTTGGATGTTACAAACAAATGCACAAAGTCATAATACGCTAGTAGATGGTATACAAATACAACAAGTTTAAAGGACAGATATTACATATATTGACTTACTTAGCGCTAATAAGACTGGGTGGCAACGCTGCGATAAAAGGTTAAATTGTCAATCAATGCATAAACAAAATATTCAAAACATAATTTTATACTAACATTTTTTGACTTAGCATGAATAACTACCCAGCATAATTGGAAACAAATATCGTAATTATATTACGTTAGGTACTTTCGAAGTACCTTTAATCGATTTACTATCATTTTGGGAAGATAAATCCAATCATACACGGTTATATAAACTTTAAATTAAACGTACGGATTTCATTTTCACATAGAAATATAGGTATAAAAACAAGCGCACAATTGAGATAAAGTATTTTTTTGGCACGAAGAACACATTTAAATAGAGATAAATCGGAAAAAATAGTTTGTGTTATTTTTAATAGTTACACTTTCAGACAGTCCATATTATAGTTGAACCAGATGATATACATCTGAAACTATAGATGAAATAGAGTTAATTGCGTTTTTAGTTTTTAATTTTCTCATCCTGTTGCCCCTTAAAAAGTTGATTAAAAAGTTCCAAAGGATGCAATTTTTCAAAAATTATTTTTAATTCTTCTTCACAGCCAATGGCACCGGTATAAATACCAAATAAAAGAAGAGAACTTGTGCTAAAAATATTTTAAATTTCAATCTTCTATCTGTATTAGTTTAGTATGAACAAGCATTTAGAATTTTGTTTCTTAAAAACAACTAGAAAAACTAAAGTGTTAAATGTATATACATAGATGTTAATGCTGAATACGGACAGAAGCATAATGTTTGAAGAAATTTTAATTGACATTCGCCTCTTTCATTTGACACTAACACCGTTATCATAGAGTTCGAGCAAGTATATAATTTTTTTTTTTTGAAAATTGTATTCTTTGTAGTCCTGAGAAGGAGCAACAGGATGAGGAAATGAAAAACTAAAAACGCCAAGTAACTCCATTTTGCCTATAGTTTCATACATACGATTCAAGTGTAACGAGTTTTTTTAAAAATTGTCTAAAAAAATATTGGTGAAAAATATTTATGGATAAATGGCCATCTTTAAAGACGCGGGATAATTTAATAAAATCATGTTTTTTTTTTTAAATTTTTGCTTACATAGCTTTTGTTGGCTGGCGTCAAAACACATCACAAAACACAGACGGCAATCGTAATCGATAAAGTTTGTTCAATATTACACTGTGCTACTGTAAAAAGAATGAAGTACAAAACTCTGGGAAATGATATTATCTTTCTTTTAGGTGTTGTCGTGTAGAAAAAGAACCGCGGATTTTGGGTAAACATGATATTTAGAGATTAAGTAAAATCGTTTTAGCTACGCGAAGGTAAGAGATATAGCCATAATATTTCATGGGTAGTCATAAAACAAACGAATCTTTGGCGGAAAACCGCCCGGTCCGGTCTAGTTGTCACGAAAGTATACGAAATAGATGTCAACTTTGGCTGAAACTAGTAAAATGCAAAAATCTGCGAAATGGAACGGAATATTCTAAAGTGAATAATTTATCCAAAAATAGGATTAATGTAGCTTTCTATAGAGCATTTATACCATAAATTGTCATTATTGTTTTTTAATTGGCATAAATATTGGTCGCGAACGTACGATTTTTTCAGATGTTTTTTTTACTACTATCGATCTTTTCCTGGTGATCCTGGATATTATGTTCTTAATTGAATAATAAAATAATTACATATAAAAATGTTTTTCAAATTAGCTTTAAGTGAAAAATAAAATTTTCAAGATTTCAGACCTTTTCCTAATGAAACAACGGAGATATGCTACAAAATGCAAATAAAATACGATGATTTATTATTATAACATTTTAATTTTCGGTCCTTCGATGGAAATGTCCATATAATACTTCTCAAATATTAACGTATTTACATCCTTAGAAAATGTTATACCACGAAAATATTTAGTATTTTGAAAACTTTGCTGTAAAGAAAGAAACATTTTTTAGAGTTGTCTTTATTTTGCAACGTTTATCCAACTGTAGATATTGACATCACTGACATTGCATTGTTGCTGCTATACATCCCTTTTCGCCACCACCGCACAATTCAAAACTCGTGAGTGCATTTTATATGTATCGGCATTTGAGACCCCACCACCAGCTCACCTCACCCTGGTATTGAGGTAGGCAACAAACGATTTGTAGGGCAAAGAACTTTTCCATGGAATAAAAGTTTGAAAACAAATTAATTGAAATGAAACACAACCAGTCAACCGGCCGAAGAGTGTGGCTGAGATTGAGTTGCATTCCAATGTTCCAGCGAAAAGGTATTGAATGAGGAATTGATTTGCAGTCTACTGCAATGATATACCCATACAACACCCCCATTCGACCCCACCCCCACCACACATTACCTTTAAACCTGCAGACTGCAGTATGACTAACATTTGCTGTATTTTTATGACTCGCTTAAATGTAATCGAGGAAATTGTCAAAGAAAAATGCACTAACTTGCACGATGATTAATTGGTAATAATGATGCTAGGCTATTAAACAAATTGTTAATCTTGAAAGTGTTTGCGACATTTGTCGTCACTCTGTGCAACAGGCTACACTACTCTGTGGAACACGGTGTTATAAGTTAGTTTCGTGTCAAGTAAAGTAACACTTGGAAAGAAGCAATGTAATAGTGTCGCCTCGGATTTGACTTCTTGCGACCTAGAACTCATTTCTTTCATATTTTGCATATTTCATATGAGGCAATTAGTATGATAGTGGTCTAAGTCACACTTTATCCGTTTTGAGATATGCAATGGATTGGTTTTGTATTTTTCCGCCGAAGCACAAACATTTTTCTTTGCATATTCTACTACAACATATATTGAACGTTGGTACCTTTAAGGGAACCACTACTTTCAGAGGAGGCGCTGAAATTTTCAATTAGGAGAAAAATGGTCTCTCCAAATTGAAAAAATTAAACAAAATAATATTTTGTTCTAATTCGAAAAAATAATATTTCCTCACGAAAGATGAAAAAAAACACAAAATATTTCAATAAAAATTAAAAAATAATAAATATAAATATTTACGCGTTGTTCGTCTAAGAACTTTATATTGAAATTTATAAGATACTTTTCAAATACTTTCATTTTATATTTTATTCAAATTATCTGAATCATTTAAAGTTGGCATTATAAATAAATTATTTCCTTTGGGATAAAATTGGTACCAAGCACACGGAACCATCAAATTCAGTGTTTACACTCATCTGACTGCATAGCTGCATAAAAAAGGAGGACTTTTCCAATTTCGTACCTTTAGGGTCAAAATGATAAAAAAGGTACCAAGTAAACTTGTGAAGCTAGAAGTAGCTGTCGACATTCCACTGTGGATGAGAATGATAATGGATTTTCAAAGTTAGTGCATATCAAAATGTACAGACCAAATGGCTGTAGCTGAAATCAAGAAATTGCACATATAAGAAATCGGCACTGAGGGAAAATGTTTCTCCCTAATGAAGATTTTTTGAAGATTTCAAAATAATAATAGCGCGGATGAAAATAAAACAAGTAAAAACGGCGTTAAGTTCGGCCGGGCCGATATCCTCAACCATGAACTGCATTCCACAGAGGCTGTCGATTTTCGTAGAAGTGCAGTAATATTACAGGAAAATATAATTTGTTTAATATAGCCAAACCATATACAAATATTGAAAAAATAATTTTATAAATATATATAATATTTTTATTATTTCAAACCATGCATATAAGGCAAGGCTACCAATACGTCTACATATCGAAATATTATTTCAAATCAATTCAAATAATAAATATTCTTATATTTATATTTTCAAAAAGCTTAAATACCTGAAATATTGGTAGATAGTGGGTGCTACAGTTGGTTGTATTTCCAGTCCATTTTAATTCCAAAAGTACAAATTTTGCAAATCCATTATCTCATGTACATAGTTCTAAATAACCTAACTTCATGATTCAACCATTTTTTGTCGTAAAAGTTAAAAGTACGAATTTGGAAAAATCTTTTGATTTTGCTTGTCTACACAGTCAAAGGAATGTATACACCGTATTCCATGATTCTAGCTGCGGTCATTTGGTTGGTACCATTGTTAGGAAATTTACCAATTTAGGAAATTTCTCCCCTTAAGAGTACAACTTTCTAAAATCTCTTTATTTTACGTGTCTACGCAATTAGAGGGATGTACACACCGAATTGCATCATTTAGTTGTTACTATTTTTATCCCTGTGTACCCATTGTATCCCTTGAAAGTACGAATTTGAAAAAAAAACTTTTATTTTTGTGTCTACACAGTCAAAGGAATGTATACACGGAAAATCATTCTCGTAGCTGCAGCCGTTTGGTTGGTACCGTATTTATCCCTCTATTCCTATTTTACCCCTTAAAAGTACGAATTTGGAAAAAATACTTTTATATTATGTATCTACCCAATTAGAGGAATGTACACCCCGAATTTCGTGTTTCTAGCTGTTGTCGTTTAATATGTACCATTTTTTCACGCCCTACGAATAAAAATCACTTTATCGTGCATGTTTTTGTTATTGGGGGAATGCGAAGTTAGTATTGAAAAATATGGTTGAATACTCTAAAATATTAGGGGTTATTATGGATAGTTTTAGTCCTTGTGTGGGAAATTTTTTTCCCTTTAGGCCGATTTCACCCAGTTTCGAGCCCAACCGATCTACGACTATATGACGCATTTATGGACAATTTGGATGTCCTAGCTCCTTTCGTTTAGTTGTTAGCGTGCTTTCAACATACGGACGGACAAGGCTAGATCGTCTTAGAATTTTATGACGATCGAGAATATATATACTTGATAGGGTCTCAGGACGATATCTCAAGGTGTTACAAACGGAATGACAAATTTAGTATACCCCCATCTTGGAGGTGGAGGGTATAAAAATATTATCGAATTTTGTGTGAGTTGATCCTGTGTAAATAGTTGTGCAAAGATGGGCGGAAAGTGGGCGTGACCTTTCCCATACGAATTTAAAACCTGTTTTTGAGTATATTCGATCTATACTTATCCTTTTGCAAAGGTATGACGCCAAGAAACTTCACAGTTTAATTTGTATACACTCTTTGAGAGTATTATGTCTTTGTAACACCCAAAAGGAAACGAGTTAGAGTTAGTTTGTTATAAAATCGGATTAGTATCACTTTCTGAGTCGATTTAGCAATGTCCGTCTGTCCATCTATTGTTGTAATCAAATTACAGGTCGCAATTATAGTCCGATATTAACAAAAATTGGCACAAGTAAGTTTTTTGGATCAAGGATCAATGTCGCTCCCAATTTGACGACTACATATTTTACGATTTTTCTTCAAATTTGGTTTAATACCTAACTAACTAGAAACGCCTGTGGCGAAAGCGGGTTAGGTCGGTTCAGATTTAGATATAGCACCCATACAAATGTCGCTCCCGATATGACTTTTTCCGCTTTAGAAAACACGTATTTCGACCGATTTTCTTCAAGTTGGGCAAAACAACTTATAATCCATCTAAAAACACCTATGGTGAAAGTGGGTAAGATTGGTTCAGATTTAGATATAGCCCCAATACAAATGTTGCTCCCAAATGTTTAACCGATTTTGACTAAACTTTACATTTTATATTTCTCTTATAAACATACATTGTGAAAGCGGGTAACATCGTTACAGGTTTCAATATACCCCCATACAAATGTCGTATCCGATTTAAAATTTTTTGATAAACCACATACATTTACAGGATACAAAAATCCTTCCCGATTTCACTTTTTTACAGAATTGAATTGTAATAGGATAGAAAGTGGTGTGTATCATATAGTCGGCTCCGTCCATATAGTCGACTTTAGCCTTTCCTTACTTGTTTCACCATATGCTAACACACACTACTGTAATTTTGACTGATGTAAAATATAAAAAAATATAAAATATAAAATATAAAATAAAATATATAAATGTAAAATATATAATATAATAGCTGTACTATTAATTGTGACCGCAGCTGTATACAGTGCGCTTATGTGTACCTTATAATTTGAAATATTAAACAACGTAATGTGCATACAAATATCACAATTTTCTTAATACATTTTCGATGTAAAAACGACTACCTATAATCTGCCGGTAATACTGTGGCATGCTCTCCGTGATGTCCGAACTAAACGTCTCTTTACCTTTTTGCTAACGCAAAATAAAACTCATAAAAATATAAAACCAGATATTACTGGCATCCTTACGAACTAGAACTGGATGAACACCTATAAATAAATATAGAAGTTATGACTTTGCTTGTAGAAGTAAAATAATTTATTTATTTCAAAAGTCTATGGAAACATATCCTTACAGACTTGCTTAAAAACTAAAAGTAGTATAAATCTAAAATTTCAATAAATTTCTTGATAGCAAGCGATAAATCTAAAGCAAATTTCTTATTAATTAAATTGAATTCCTTCAATGATCTCAAAATAGGTTCATAACAAGAATAATAATTTCTATACACAGGAATATTAAAAAATTCAAAGAATCGAAGACACTTAGCACGAACGTTGAAGCCAATTCTACTAAGGAGTAAAGGACAATCAATAAGTCCGGAAATCAACTTGACACAAACAGAAAAGAACTTTTAGTTCTTCTATTGGCAAGGGTTTCCAAATGTATAAGCTTACATCGAGACTCAAATGTGGGAAAATGATTGGAAATACTTAAAGAAAATAAGGCAAATTTAATCAATTTTCTTTGCAATCTTATCAGTTTACATCATTAAAGAGAACATTAGAATCATATTCATATTTTGATCTAACAAAAGAAGTATACAATTTTTTTCGAATATATGGGTCATTAAATTCTTTACTATTTCTTTTAATGAAAGCAAGGACCGCATAAGCTTTTGGCAATATATAATTAAAATGAGCATTGAAATCTAACTTTGAATCAAACAAGACCCCAAGGTCTAACACGCGATTTACTATTTTCAAACATTGATTATTGATATTGTACTGCGAATCAATCATTCTAGTACGTCTAGTAAATGGAAGGTGATAACATTTAGAAAAAAATCAAAGGAAGATTATTTTGTTCACAACAATGGAAGACCCTATTCAAATTTTCCTGTAGAAATGCAATATCTGTAGAATCTGAAATATCTAAAAATATGTTAATGTCATCCGCATAAATTAAATATTTAGCAAAATGAAAACAACTATTTACATCATTTATAAATAAAATAAGTAATAAAGGACCTAAAATGCTACCCTGAGGGACCCCAGAGGAAGCTACGTACATATCAGATTTAAGCCCATCATCAGACACAAAACAAAGTCTATTAATGATATATGATTATATTCATTTAATAAGAGATATACATGGAATCCAATTTTAAAAGAAGAAATCAAAAGCTTTGCAATAATCTACATCAATAACATCTACTTGATATCCATTTTCAAAGCTGGAAATGCAATGATTAACGAAAGTAGTGAGATTATTTCATTTTTCATAAAACCGAGTTGCGATTCTGTTTTCAAATAATTATGTTACGTATGCTTTCCGTATTTGCTGAACTTGATTTCGTTACATGTGAACGGGAAAGAGCTTTTTCTTTAAATATGTCTTGTTTTCCAAAATTGTAGTATTAAATTATTAACAGTTCCTTTGACAAAAATTGGAATTTTAATGAACAAAAATTTAAATAAAATCTAAATAACATTTAGAATCCTTTTCGAGTTTGGAACATTAAAATAGATTAGATACTGTTATTCACACCTCTTCAAAATCATAGTAAACTTATGTTACAGCCAGTCGGGCGTAGCTAAACATGTGCTGTTTCGCTTAAGAGAATTTTGTTTTATTTAAAAAATCGTAGTATGCTGGTAACCACAAAACCATTTCCAAAATATATCTCACTGATGGAACATCATTTTTTTAGAAACCTGCGATTTTACTAAAGCTTAGAGAATATGCACGAAATGTACGCCTATTGTATCCACGCAAACATGCAAAAAAGAAATCTAATACCACCTGTGTTATTGGTTGCAGTACTGTGCGTCAAAGGAATACCTTTGACTCTGATCAAAGGTATTCCTTCCTTGTGATCGCCCTCCGCTATTGAAATTCCAACACATCACAACTGGAGTAGGCCGACCAAGGCAGATTTGGTCGGTCGTTGGCCACACTTCGGCATTGACCAAAGCGGCTTTGGCTGAGAAAAAAGAAAAATAGAACAGCGACCATTTGTGTACAAATATCCGTCCACTTCTTGTTATCCTCCCACAAACAATCGCTCCCGAATTTTAATTAAATATGTTGACGTCAGAATTTCGACGAACATTACGATGCTTTAATCGACTGGGATGTCATATTCAAGACGATTTGATTGAATATAATAAAAAGGACGGCAAGGATCAAGCCTCCTCCGCTCGCCAAATAACAAATGACACGTAGAGCTCATCTAATTAAGGCTACAAAACGAAACGGCACAAAACCAACGCACGTGTTCGTCCTTGTTTAGTGAAATTATGGACGAAAGAATGTTGAAAAGAACAAAGCCGAAGAAAGAACACCACAAAGGAGGCGACGGAGGCAGTCAAACATTGCGCAAAAACATGCGAGGGACAAAGTTCTTATGAGGCTGCTGCAAACGATGAAGAAAATAGCAAACAAATAAACAAAGTTATGAAAGTTAACAAAAAACAACCGAGAGAAAGAAAAAATTCCACAAAGAATAACGAGAACAAAGGAAAATTGAAAACAATTAAAATGCAATTTACTTGAAGAGGCGATACATGGGGTCGTCCGTCGGCTGGCAAACAGGACGAGAGTGTGTGGATGTGGATAAATTCTTGATTTCGGTGTATTGTACGGTGGAAGACGTTTTTAAATAACTCCGGGGAATACCATGCCTTCAAGACACAACGATTTGTTTATGTCCTTTTGTTTGTTCTTCCTTGCTCTTCTATCATGTAAATGCAAACATATATGTGTGTATGTATGAATGTGCGGGAAGGAGTGTGTGCCGTTTATTGGATTATTCATACAAAAAATGTTTGCCAACCACAATGTTGTTTTGCCTAGATCAAAGGATCCACACATATCCTTCGTCATAATCTCAGCGCTGTTATCAATTTTATGAACTATTGTCAAAGTTAATGGTTGTAAAATAACTTAATCCTTGCATTTATTTCTTAATAAGGGAACACCCTTAAACATTGCTGATCGGGGTGGGTATTAAATTGAATTTGCCAGCAACTCGAAGTTGAGGAAGTGTAGATTCCAAAACAACAAGTTGTAAAAAGTTGTAGGTTGTCTCCGAGAGTGAGTGGTTCCAAATCAAGACAAATTTAAATCGAACTTAAAATCATTTGTTTCGATGCGATGCAGTGAGAGAAGGATGAAACTTTTATTACATCGACTGCTGCCGTAGAGAAATTCCATATTAAAACAACGCGATTTTGCAAAATATCAAAGGAAAGGCTAAAGCCATACTTTTTCTTAGATTTTCTATGGTGTTAATAAAATAACAAGAAAAGACTATTCTGTTGACATTTGTAAGGAAGCAAAGGTGTTTTGAAAAGAAAAAATCCTAAAATATATAACCCATTTTTTCATTACTTTAATACTAAAACAGTCGATAAAAATACGACTTTAAATTTTTCAAAAATTCAATAATGTAATCATTTTGAAAAAAAAAAAAATAACTGGAGAAACAATTTCATTTTTTTTTCTTGAAACACATGTAAAACCAATGAGAATGGTGAGCGTGTTTTCTATTGTAAGATATTATGTTAGATGATTTGTATATCCTATATATATATATATAAAGGGTGATTTTTTAAGAGCTTGATAACTTTTTTTTTAAAAAAAACGCATAAAATTTGCAAAATCTCATCGGTTCTTTATTTGAAACGTTAGATTGGTCCATGACATTTACTTTTTGAAGATAATTTCATTTAAATGTTGACCGCGGCTGCGTCTTAGGTGGTCCATCCGCTTAGTCCAATTTTGGCATTTCCACGTTTTTGAGTAACAGAGACCCAATTGGTGCGAACGGCGACGAATCGAAAATTGGTGGTCATTATTAACACTGGCCGATACAGCTGCGATATTTTCTTCAGTTCGCACTCTACGTAAGCGTGTTGGTGGTTTAATGTCCAACAATGTAAATTTGGTGCGAAATTTAGTCACAATAGCCCGAATAGCCGCTTCAGTGGGTCGATTAAACTGACCATAAAATGGAAGCGCGCAATGAACTTTCTTAACAGAGCACGCATTTTGATAATAAAATTCAATAATTTGCAAGCGTTGTTCGTTTGTAAGACGATTCATGATGAAATGTCAAAGCATACTGAGCATCTTTCTCTTTGACACCATGTCTGAAATCCCACGTGATCTGTCAAATACTAATGCATGAAAATCCTAACCTCAAAAAAATCACTCTTTATATATATACTAGCAATACCCGCTGCTTCGCACACGAAAAAGCCAGTTATTTGTTAATTTTATCCGTTTTTTTGGATTGTATTTATTTAATTTTCTTTTGGTGGATATAGATAAATCTAAAATAGTAATTCGGAAACCTCCTATTAGCCAGCACTCACACACAGTCAAAGGAATGTGCTTGTGGATATGCACTATTTTAGCTGAACTACTTCGTATGAATACATTTTATAATTTTCTACCAAGTTTTGAACAACACATTACAACCATTTATATCCTCGATCTCATGTTTCTAGATTCAGGCAGCCAGTTTATAACTTTTTGCACTTCTTTCCCAAAAAGTACACATTTTGAAAAATCACTATAGGTAACATGTGTTTTTGCTTCCCCTAAAAATATGTACTTTATTTGGTAACACATTTATTCCTTGTTGTCCCGTATCCACATTTTAAGAACAAATTTTGAAATATCCATTTATGTTCCGCGCTTACGTAATTAAAGGATTGTACAGCATTTTTATCTCTTTTCGGACCGCGCACCCCTTAAAAGTACAAATTTCGAAAAATCAAACTACGACTATAGCTGAAATATTTTAGTTTGTACTATTTTTATCCCGCTCATTATTTATAAGTACAAAATTCGTTTAGATTTGCGCTTCTCGTTATCAGTGGAACTTACACACCACATTTCAAGACTATAGCTCCAACACTTTAGTTGGTACTACTTTTATCCCTTGTTGCTCACCCCTATAAGAAAATTTCGAAAAAATCAATTTTGATTGCGCTTTATACACTTTACTTTGTTTCTATATGGTGAGAGGAATTTACATACCAAATTTCACGATTCTAGTTGTAATACATTAGTTGGTACCATTTTTATCCATTTTTGTTCCGCTCGCCCCTTAAAAGTAAAAATTTCGAAAAAATCTAATTTTACTTTGTTTCTATATGGTGAGAGGAATTTACATACCAAATTTCACGTTTCTAGCTGTAATACTTTAGTTGTAACAGTACAAATTTCGAAAAATCCAATTTTACTTCGTTTCTATATCGTCAGAGGGATTTACATACCAAATTTCACGTTTCTAGCTGTAATACTTTAGTTGGTACCATTTTTATCCCTTTTTGTCCCGCTCGCCCCTTAAAAGTACAAATTTCGAAAATCCCTATTTGTAGCTCGTCTGCATGGTCATTTCAAGGAACTCACCGAATTTCATGTTTATAGCTACTGCCGTTTAGTCAGGACGAAGGTTCGATGTTTATCCCTTTTTGTCCCATTTTACCCCCTAAAAGTACGAATCTCGTAAAACACTTTCTTAGTCGACGTCTACGTCATATTTATATATATAAACAGAGTGACTGTTCACGTCCGATTTCCGATTTCCCGTTTTGATCCTAATGGTACGAATATCGAAAATTATCTTTATTTTTCGTGTCTACGCTGTCACAGCAATGTACACACCGAAATTCACTATTCCAACTGTAATCGCTTGATTGGTACCATTTCTATCCCTTTCGTCCCATTTTCCGTTTAAAAATACAAATTTCGAAAAATTCCTTTTCTTCACAGTCAGATGAATGTATACACTGAATTTCATGATTTCAACTTCAGCGGTTTGTTTGGTACCATTTTTATCCCTCTTTTCCAATTTTATCCCTTCAAAGTACGAATTTTGAAAAAGTGTTTCCAAAAATATTGTTTGTGCATTATTTGCCAAGAAAATATTATAATTAACAAAATGGGGAAATATGTTTCAAAAAATAGATTTTTCTTTTCTTTTTTACCACAGGAATGTAGTAATACTTTCTGGATAAAAAGTCAATATTGTTGATCACCATCAATGACAAAATCTTGTAAAACATAGTATAAATAATGATTTAAATAAACATATTTTAACACGTTGTAATTCACCTGGAAACATAGATGTGGACACATGACAACATCCTCACCGAATTGAATTGTAAAGTGGAGAGTATCATATAGTCGGCCTCGCCCGAATTTAGCCTTTCACTCCTTGCTTTTTATACCCTCCATCACAGGATGGAGGTTATAAATTTGTCATTCCGTTTCTATTCGTAGGGGGTGAAAGGGGGGAAAAGGGATATAAATGGTACCTATCAAACGACAACAGCTAGAAACACGAAAATCGGGGTGTACATTCCTCTCCCAGAAAAAAGGGACCGCACAAAGAAGTGAAAGAGCTGTTTATCTTGTGATTTGGATGTAGTGAAAATTGGGATCTTCACCAATGAATTTAACATTGAGTTGTCATAGGAGGGAAGTCCTTTATTTTGAAAGACTTAAAAGTTATTTTAAAGTGGTGCAAAGGAACCCCCTTTTCACTGGTTTCCATTTATGTTTTCAAAAATCCGCCGCTACCGGGGGTAGAACAGCGGACCTTCTGGTTGCTACTACGGCACTCTAACCATCTCAGCTATCCTCCGTTCTGAGTGGTGAATAACTAAAACAAATATTTAGTTCGGTAGAACTGACAATAGGAAACTTAACAAAATATTTATTTAATATGAACTAATATATGACTCAAATAAATATAAACAATACTAATTAAATTTAGTATTAAATAAATTGACACTACTTAATTTTACTGATATTATGTAGTACAAATAATTAATAAAAATATGAAATATTTTAAGTACATTAAAAAAATAATAAATTTGTATTTTTTAAGCAAAAATTTTTAAATTGTTAAAAATTAAACATTATATATTTATAAAAGTAATAAAAAAATATAAAAAAAGTTTTTTTCCCGAGCCACGATTCGGACCAGAGACCTTCTGGGTGCAAAGCGGACACCTTACCTTTGTGACCTCATACTAAAAAATCGTTCCCATTCAGTTATGAAAATTCTATTCATAAAATGTTACGGAATATTAACATATTATAGACTTTTTGGAAGTTGTTTAAAAGAACTTCCTCAGAAGCGGGAAAATTCACATTTGGCTTTTGAGATGCGATTGAAATGTGCTTCCTACGGAAGTACTTCCAATTTTTTTGCTGGGTCTAATTTAGAAGATACATAATACAAAATCATTTTTTTCCAAATTCGTAGAGGGATAAAAATGGTAGCAACCAAACGGTTGCACCTAGACTAATGAAATTCCTCTGATTGCTTAGAATAATAATAAAATAAAATAAATTTTTCGATATTCGTACTTTTAGGGGGTAAAATGGGAAAAGGGCATAAAAAACATTACCAACATTACATTACATTATACATTCCTCTAACTACATAGATACGCAAAATAAAAAGATTTTTGCACTGGTAGCGAGCAAGTGGCTAGTATCATGAAGTTAGTTTATCTAGCACTGTGCACGTAAGTGATAAAAGATTTTCAAAATTTGTACTATAGGAGTTAAAGTAGGATAGAATGCAAAAAAATTAACATTTTTATACACTCCACGAGAGTATTATGTCTTTGTGCATTTGTTTGTAACACCCAAAAGGAAACGAGTTAGACCAACCGTTTATTATACAGATCTGCTTAGAATCACTTTCTGAGTCGATTTAGCAATGTCCGTCTGTCTGTCCGTCTGTCCATCTATTGTTGTAATCAAATTACAGGTCGCAATTATAGTCCGATCTTAACAAAAATTGACAAGTACGTTTTGTGGATCAAGGATAGGGTTTGGGGTCCGGGAATTCCCAAATCGTTTATCCCGGGAATTCCCGGAAAAATTTGAACGTGAATTCCTGGGAAAAAATTTTAAATTTCCCGGGAATACGGGAAAAATTAAAAAAATATTTTATTGATTTTTTGAGCACTAATTTAGATTTACTGTAGATTGGGAAATTTTATATATATTTTAAATTCATATATTTACATTATTGGCAATAGTAATGAACATTTCTTTACATTATATTACTGCAAAAAAAAAAAAACCTTTTTAAATTCGCTAAGTCGCTATTTTTGCGAAACACAGCTAGGGGAAAACACACTTTTTTTTGGGATATTTGCAGGATTTTTAATATAAATCGAAAATAACATACTGACAATACTATGGCTGACATAGTGTCAATACTTAACCCCTCGTGCTATCTGGTTTAACTTTAAATTTCCTGTTTTGCCAGAAAAATCTACGAGATAAAAGGTGAAAATATTCTTAATGAAGAATTTATTTTATATATGAAACCAGTAAGAAATGGTATAAAAATAGGGAAAACGTTAAAATTGTTCACATGGAAACTTTCGAGAGAAATCTAATAGGAATAGAAATATGTATATTCTACGGTATATTTAAATGACTTTCTGTAAGAACTAATGTTTCAATTTTTTATGAGTTTATTTAATTAATATTAATTTTTTGTAATGTTTCTATTGCTTTTACAGTTTAGAATATGTCCCCTAGGGCGTACCTCAAAAAAAAAGTTCGCCGTACACCTTCGAATATGAAGTATTATTGAAAGGTAGTTTCAAAAAAAAAATTTTTATTTTTTTATGCCGAACGTAGGGGTCGCGCTTTTACATTTTTCTATATAACTTGTATTTATAAACGGATTTTAAAGTGTGATACATCGCTGTTTTTGTCTCGACTAGGCCGATTTTTTTGTCTTTGAAGTCATTGAGCTCAAGCACCCCCTTCTGGTACTTACCCATCATTTCTCAGTTGCTACTACCCTAATGTACCACTCTAATAATCGAAAATTAAAGCTCGCATAAAATCATGAATCATGTTTGAGCTCAATGACTTCAAAGACAAAAAAATCGGACAAAAACATCGATGTATCACACTTTAAAATCCGTTTATAAATGCAGAAGTTATATAGAAAAATGTAAAAGCGCGACCCCTACGTTCGGCATAAAAAAATAAAAAAAATTTTTTTGAAACTACCTTTCAATAATACTTCATATTCGAAGGTGTACGGCGAACTTTTTTTTTTTTACTTGTAACCTGGTACGCTCTAATGTCCCCCGTTGCTGTTAAATATTTTCGTCTCTAGACGAATTAATCTTCTAAATTAAATACGTTCTCAGCCATACGAGTTATTGTTGTCAGGCACTTGTACCTATGATTTAAATGTCCAATTTTATGACGACAATTAGTCTAGAATAAAATATTTGTAAAATGAAAAATAATTTCTAAAATATTTTGACAAACACATTCGCTTAATTTGTAATATGTCAGTATTTTTGTAAGGAACATCCGCAACTAAATATTGTTATTTTAAACTATATTGGACATACCTAATATAAATTACTTTTCCCGGGAAATGAAAAAAGTCCGGGAAACCCTAATCAAGGACGAACACTATTTAATTTGAGGCAAGTCGGTTCAGATATAGATATAGCCCCCATACAAATGTCGCTCCCGATTTGACTTTTTCAGCTCTAGAAACTACAAAGTTTACCTAATTTTATTTAAATTGGGCACAACATCTGATAATCCAATTAGAAACATCTTTTCTGAAAGTGGGTAGGATCGGTTCAGATTTAGATATAGTACCCATACAAATGTCGCTCCCGATTTGACTTTTGCCGCTCTAGAAACCACATATTGTACCAGATTTCTTTAAAATTGGCACAACATCTTATAATCCAACTAATAACACCTGTGGCTAAAGTGGGTAAGATCGGTTCAGATTTAGATATAGCCCCAGTACAAATGTTGCTCCCATATGTTTAACCGATTGTGGCCAAACTATACATTGTATATTCACCTATTTCGGTCCAGGTTTCAATATACCCCACACAAATGTCCTTTCCGATTTAACATTTTTTGTCAAACACATACATTTACAGGATACACAAATCCTTTTCGTTTTTACTTTTTTACCGAATTGAATTGTATTCGGATAGAAAGTGGAGTGTATCATATAGTCGGAACCGCCCGACTTTAGCCTTTCCTTACTTGTTCTGTAATGTTACCGCGCTTCAACGAAAATCGAGTGCCTCTGTGAAATGCAATCCATTATGGAGTGTGTAAAAAGTTCGACTCGGCCGTTTTTATTTTTTTAATATAATTAAATAATAACTATTTAAATTTGGAGTAAAAAATTAAAATTACAAAACAACAATTCGCCATACATGCGGATGCCGTAGATACTGTGGGATGCAACCCATATTGGACGACGATCTCAACGCCGGCTCCACTTGTTTATGAGTCACATGTTCGTTATACGATTACGCTTTTACTACGTATCCACGGGCAACGTGCGTAAGCACAGAACCATGATACATAAACTCCGGCTGAATGTGTGCTCGGCCAATGTGACAAATCGACCGGGTGCCGACACAGCCATACATTCCAGTGTGCTTAGATGTGAGTATATATGTTTGGACGCATTTATGCGTAAATGTGTGCGGGTGCCCTGCATGTACATATAAAGAGTGATTTTTTTGAGGTTAGGATTTTCATGCATTAGTATTTGACAGATCACGTGGGATTTCAGACATGGTGTCAAAGAGAAAGATGCTCAGTATGCTTTGACATTTCATCATGAATCGTCTTACAAACGAACAACGCTTGCAAATTATTGAATTTTATTATCAAAATGCGTGCTCTGTTAAGAAAGTTCATTGCGCGCTTCCATTTTATGGTCAGTTTAATCGACCCACTGAAGCGGCTATTCGGGCTATTGTGACTAAATTTCGCACCAAATTTACATTGTTGGACATTAAACCACCAACACGCTTACGTAGAGTGCGAACTGAAGAAAATATCGCAGCTGTATCGGCCAGTGTTAATGATGACCACCAATTTTCGATTCGTCGCCGTTCGCACCAATTGGGTCTCTGTTACTCAAAAACGTGGAAATGCCAAAATTGGACTAAGCGGATGGACCACCTAAGACGCAGCCGCGGTCAACATTTAAATGAAATTATCTTCAAAAAGTAAATGTCATGGACCAATCTAACGTTTCAAATAAAGAACCGATGAGATTTTGCAAATTTTATGCGTTTTTTTAAAAAAAAAAGTTATCAAGCTCTTAAAAAATCACCCTTTATTTGTCAATGTCCCACTACGTAGACGTAGTAGTAATCCATACTATACGAGTATGTACTGCCAGTACTATATACATATAGTTTGTTATGGTAGATATGTATGGATGTACGTGCGTAACTCTGTGTGAATGGACTGGTGTTATGTACAGGAGCGTACGCACAGCACACTCCCAGTGAAGAAGTGCAACGGAAATTGATTGTCATTTACAAACAAAACGTATCCGCTCACGTGTACACATAGAGACAGTCAACAAAGGGTAGTTAAACCAGAGGGTGCAGAGTTTTGAAACACCAGAACGTAAAGGCTTCAAAAACTTTCACAAATTAAAAACAATTTTTTAATGAAAAATGCTTTAAATAAAATTGACAAAGGTGCTATTGTAATTTTTTCCTAAAAAATATTCTCTAGAAAGCATATTCCCAATTTAAGGAACACTTAATCAGTCATTTTCACTCATAAGAGTGAAATAGGATAAATGTTGGCTATAAAGTAAAAAAGAATGTGAAAAGTTCCTTTAGAAAACCTGCGTAACATTCTACAATATAAAGAATGCCAAAATATTTTTTTGGCATATGATTGCTGATTAAATAGGGAATATTTGTTACAGAATACAATTTCCCGGGAAGTCTTTTTGTAAAACATTTTAATCTTTAAATGTCCTTTCTGAAAGAACCTTCTTGACAAAAGGCATAAATTGACCCGTAAAGAGAGGAGCAGGTGTTAAGATCTTCCACAAAAATGATTCTCGTAAAATACCGCAATATAGTCCTGAAAATAAGAATTCTCTCAGACATAGACTTTTTTCACATTAAAACTCAGTTTATTCTACCAAAATGATCTACTCAGTATGCCCTTTCAGAATTACGGGGTCGTTATTCTGTTCCAAAAACGCTGTTGGATAGTGTTATTATAGGAAATTTAATTATTCAAATAAATATTTAGCCAACTCATTATTTATACGATTTTTTAATAGCGTTTTTCGTGACAGAATAGAAACTTTTTGTAAACGTTGCCTGTTCATTAATTCGATAAAGCGGGAAATCACTGTATTGTTATTATTTTTTTTAATGTAACTTAGTGGACAAGTTACTGGATTTTTTAAATAAGTTTTTATACCCTCCACCTCTAGGGTAATATTGACCTGAGAACCTATAAAGTATATATATTCTTGATCGTCATAAAATTTTAAGTCGATCTAGCCATGTCCTTCCGTCTTTTGAAAGCACGCATCTAAACGAAAGGAGCTAGGAGGTCAAATTTCGCATAAATATGTCTTATAGTCATATATCGGTTGAGATTGAAACTGGGCGAAATTGGTCAAAAGAGAAAAATATTTCCATCACATATGTCTGCTTGTACTAGCTTGATATTGGGTATGTGCATTCTCCCGATAACAAAAACGTGCACCATACAACGATTTTTATTCGTAGGGGGAGAAATGGGGCAAAAAGGGATAAAAATTGTACATATCAAACGACAACAGCTGGAAACACGAAATTCGCTGTGTACATTCCTCTAATTTGTACTTTTAAGGGATAAAATGGGAATAGAGGGATAAAAATGTTACCAACCAAAACGACTAATGAAATTCGGTGTATACATTCCTCTGATAGCGTAGACACGTAAAATAGGAGGACTTTTCGAAAATCGTACTTTTTGGGGTTCAAATGGAAAAAGGGGATAAAAATAGTACCAACCAAATGACCGCAGATAGAGTCATGAAATTCGAAGTATACATTCCTCTGACTGCGTAGACACGTAAAATAAAAGGTTTTTTCCAAATTCGTACTTTCAAGGGATACAATGGATATATGGGATACAAATAGTACCAACTAAACGAAAACAGCTAGAATGATGAAATTCGGTGTGTACATCCCTCTAATTGCGTAGGCAAGTAAAATAAAGAGATTTTAGATAGTCGTACTCTTGAGGGCGTAAAATTGGAAAAAATGGATAAAAATGGTACCAACCAAATGGCCGCAACTAGAATCATGGAATGGACACGCAAAATATAAAGATTTTTCCAAGTTCGTACTTTTAGGCAAAATTGGTTGAATCGTGAAGTTAATTTATTTTGCACTATGTACGTACTTTTGGAATTAAAATAAAAATGTAGCACCCACTACCTACCAATATTTATGGTATTTAAGCTTTTTTGAAAATATAAATATAACAATATTTATGTTTTGAATTGACTTGAAGTATTATTTCGATATATACATATATATGTATAATAAGAATATTATATTTATTTTAGTTTTTTCGTTTGTATTTTTTTGGCCTGTAATCAATATTTGATTGAACTGTGATATTGTCAAGAACAGTTTGCTTCTATTTTTAATAAAATGCAAATTTATTTACTTGGTTGCAGACTACCACTATCATGATTTCGACCATGTCAAAGGTCTTTTCAAGTGACTTCGCAGCGACTTTAAAGAAAATTATATTTTCCTGTAATATTACTGCACTTCTACGAAAATCGACAGCCTCTGTGGAATGCAATCCATGATGGAGGGTATATAAAGTTCGGAGCGAACTTAACGCCGTTTTTACTTGTTAATGATCAAAATGACAGCTAAGAACGTATTTGCTTCAAGAAATATAGCGGCAATTTCCTTATTCCACCTACAAAATGTCTGTACCATTTTTATCAATTGTGTTCGCGTCCACAGTAGAATGCACACATCTAATTTCATGATTCTAGGTAAAGCCGTTTGGTTGGAACCACTTTTATTCGTTACTTTATTTTGACCCTAAAAGTACTAATTTAGAAAATTCTTTTTTTTTTGGCGCGTGTATACAGTCAGACAAGTGTAAACATTGGAGTTCAAGATTCTAGCTACAGTCGATTGGTTGGTACCAATTTTATCCCATTTTGATCTTAAAGGTACGAATGTTAAACGATCTTTTTTTTGAGGTATACGCAGTCATGCAATGAGCACACCGAATTTCACTATTAAAACTGCAGCCGTTTAGTTGCTAACATTTCTATCCCCTTTCGTCCCATTTTCCGCCTAAGGTGGAGGGTATAAAAATATGACCAAAATCGGTAGCAATATCTGTATTCCAGAGCGGTACGAAGAAAATCGGAAAGGAAATTTGCAGGAGTTTCATATCAAAACATGTACCGATGTAACTTAAAGGTGGATCTAGAATTATTCTTTATTTCTTGGTGTTACAAACTACATAACTTATAATACCATTGGATTAATACAATAATTAGCTCTTCCGGTTCATGTGAATTTGGGTATTTTTTCATACAATAGATTTCCAGATCCGTGATCGTAATGAAGGTAGGTTAGACATTTTTTCGGATAATTACTTTTTTTGATATATTTCCCCATTTTAGGAATTGCGAAAGTATCCAGCCAATGTGAGATGGACATGTCGATTAACATGGCAAGATCGTCTTAGAATTTGGCGATTGAGCTCAGATTGATATTTTAAAATGTCATAGAAGTAATGACAATTATAGTATGGCGTTGGTTGTAAAAACTGAATTTCCATAATATAGTGTTCCTATTTTATAACCCTTTGTACAATATAATGTACGGGTATATACATATACATACATATACACTTACACATACATACTTTCCACATACAGACTTTAAAATTGTTCATATATAAACATTGAATATAGCCGAATCAGACAAAGTCCAAATTGAAATAATTAAATTTATTGTACTTTCCAATTACTTGTGGGATCTTTTCTGTCCAAGAAAATTCACAATAGTTTTGGGCAAATTAGCCGTAAGTGACTTGCTTTGTCAACCATGTAAGTATGGGTACACACTACAATAGGTTGGTCCCTTGCTAGATGTCATTTGCTGCTATTTAAAACTCTCTATCAGTTCCACTGAATATTAATGCCTAATTGCCATGCAGGCGCACGCATCCATGTTCGACTGTATAAGTGGGAACTGCATGCGTGGAAATCTTCTATAAGTGGGACATTTTTGATGGTCCCTGCACGCTGTGTATGCGGGAACCTCTTTAAAAGGGGTTTGATAATTCGTTTGCTTCCTTGTGGATTTTTTCAATTGCATTACATCTTTTAGTGAGATTTCATACTAGATTTGTCATTGTGGTAATTTTTTCTCTTTTTAACTTTTTGACAATTGGAATTTTATGCAACGCATGCGCTCTTTAAATAAAATACGCCTAATGAATATCAGCGTTAAGTTGACAATTGTTCCAGAATTTCGAAAAGGGAAGACATAACTGCAAAAAGCCTTCGACGCTCCAAGATCCATAATATCAAGTATGCTTCAAAAGAGTGAAAGTGTACTGGTTTCATTAATGCCCCAGCGGGAAAATTTGGAAGGCCTCCCCTTAGAAGGCATTCTAAAATGCCTTCTCTTCGGATCCAAAACACATTCCTGTATGCCTTCTGAAAATAGGCATTCCAGAAGGCCTTCTTCGCGCATGCAAAAACATTCGGCACACATTCTCACCTCACTTCTCTAAGAGGGCCTACCAGAAGGCCTAATCATCAGTATTTAGAAATCCTATACTCATTCTTGACTGCCTTCTTTGAGAAGGCATTTAGAAAGACCTTCTCATGTCCTATTAGGTAGATCCAATGGACATTCTTCATTGCCTTCCTTTAGAAGGCCTGCTAGCATGCTGGGAAAATGAAGGCAGTACGGTTGGTGTCGATTTTATTAGTTTTACGAGTTTTATGAAATCTATTTTCACAATTCTCTTGATTTGAGCTCAATTAAAATATCCATCAAAGGCTCAATAGATTTCTTTACGCTCTAGAAGACAGATATATCTGATAATTTCTCGGTGTTACAAAGTGTAGAATTAATTATAAAATGTGGAATTAGGGAAGACCTTTATTATTTAGATGTTTACGCTCACTAACATCCACTACAACATATTTATCGGGGATGAAACAGAAAAATATTTAACTCCCCTTCAAGAACAAACAAACAACTTTCTTACTTTTTTACTAAAATATTTATCATATCCTTCATAATTTCTTCAGAAATTAATATTATTACACGTCCGACACCCATTCCTGAAGGCCTTCCCATTAGATGCTACTCGATCCATAACTCATGCTTGCTTGCCTTCTTCGGATAGGCATGTTAGAAGGCCTTGCGAGAGAAGGCTGCGCGGAAGGTGTTCGATTTATATTTAGAAGCGAGAGGGAAGGCCTTGCTCTCCAATCTTACCTTGCGAGAGAAGGCAGCTCGGAAGGTGTTCGATTTATAGAAGCGTGAGGGAAGGCCTTGCTCTCCAATCTTACCCTGTGTTAATTTTAAATGAGTATAAAATGCAACAAGCATGTCTTGTGCCTCCCTAAGAATGCTTTGGTGAAGGCCTTGCGTAAGCCTTCTTTTTCCCGCTGGGGCGTCATGCATGATATTCTTTTGTGTGTATATGTGGTTTTTGATAGTATACAAATTCCTCTGTGGGTCACTTGGATTTAGAATTCTTGTTGCTGCAAAGTAAATTAAGAGAGTTGGCTGCTAACCTAGTAAGCAGGATCACTACGCCAAAATGCACTCACTTCATTACAACAATTACACTAAATAAATACGAACTGAATTTAATCACAAACTTCAGAGGTACAGATGGACTCAGGTGGCGATTTATATCCAATCGTGGGCCCTACTCAATTTCTTGGTGTTAAAAATATTTGGCCTCATTCGTACTGTAGGGTATAACTATGCCACAAATGATTTCTAAAGTCAAGACGTTTGTACTAATTTTTCAAATTTTAATTAAGTTCTAAAAATTTCAAAATGATACTTTTGTACTGATAATACCATGCGACAATTCTTTTTGGGCCAGAACAAGACCACATGCACATGAAACTAGAGATAATATGTAGAAAACTGCGTAGTCAGTTTTTTATTTGGTGATATTTCCTTCTTTTTATAGGACTTTTAATTTCCAAAGGATATAATAATTTATTTTCATACTTTGGATACACATGCGATATGGGTATCAAATGAAAGAGAAGAATGTCTGTTAAAATACTAACACTACCTGTATTAGTTTAACAATAACAAGCATTTCAAGTTTTACCCTTGAATAGTGAAAGATAAATAAACTAAATAAATAAAGGGGAAAACTTTAAATTGTTGTTAATGCTAAACTAATAATAATAAAATGAATAAAATATAAAAACCAGTTTTTAACAGATGTTCTTCTTTTTCATTCGATATCAATACCGCCTTTGTATTACTCGTTTAAGTATGGAAAGAAATTATATAAACATCTATATCCTTTGGAAATTAAAAGTCATGTAAAAAGGAGAAAGCATCACCAAATGAAAAATTTAGAACACCGTTTTTCTACATATGATCTCTAGTTTCACAAGTATATGGTCTTGTTCAGGTCCAATAAAATAAATGTAATATTGTCGCACGGTGCAATTTAGTAGTGTTTTCGATATCTATATTTATAAAAGAGAATGCCGTCCGTGTGAACACGCAAAACTTTATAACGGATCGTCTGATTTTCACGATTTTGGGCTTGATGAATTCGTGTTGGCCCAAGGAAGGACATAGGATGTAGGACAATTTCCAGAAAAATATAAAATCCGGGAAGATTTTAACGAAAATTTTACTGTTTTTTTTTTGTGAGTTTAACAAAACCAAATAATATTTCGAATGTTTTAAATTTTTTTCAAACCACGATAATATCAATATGATAAGATCAATATGAAACCTGCTTTTAATTTTACCATTTGTATTTTGCCTGGCGAAGCGGGCGGGGTTCAGCTAGTTTTAACTAAAATTAAAATATTTCATTTCACAAAGTTGTCAAATGTCTCATTTACTATTTTTCGAAAATCTCTCACCAAAAACTATGAAGTATTTTCAGAACAAATTACATGTGTGCAATATGTATAATTTTTACCGGTTATATACTATATACAGTGAATATATAATGGGTAGGTATTTATCGATACAGAAAACTGCAACGAGAAAATGACAAAATATACATTTGTCCATGTATGTGTATATTCGGGAGTTTGTGGATTTCCGGTTTATTGTCGCAGACAATATTCGATACATACTGCACGTATGGCAACTACATATGGACATGCATACATATATGCGGACTATATGCAAACTGATATTTTGGATTTTTATTTCGCATGTTTCGGTTCTATATACACACATTTGTTGGGTGAAAAAGACGAGGCGAGCGAGGCAAGCGTATCAAATACTACTACGTCTACGATGGGCATATCCAAAAATGTGCAACAAAATACTATGATGCCACAGCAGACCGCATGCTCATACGTATGGAAATAACACTATGTCCTGACCAACGTCGCAGTCATCACCAGAATCATCATCATCCTCGTAGTCATGTGGAACAGAACACCATCAACATCAACATCATCATCAGCATTGCCATTGCCGGTATCATCACAGAAAATGGTTCACAGAGTGTTGCATCATTTCCATGTATCGCATCTGAATAGCCTGTCTGTCGTCTGTGGCATATGAACGTATTAAAGTGGACATGCACACAAAACAACCGAAAATGGAAAACAACAGCTGAAACTACAAACCGAGTGAAATTTTACTAGTACTACTAGAGCAGTAGTAGTAGTACAGGTCCTGCCACACCGAACCCAAGCGTTCGGCACTTCACCGCACAAGTGTTGCCACCCTCCACAAGTGGCTGAATGATAGACCGACCATTACATGAGTGGTCTGCAATACAAAACTCTGGACACTAGGACGGACAACCACTCGCACATACATTTACATTGTATATACACTGCGATTCATTCGACTAGGGAATGAATGAAAGCGGTTCCGAACGAAGAAAAGTTATAGTACTCCATAATGCAGGGACTTCGTATAGAAACCAAAAATAAAATTTATGTAGTGATAGATAGACATATATCAGGATTTTTAAAAAAATTATGATTTTAGAGGTTATATAAATTTGTACTAGCAACGCGAAAGTAAAAGACATACCCCAAAATAGTTTGTGGGTGGTCATAGAACCAACCAAGTTTTTTTCGACTTGGCAACATATGGGACAAATACAAAAAAATAAAGGAAAGCAAAGTTATTCTTTAAAGGTCTTTAAGGGGAAAATTTTACGAAATTGTTTTGCATTTTTTGAAGAATTTGTTACAAACAAAAAACCAGGAGTTATAATAAAGCTATGAAACTGTTATATCTAATAAAACAAATTTGAGGAAAAATCTATTAAAGTTTATGAAAAAGAGTTGTACAAATACGAAGAGAAAATAAAATAATAATATATTTTTTTTAATTTTCAAAATATGAAAAAAGGTGGAAATATTTAGTTTTTTTTTCTGTGCGTTATAAACAATTACGTAAACTATGTCAAAAAATAATAATAATTTTCTCTTAAATTGTTCGATTTTCAATGTTAATACCTCAGAAATCGAAAATGTTTACTAGAACAAAAGTTATTGAATTTTTGCCGTTGGATTTTGATTCTGAACCAAAATGCGCCTAATCAGTCATACGCCACCGAGTACCTCATGTTGCCGAAATACTCCTAGTTACTCATACGCCATCGGTACCAATACACTGAGTAGACCATACTAGAGACGGCCCGTCTCAGACGGGCGCGCACGTTCGCCAAGGAAGACATTGAATCACGTACTATATTCACGCACGAAAATTTTTCGTTACTCACGCTAAATCCGAAAAATATATTATTTAAACCACTTTGCGTTTTTGATATTTGTTTAAAATTACTAGTATATTAGTAATGCAAAAGAAGATAACAATAATCGACTAAAAGTCAAAGTTGAAAACAAAACACAGCCCAAGAAACCGCCATTCTGCATATTTTAATTGAACCAATTGAACCGTGTTTTAAATAATAGGAGAATTAGAATGGAACATAATAGCGACCCTATAATTCTGAAAGGGCAGAATAAACAGATAGTCCAGCTGGTCGGAATTTCTTTTCACAGTGGATCAAAGTTTTCATTTTTTGGTCGAAGGGAGCAATATAATAAGAGAGAAAATTGTTGTAGGCTAATGCCTGAGAGAATTCTTATAGTCAGAACTATATTCTGGAATTTTATGAGGATTATTATCAAAAAATGGCCTTTCAAAAAGGACATGTATGGATTAAAATGTAAATGAAAATATTTGTCGGAAAATTTAAGTGGGCGACACCAAAGTTGTAAATAGAGCTCTTCACGCTAAAATGGCAAAATTGTATGTTGATTTATACAACAAAATTATTAGGGTTAAAATTGGTCCCTTTTTTGGAATATATATATATATATATATATATTAGAGGGCAGATTTAGTCAATTGCTATTCCCTGAACAAAATCATTGCATGCATTTCTTCCATTTTCAAAACAAGTAAGGAAAGTTAAGTTATATGATAACATACACCTAGTCAATATACCCGGTGGTGTAGGGTATAGAAACGTCGTTACATTTGAATCTACAAATTACATACTTTTAACTGTATTTGTAAGAAAATTTGAACACAAACTTTGAATAAGAGCTATATATAAATCTAAACCGATCTAAACATTTTAGCATAGGTTTTCTGAAATATAAGACGCTTTCCCAAATTGTAAGCAAATCTGTTCAAATATGCTATTTTTAAAGCAGAAATAGCCAATGCAGTGTCGAAAATTGTATTGGAGCTATATATATATATATCTGAACCGATTTGGCTCATTTTTATCTGAGCTGTTTCTAGTTTAAATATAATATGTTTTGCAAATTTGAAGGAGATCTGTTAAAATATGTGTTTTTTAGAGCGGAAAGAGTCAAATTTAAACAAATCTGTTCAAATATGCTATTTTTAAAGCAGAAATAATCAATTTAATGTCGAAAATTGTATTGGAGCTATATATATCTGAACCGATCTGGAGTCAAATCATAGGAGACATTTGTATGGGAGCTATATATAAATCTGAACCGATCTGGTCTATTTTTACCAGAACTATTTTTAGTTGAAATATATGACGTTTTGCCAAATTTGAAGAAAATCTGTTGAAATATGTGGTTTCTAGAGCGGAAAAAGTAAAATCGGAAGCAAAATTTGTATGGGAGCTATATCTAAATCTGAACCGATTTGCTTCAAATTAAATAACGTTCGTCCTATCCCATAAAACTTCGTTGTGCAAAGTTTCATTTAGTTCTAACAACAATTGCGACCTGGACTTTGATTACAAGAATAGATGGACAGACGGACGGACGGACATCGCTAAATCGGCTCAAAAAGTGATTTTAAGATCGGTATAATAAACGATGGGTCTTTCTCGCTTTTCGTTTTCGCTGGAGATATGGCTAAAATGATTTGTAGGCATGTCATTTTTGATTTGTAATTTTCTCGCGATCTATCCAACGGATCCGGCTGATTTTTGCATGCCTATTAAGAACCAATGTCGCTTGTAACATATACGTAGTACTCTCGAAAAAAGCTGCAATTGTTTATTTATTTCAACTTTCTCTATCTGGGTTTCTAAAATAATTCTGTCACAAATACTCCCTGTTTAGTCAACAATTATATGCCAACAAAAATATTTTAGTGTTCTCTATATGATAGAGACAACGCGGGGTTTTCTAAAGGCGCGTTTCACAATTTTTGACTTTACAGCCAAAATTTATCCTTAATTTAGTCTGGATATACAAGCAAGATGTTATAAATGTAGATCTGATGAAATACGATATATGATAATACGATACACCGTAGTCAACTTTTTAGAAACTGCTAAAATAAGAGTGGAATATGATAAAATTTGGCTGTAAAAAACTCTTTTCGAAATACCAAAATATTTTTATACACTCCACGAGAGTATTATGTCTTTGTGCATTTGTTTGTAACACGCAAAAGGAAGGGAGATAGACCAATTGTTAATTATACCGATCGACTTAGAATCACTTTTTGAATCGATTTAGCAATGTCCGTCTGTCCATCCATTCTTGTAATCACGATACAGGGCGAAAGTGTAGCTAGAACCGAATGCAACTTTGCACAACAAAGTTTTTCGGGACGAATTTTCACCGAAAGTGAGCATAACACGTTATATTTGAACTTATTGTGAAAGTGAGTCACTTCAGTCCATGTTTGGATATAGCCCCGACACAAATATTCTTCTCCATTTGACAAATTGGACCTGGTCATATTAGCCTATGATTAGGAAACATACCAAAATTCTTCCCGTTTTCACTTTTTTACCGAGTTGAATTGTATTCGGATAGAAAGTGGAGTGTATTAAATAGTCGGCCCCGCCCGACTTTAACCTTTCCTTACTAGTTTAGCATAATAAAAATGGTACCAACTAAAGTATTGCAACTAGAATTTTGATATTTGATGTGTAAGTTCTTCTGACCATGCATAAGTGCAGTAAAATTGGATTTTTCGAAATTTGTACTTATAAGAGGTGAGCGTGATAAAAAGGGATAAAAATAGTACTAACTAAATTATTAGCGAGAATCGTGAAATTTGGTATGTAAATTCCTCTGACCATGAAACGCGCATTAAAATTGGATTTTTTCAAAATTTGTACTCTTAAAGGTTACGAGGGACAAAAAGGAATAATAATGGTACTAATTAAAGTATTGCAGCTATAGTCGTGAAATTTGGTGTGTAAATTCCTCTGACAAGGTGGAAGCGCAAATCCTAATGGATTTTTTCGAAATTTATACCTATAAGGTGTGAGCGGGGCAAAAATGGATAAAAATGGTACCAACTAAAATATTGTTGCTATAGTCGTGAAATTTGGTGCGTAAATTCCTTTGACAACGTAGACTTGCAACATAAATAGATTTTTCGAAATTTATACTTGTAAGGGGAGAGCGGGACCAAAAGGGATAAAAATGGTTTGTCATTGCTATGATTGAGATATCTTTACTAATGGTGTGGCCAATCTAGGTCCATTTACGACGGCTGAAAGTAGTTTCTTCTCAACTGGTCTAATGTTTATAATCAATTGATATTCCCTGGAATAGAAAATTTCCGAACTCTCAAAATGTTTAGTCCTTTATAGGTTATTTACCTTATATGTCCTTATGCTGGCGATGCACTGGGCAAGTATTTCTCTGCATTTATCCGTCCATTGCTACAGACGATTGTGGAAAATTGCATGTCCATGTGCTTGTGTCAATTTTACATGAAACGATCGATAGTTGCCGCCGCAACCATACAACATATCCGTAGATATCCGTGGAATGCACATGCTACCATCAGTTGCATGTGCACACATACGCACATGAAGGGAGGAGTATGTACATATGTATGCATATATTGTTACCCATGGAGCATGGATGCAGATGCTCAAGTGGCTCTGCATATAGTGGCGGCAGTTTGATAACGATAATGATATTATAGTACAAATGTCCGCACATGGTTGTGATGTAGTAAAATTTGCATGAACTACACACATGGACATTCGTACACATATACATGCCGGTTATGGTTGCAGTGAATGGTGTGGCAATGTTCTGCATTTATACATATATTGAAGTACATATGTATGGATGTACATGCACTACATATGTACATATATATACATATAAGGTGTGTATCCATATTTTCATATCTACGATATCTACCATTCATTGCCTCATAGTTTTATGTGCACATGCGGTCAGTCCTTGCATATATAGGGTGATTTTTTAAGAGCTTGATAACTTTTTTAAAAAAAAAAACGCATAAAATTTGCAAAATCTCATCGGTTCTTTATTTGAAACGTTAGATTGGTCCATGACATTTACTTTTTGAAGATAATTTCATTTAAATGTTGACCGCGGCTGCGTCTTAGGTGGTCCATTCGGAAAGTCCAATTTTGGGCAACTTTTTCGAGCATTTCGGCCGGAATAGCCCGAATTTCTTCGGAAATGTTGTCTTCCAAAGCTGGAATAGTTGCTGGCTTATTTCTGTAGACTTTAGACTTGACGTAGCCCCACAAAAAATAGTCTAAAGGCGTCAAATCGCATGATCTTGGTGGCCAACTTACCGGTCCATTTCTTGAGATGAATTGTTCTCCGAAGTTTTCCCTCAAAATGGCCATAGAATCGCGAGCTGTGTGGCATGTAGTGCCATCTTGTTGAAACCACATGTCAACCAAGTTCAGTTCTTCCATTTTTGGCAACAAAAAGTTTGTTAGCATCGAACGATAGCGATCGCCATTCACCGTAACGTTGCGTCCAACAGCATCTTTGAAAAAATACGGTCCAATGATTCCACCAGCGTACAAACCACACCAAACAGTGCATTTTTCGGGATGCATGGGCAGTTCTTGAACGGCTTCTGGTTGCTCTTCACTCCAAATGCGGCAATTTTGTTTATTTACGTAGCCATTCAACCAGAAATGAGCCTCATCGCTGAACAAAATTTGTCGATAAAAAAGCGGATTTTCACATTTCGAACCGAACACTGATTTTGGTAATAAAATTCAATGATTTGCAAGCGTTGCTCGTTAGTAAGTCTATTCATGATGAAATGTCAAAGCATACTGAGCATCTTTCTCTTTGACACCATGTCTGAAATCCCACGTGATCTGTCAAATACTAATGCATGAAAATCCTAACCTCAAAAAAATCACTCTTTATATGAACACTCATACATTAATGCACATGTGCATTAACGTGTCCCGAAAGGCAATCCAGTTCTGGACTAAAAACAAGATTAGATTACAAGATTAGCTTGTAAGTTGAACATTTGTACATATATATATACATATGTATATTCAAGATCACATAAAAGATCAATATGATTTTTTGGTTTGTATGCGTTAGGACGTTGTTAAAGTTTTGTTGAGATCCAACATTCCACAGGCTTCTATACCCCATGTACTTTGTAGATTTAAAAAATTTGGCTACAGATACTTTTTACAAAATCTCGAAACTATAAGAACTATGTCTGCGTTTCATATATGACGATTTTTGAAAGAGAGTGTGAATTTTTCACTTTTTAATAGGGAAAAATACATAAATAATATAGAAAATATCATTAATATTTCAAGTATTTAAACATGTTTATACCCTCCGCTAGGGTATTATGTATTTGTGCATTTGTTTGTAACACTCAAATGTAAACGAGATAGACCCATCGCTTATTATTCAGATCGGTTTAGAATCACTTTCTGAGTCGATTTACCAATGTCGGTCTGTCTGTCCATATATTGTCTTAATCAAAGTACAGGTCATAATTATTCTCCGATCCTAACAAAAATTGACAGAGGCAAGTTCTGCGGGCCAAGGACGAACGCTTTTTAAATTGAAGCAAATCGGTTCAGATTTAGATATAGCTGTCACACAAATAACTAACTAAATATAACTAAACCAAACTATGTAAATATAACTATAACTAAACTAGAAATATCTATGGTGAAAGTGAGTAAGATCGGTTCAGACTTAGATATAGCTCCCAGAGAAATTTTGCTCTGTATTTGACTTTTACCTTTCTAGAGACCACATGTTTCAGCCGATTTTCTTCAAATCCAGCACAATACCTTATTATTGAACTAGAAATATCTTTGGTGAAAATGGGTCAGATCGGTTCAGATTTAGATATAGCTCCCATAGAAATTTCGCTCTCTATTTGACTTTTTCTATATATGTTAACCGATCTTCTTATAATTTGCCGCAACATCTTAGGTCTGTTCGGATTTATATAGCTCCCATACAAATTTCGCTTTTGATTTGACCTTTTCCGTTCTAATGACCACATATATCAATGTTCTTAAAATTTGGCAGAGTACCTCATAATTCAACAAGAAACTTCTGTGGTGAATGTGGATCATATCGGTTCAGATTTAGATATAGCTCACATACAAATTTCGCTCTCGATTTGACTTTTCCCGCCCTACAGACCACATATTTTAACCGATTTTCTTCAAATTTGGCACAGTACCTTATAATTCAACCAGAAACATCTATGGTAAAAGTTGGTAAGATCGGTTCAGATTTATATATAGCTCCCATACGGATTTCGCTCTCCATTTGACTTTTTCCACCCTAGAGCCAACATATCAGTACCCATGCAAAAATCGTTCCCGATATCATTTTCTTCCATGAATTCAATTGTAAGGGGAAAAAAGTGGAGGGTATCAAATAGTCGGCCCCGCCCGACTTAAGCCTATTCGTACTTGTTTTCGAATATGTCTGCTTATATTTACCTGATATTTGGAATGTACATTTCATAAGCGTGCACCACAATGCGATTCTTATTTGATGGAGATGAAATGTGGCAAAAATTGAGTTTTTTTCAAATTTGTACTTTTAAGAGTATGAAATGGATATAGAGGGATAAAAATGGTACCAATAAAACGACTGCAAATATAATAATGGAATTCTATGTGTACATTCCTATTAGCAGGTACACGTAAAATAAAGAGATTTTAAAAATTTTTTACTTTTAGGAGGGGATAAATTTGGTACGACATAATGGCTGCAGCTGAAATAATGAAAATCAGTGTATATATAAAAAGGATAAATTGGATATTCATAAAGTTCGGCGTGTACATTCCTCTGATTGTGTAGACGCGCAACATAAAGGATTTTTTGTAAATTTTTACTTTTACGGAAAATGGAGTAAAGGGTGATAAATATGGTGCCAATCAAATGGCTGCAGCTTGAATCATGAAATTTTATTTATAAATTTCTCTGACTTCGTAGACGAGCAAAACAGAAGTCTTTCTTTCAAATTTCATAGGTTTGATTGTGTGCCTTTATAAAAGTCGTTTTGTTCTCAGAATATTTTCTGATGCACTTATAACCCTCCAAGCTTTTGATTTATTTACAGGATGAGAAAATAGAGTATTGTGCTTTTAGTTAAAGGTTTTAAAATCTTGCGTACATCGTGATTAGACATCTTGGAATTCTTCCGCATTATTATCATTCAATAAACTGGCTTCTATCCTTCGACTTCTTACCTGGCTTGTATTTATGAATCACTCATTATTGCCAACAACAATACACAATTGATTCGAACCATATATTTTAATTTCTTTTTTAATTAATAACACTGTCCAACAGCATTTTTGGAACAGAATAGCGACCCTATAATTCTGAAAGGGTATGTTGAGTAGATCATTTTTGTAGAACAAACTTATGGTCCAGCACGTCTGAGTTTTTTTTTACAGTGGGTCAAAGTTTTCATTTTTTGGTCGAAGGGAGCATAATACTATATGAAAAAAATGCTGTAGGTTAATGTCTGAGAGAATTCTTATGGTCAGAGTTGTATTGTGGAATTGTATGAGGATTATTTTTGTGGAAGATATTAACCCTCTAACTGGTCTCTTTATGGGTCAATTTGACCCTTTTTTCGAGAAAATCAAAAAATATCCTTTAAAAAAGGACATTTAAGGATTAAAATATTCTACGAAAATGTTTGCCGGAAAATTTCAGTGGGGGTCACCAAAGACACCATTGTTGTAAATAAAGCTCTGTACGATTAATTGGCAAAATTACACGCCAATACGAGAACTCAGTGTTCGGCCCGGCCGTACTTGACGACGTTTTTACCTGTTTTGTATATGTTGGCGTGTAATTTTGCCAATTAATCGTACAGAGCTTTATTTACAACAATGGTGTCTTTGGTGACCCCCACTGAAATTTTCCGGCAAACATTTTCGTAGAATATTTTAATCCTTAAATGTCCTTTTTTAAAGGATATTTTTTGATTTTCTCGAAAAAAGGGTCAAATTGACCCATAAAGAGACCAGTTAGAGGGCTAAGATCTTCCACAAAAATAATCCTCATACAATTCCACAATACAACTCTGACCATAAGAATTCTCTCAGACATTAACTTACAGCATTTTTTTCATATAGTATAATGCTCCCTTCGACCAAAAAATGAAAACTTTGACCTACTGTAAAAAAAAACTCAGACGTGCTGGACCATAAGTTGTTCTACAAAAATGATCTACTCAACATACCCTTTCAGAATTATGGGGTCGCTATTCTGTTCCATTCAAAAAGTCTTAATTTGTTCGACAGTGTAATTATTATTTTTTTTCGAAAGTGGCAATGTCTTTGTTTTGCATAAATTTTGATTAGAAACAAACAAACATTAAAGATTTCTTAAAAAAATGTACTCGATAATGTGAACAAGGCTTGTACACTCGACTCGAATTATTGCCGAAACTGTAGAACTCTCCAGACTTAGATAAGCCTGTGCGAAATTTCACCGAAATTGTTTAAGCCATTTAAAAGTGTCGGAATAATTTTTCGTTTCTCTAAGGTTCGAGCTAGAACTGCGTCTTGTATTTTTTAGGAAAATATTAAAACTGACCGTAGGACATACGGACATTTATAAATGGACTATAAAATATATTCGGAGTCGATGGCAATAACTCGAATTTGATTTGGGTGTTACACACAATTGCACAGAGATATACAATTCTGTGGAGACTACATATGTGCCAGTTACAATGATAGTGGTCTAAGTCAAAAGTCTAAAAAATTGAGATATGCCAAATTCTCTCTTTACATTGATCAGATATCTAATTTAAGAACTTTTATTTTTGATATTTGTAAAAATGACATTTCTCATTTTGTGCACACCAAATTGATCTTTAGTTTTAGTTTGAAAGTGGACTAAGTCACACTAAATCCACTGACATTGATGTTTGGCGATGTAAACAAACACTTTTTATTTATAATGTCCACTTTAAGAGATTCGGATAGTTTGAATAACATATAAAATGAAATTATTTATTATTATTATTTTAAATAAAATATTTTGCGTTTCTTTCATTTTGGGTACGGAAATATTACTTTTGCGAATAAAATTAAAAATGTTGTTTGCTTATTTTTTATATATACGACTAATATAGCCTCAATCTCAGAGAACATACATATATACCGAAGTTATAAGGAATAAAATTGTATGTAGGGCAGCATAATTTGTGTGGAAGGTTCGTGTCACATGATCCCAGCTTCCACATTTATAAACAATTGTAAAAACATGATCAAATATCAAGTCATAGTGGATTCCATGCGCCAGTATAGAAGTTATAAAGGATTTAATATTACCTAGGATAGAGACAATTGTGTGGGAGGAACAAGAAGGGGCGTGGCTAAAGCGTAAATATTTTTTAGGTTTAAAGTGATTATAAAAATATTTTTAAATATCCAATTGCAAATGATTTCGACAAACCGTATGGATGTTATATCGGTTTTATTGTAACTAAAATTTATGCCACTTTGTGTGGGAGGTACAAGAAGGGGTGTGGTAATTTTGCCTATATTTCAAGCGAATGTAACCAGTAAAAAAGCATTGCTAAATATCAAATTTCACAGTATTCCGATCATCAGTATAGGAGTTATAACAGCATTAAATTTAATTAGTTTTGCGTGACTTGTGTGGGAGAACTGGAAGGGCGTGGCAAAACCCGTGATATTTATTACACATAGTGTGACTATAAAAACATTATCAAATACCAAAAAATATCTGATTCCGAATATCCGTGTGGAAGTTACATTGGTTTTAATTTAACACCAGAAGGGGCGTGGCAATTTCGCCCATTTTCGAACATAAACTAAGTTTGGGAAAAGTACTACCATGTGCAAAGTTTGAATCGTTTCCGTAACTCCTTTCGAGAGTTATCGTGTACACCAGCCAGCTAGACGGACGGACATGGCTTAAGCAGCTTAAAAAGTCGTGAAGCGGATTTCTTCCAAAAATACTTGGGGTCTTAAGTCACTCCTTCAATGCATTACACTTTTTATCATATATACCCTCCTACTCTGTAGAGTGAGAGTATAATTACTGTATTCAATTGTTAATGCCCTTTAACGGTATGTAACTCTTCGCTACTTTTTGATCTATTATACTCTGTTCTAAGTTCGTACACGTATCCCTTTGTCGGAACACCTTAATGTGCTTGAGTATGGTATGCGATACATATGTATGGGCGAGCAGGTCTATGTACGGAGAGAACAATACAATTGAAAAATCGATAAAATGCAAAATGCCGGCCGGCATTTTCCAAAGAAATTTTAATTTAAAAGTGTTCTTTATTGTTCATGTTGCATGTTGCAAGAAGGCCCACAGGAATTGGTTTTGCTCGTGTAGTAATTAGTACCAGATCCATTGGGCTGCGGGTATTCGTTGATGAGTAGTATATTTTCCCTCGAAGCTTTTTTCTTCATGGATGCAGCTGCAACAAGTATGACGCAGGGTGTGGTGCATGTGGCTCAGTTAAGGCGCTACTCACATAGTCCGCTTTAAGGCATCATATGTATATAACTTTGGTAAATGCCAAAGATATATCTTCCACGAAATAACCTTTTCTTACTTGAAATACTTATACTTTATCCAATGACAAATGTCAATGCAAGATATCTAACACGGGTTTTGTACAAACGTAAAAAGGCCCATTAGTTTTTTTATGGCCACTGTGTGTAATTCTATGAAGTGTTTGTGTTGTTGGGCTGACCATGCATCAAATATTAAAAATAAAACAAATTATTCCTTCCTTTTTACCGAAGCCGATTTTGCTTGAATTAACATTTTGCAACTATAAAAGAGATAAAACAAGTAAAAAGGCGTTAAGTTCGGCCGGGCCAAATCTTATATACCCACCACCACGGAGGGAATCCACAGTATTACTGTCGACATTATATAGAAGAGCGGTACCACATTAGGAAAAATTTGATATTTTTTATGCACATTACTATATATGTTTATTATTTCAAAGTATAAGGCATACATATGCACACTGTTTTAAATAAATTGTGATGTTCCATTATTCATACATTTCCTCAGGGCCGGTTTCCTCCATTTGCAAATTTCTTGATTCCAGCTACAGACCAAATGTCTGTACCATTTTGATACGAAAAGTACTACTATTGGAGACCCATCATGTTTGCGTCCACAATGGAATAGCACACCATAAAAGTACAATTTGGAAAATCTTCATATTTTGCGTCTACGTCTAAACATTGAATTTTATGATTCTAGCTACACCCGCTTGGTTGGTACTAATTTTATTCCATTTTGATTCTAAAGGCACGAATATCAAAAGATATTTATTTTTCGTGTCTTTGCAGTCAGATCAATGTACACACCGAATTTCACTATTCAAATTGCATCCGTTTGATTGGTACCTTTTTATCCCCATTCACCATATTTTCCTCACAAAAGTACAAAATTCCAAAAATTCGTTTACGTTTCGTGTCCACACAGTCAGATCGCCCTTTAATTTTCATGTTCCTAGCGTTTGACGTATCATTGGTACCATTTTCATCCCTTTTTCTCCGATTTCAGCCGCTAAATCTTGTATTTACTTTTCGGCGCTTTCACGGTATAAGAGGAACGTACGCAACAAATTTCCAGACATGAAGAAATTTTCAAAGAAAATGTTTAAATATTCTTGATGGGCCGGTTTCCAGATGATACTGTACTGTCGTAAACCTACCCACACCCAATTATAGGGCGCACAGTGTTTCAGAATCAAAATCCATCGGCCAAAATTCAATAACTTCTGTCCTAGTAGACATTTTTGAGTTCTGCAATAAACCAAATTATACAAGGAACCAAGGATTATTTTCAGACTCTAACATTAAAAATCGGTTTTTGTTGTTGTTTGTATGTATTGTTGGTCTGTTATGTTGTATGTGTTGTCATTTATTTTGGTTTAAGACCAAAGGTTGTGCTGAAGTCTTCAGCAGAACCCAAAATTAGCAAAAAGGCAAAGTGAGACCTTTATTGTTGCAGCTAAAAGTTGACTGCGCAGTTTCGATGGGCGCAACCCCATCTCGTCAGAACTTTCGCAACGACTTAAATCAGGGTTTGACTTAAATCAGGGTTCATATTAGTACCAGCGGTCACATACGACTAATGAGAAGCGCTGATAAACAAAATATTCCACCGAACTAAGTCGACACACTAAAAATCTCACTTTGCCAATTCAATGTATTTTTCGATTTTAAAATTTGTATTTTTTTGTTTTTATGTTTTTTAAAATATTTTTACGTATTTGTTCATAATGCAAACAACAATTTTTATTTTTTTTTTTTGTATTACAGATTTTCACTTTTTTCAGATTTGAAAAATTCAAAAAACCTAATCTGGTTTCTTGACTTTGTCGAACTGTTTCTCACACATTTTAAGAGAATTTTAGGAATGAGAAGAAAATGAGTAAATTGTGTTTGGAACTAAAATATCTGACTGTTTTACACTAAATGTATCCTATCTTCCATGGGGGCAATCACTTGCAGGCAAAAGTTACCCTGAAAAAACGGGGAACCCTCCAACCTTTCTTCGTTGAAGGCTTTTGAGAGAAAAAATTGTTTTTGTCCAAATTCAGATATTTTTTAAAATATTTAAACAAACTATATTTAACACATACATAGTTTTCGCGTCATAATTAAGCTAATAAACAACAATTTCTAATAAAAAAAATTGAGTGCAAAGTCTCTTAAAATGTGTAAAAAAAAACAAATAAAAAATTTAATTTTCTTTAAAATCGAAAAATACGAAAAGTAGTCAACTTTGGGCCGATTTCTAAAATATATCCGATTTTTAATGTTAATATCTCAATAATCCTTGTGCCCTTGTCTAATTTTAGTTTTTTACAGAACTCAAAAATTTGTACTAGAACAAAAGTTATTGAATTTTGGCCACTGAATTTTGATTCTGAACCACTGTGTCAAGAATGACTTTACACATACAAAATAAATCCAAAATTTCATCCTTTTTAGCAATAAAATATATGTTTTTTATTTAACACATATATTTTTTAGATTTATTATGATTATATACATTATTTAGTTAGGGTTATTAAAAAAATAAAGCAAATTCCATGCAAAATAAACTAAACGTACAACAAAAACAAATATTTGGCAGTGTCAAGAAACTCTTTTCTCAAATGTGTTTATATTAAATCTAGTAAGTCTTTACGCTAATTTTTTACTATGTTAGTATTATTATAATCGTTTTTTCATGGAACGGATCGACTTTTTCATGTCATAATTGTGGTATCTCTTTCCATTCGCCTAAATGTAGCTGCTCTGAGTGCTGTCTTGTTTTTGGCGTTGGCGTTTTTTGGCGACATTTTTCTTCAAATGGACCCACAAATTTCAAATAGGGTTTAGGTCAGGACATTGAGGTGGCGTATCTATAACTTTTCCGCAATTATAGAGAAGCCACATCCGCACCAAACTTACGCTTAGGATCGTTATCCTGATAAAATTAGAATTGTGGTTTGTTTTCTCTGATGAAGCCAAATTTCCTCGCGCTGCTCTCCAAATTGGTTCTAAATGTTGCTGAGCATCCATGATGGTAAAGGTTAAGTCTCCTTTGCTTGAGATGCACCCCCAAAACATAACTGACATTTTTCCAAATTTAACAGTTGGAATGTTGTTTCGGTTTTCTAGTGATATTAACGGCTTTCGCCATACTCTAGACGGTCCATCGTTGTAATACAACATCATTTTCGTCTCGTCGCAAAATATAACGTCATCCCAATAGTCACTCATTCGGGAAACATTCAGCACAGCGAAAGAAAAGCGCTTTTCTACATTAACTAAAGAAAGAAGAGGTTTTTCTTGCTGTTCTTGATGAATATTTGTTCTTCAGTATGGCCTGTCGAACTATTTCATGAGAAACAATTACTCCACACTCTTCCTCGAGCTCCCTTGCAAGGGTTCTGGTCGAAATTTTGGGGTTTCGATTAATTTTCCTAATCATTAGGCGTTCCGCACATTCAGTTATTTTGGGCTTAGGACTTCCTCTTCCACGCTTTGGCTCCAATCTAACCTCATTTTTAGCCCGATTTAGTACATTATAAATTGTCTTTCGTGTTACTGAAAACATGTCCGATAATTCTATTGCACTTTTTCCCAATTCGTGGTTATAGTAAATCAGCTGAATTACATCGAACGACAATATTTTGCCTGGCATCTTAAAAACACAATATTTGACGAAGTGATGTCTGTACTACATAAACTGACCATCAGCTGACTGCCACAATCAGTGACAAAAGCAATGCAAATCATAAATAATTGTCAATCACAAATAACTGTCAAAAATTAAACAAAAATGCGAGTTGTAAAAGGAGTTTCTTGACACTAATAAAAATTACTATAAGATGTTCTTGTCTTATTTTTTGTTTAATACAACATGATTTTTCGTTTCTTTTTGGCCATACCCTTGCAAATGATGTATGTAATCACAATATACAAAAAAGAAACAAGCTAAAAACCAAAAAGTGACCTTTTCATAAAAAAATGAAAATTATTATTTATTTCTAATATGTAAACTGTTTCTTGACATACTGTACATTAGAGTGGCTTCTTTTGTGAGGAAGGAAAAAATGTTGTTGATGTTCCCGACTTAAATGAAAGATTGGTTTGTTTTTTTTGGTTTGTTTCTCCCAAAATATTTCGCGTTTATCATTGTCCATTCGTGAGTTGGACGCGTTCAAAATAATCTCTATAAATCAGATTTTGCTTGAATAAAATTCACCATGAGAATGGTATTAAGAAAGAAACCGATAGAAATTAAAATCCGATCCGAGCCTTATGAAACCATATTATTAACTTGCAATATGACCCAATATAAAGGACAGATTTATACTATTTTAGGGCAACTTTTCAAGCGTTTTTTATAAAAACTTCAATAACTTCCACATTTTTAGTTCGATTTATGTTTTTAGGGGCTCGTTGGAGAGGTATTGATAACCAATTGGAAATTTTTAGAGTTTGCTAACCCATTAAGGGCCGGAAATTTTGTTCTTACTGTTAATACTCAGTGGGTTAAATGTGAAGTAAAAACTGAAATATGGAGTTATTTGCATCGTAAACACATTCTAGTCTTATATAAAGCTAATTTCTGGAAAGAAATTCAACCATTTCAAATGTTCCTCCTTTAAAAATAAAACATGAATAATTATTAATCTACATAAACTTTATAAAGGGGAAAAATTGAAATGGTTGTTAATGCTAAATTAACATAGATAGCCTGATAGCATGAAATTAAAAGTGTATTTAGCAGATTTTCTTCTCTTTCAGTTGATACACATATCGCCATTGTATGACAAGCAAAAGTACGAAACTAAATTATTGAAACATTTACATCCTTTGTAAATTAAAAGTCCTGTAAAAAAGACAAACGACCACGACATAAAAAAACTGAGTATGAGTTTTCCTATTAGTGACCATCTATATAATCTCGTTCTTGGGAGGAAAATCGTGTCGCACGGTTTTATTGTATCATCTTATGTGAAGTTTTCCTCCCAATTTATGCATTGAAAGACCAAATTTTCAGATGTTCATTTTCAAAAACTAGCTTTTTGTAAGACTGAATGTGTTTACGATGCAAATAACCCCATATTTCAGTTTTTACATCACATTTACCTCACTGAGAACCAACAGTAAGAAAAAATGTTGGCCCTTAATGGGTTAGGAAGTTCTAAAAGTTGCAATTGGTCATCAATACCTCTTCAACGATCCAACAAAAACAGAAATCGAACTAAAAATATGGAAGTTATTGCGGTTTTTACAAAAAATGCAACAAAAATTGCACAAAAATGTTACAATTCTACCCTCTATTCGGGGTTAAAATGCAAGTTGATAAGGTTTGATAAGGCTAGGACCAGATTTTAATTTCTAGCAGGAAACCCTGATTTATAGAGTTTTTTTTTGAACACGTCCAGCTCACGAACGGACAATGATAAAAACGAAATATTTTGGAAGAAGACATAAAACAAACTAATCTTTCATTTTAGTCGGGAGCATCCACTACTTTTATTTTGAAGCCACTCTACTGTACGTATATGAAAATAATTCTACGGAAATATTTGTTATTAATTTCATTTGTTAGAACGATTTCCCTTCAGACCGATTCCGCCCACTGTCACAATGTACACTCCTAATTTTACGATTCTAGCTACTGCCGTTTGTTTGGTACCGATTTCATATTTGGTACTCCATTTTGTCCCTAAAATTACGAGAAAGCCTGGAAGTCTGACTTATCTACGAAGTCAGAGAAATGAATAAATAGAATTTCGTGATTCTAGCTGCAGTCGTTTGATTGTTATCATTTTTACCCCCTTTCACTCGGTTTTCCCTAAAATACAAATTTCAAGAAAAATCGTTTATGTTACATCAAATTAATGTAAGCATATAATACGTAAAATACAGACATTAGCTTACAACACTTTTGTGACTTGAAAGGCAGACCAGCTGGACTATAGGTTTATTCTACAAAAATGATCTACCCAACATGCCCATTCAGAATTATAGATTCGCTACTCTGTTCTAAAAATGCTGTTGGGTAGTATTATTGAATTGTTTTGGGAGCTTGTTGGAACCACATGTCTTTTACATCAATATCATCCAATTTAGAATCCGTAATCGATAGCGAGCTTGATCTGCCTCATTTTCAGATAATCCCAAAATAGGCACCAAACGTTGATACGTTATGACTGGATTTATTACTCGACAATCATAATCCCCGACCCTCGAATGGTGACTATTAACGACGACATCAAGGCTAGCTTAGGATTATATTACTTAACCCAAATTTTAGAATATTGTTCTATCGTTTAGTGCTCATCTTTTAATAATCGCACGCCGATTGCTGTTAAATTTGTTTCTTTCGCACAAATTAAATAATTGCGTGAAAATATGCACACCTTTGTAACTCATTAAAACGTAAATTGGGGTTTCGCAGTTTCTTACTGTTCGATTAATCGAACACTGGGTCAAAAAGGGCCAATAATTTTCTGAACATGATTTTGAAATTGACAGCGTAGTTGAAAAACACCAACAAATCAGCGGGCCACAATCCTCGACTTAAATCAAAGTGTTAGGCGACTTGATTTCCTCCTTCGGCATTTCTTCCCGTTTATTTCTTCTGCATGAAATGTTTGTATCTGATGCCCGCTCGAGTTTTTCATCAGATGTTCGAACTTATTCCCTGGTTTGGCGTATTTCTTCGTTCATCTATCCTTTTGTATTTCTGCATTGAGTCCATCCATTTTGTGATGTCAAAACATCGAATCCAATCCACTTCACTTTTCCAATTTGCTATGAACAACTGTCGCGGGATCACAATGTCTTAAATAAAACTGGCCAAATTGGTTGGCAGTCCCATCAGTCAGCTTCAATTTATTGGGCATTTAAATTAAGCGGTTTATGCGTATCTAACAATTCGAATCTCTCAGAAGAAGTCGGATAACAAATGATTGCCATTGTCCGACAACGGCAGCGCAACTTGTTTCCGTCTTCGCCTTTCATTCGTGCAATTTGTTTTTGTTTTTTTCTTACTTTTTTTTTTGGTTAGTGATGATGTATCTTCTCTGCCATCAGCAGTGGGAACGCTGAAAAACAATAAAGTTTAGAATTTTATTTGCTAAAAACCAATGAATGTCATATTTTAAGTAAGTCCCGAAACAACCATAAAAGTCACGTTTTTGCCCAATGTAGCCTTAAGTAACGAAATACGAAGAGCTCAAGAAGAACAGGAGCATAAACTTATTCGCATTTCGGTAATAGAATAAGAAGATTTCCTACAAGCAGCCTGCCTCCACCCCCACCACACCCTCATCTCTCAGAGACTCTCGCCGAATTCCCAGCAATCATGGAAACGAAGCGAAAATATAGAAGATGAAGAAGAATAGGAGGAGACAAAAATGGCAATCACTTTCATCATTTATTTTGTGAGTAAAGACAAAAAAGCTGCATGTCCTGATAAAAATCTGTTTCCTTTCACGAGCAACCGCAGCCACAGCAACGACAACGGCAACAGCTACAAAAACAACATGTTGGGTGATGTGGCAACAAACTTTGTCGAGTTCTTTGAATGAAACCAAGGCAAAAGTCTAAGAAGCTGAAGACGGAAATGGCGGCGGAGACGGAGACGGAGACACAGAAGCAGCTCGAGAAACCGCACCACACCAAACTTGGCAAGGACTTACAGAAAATGTCCTGGAACATTAACATGCATTCAAGCCAAGTTATGGGTATATTAGAAACGAATGCCACACTTACTTAAAACAAATTTATGCATCAGGAGCAGACACAGACACATACACAACGAGAGTTGCACCACCTCCATCTACCACCTACACATGCAAAAGCAAAAGCTGGAGTGTTTACAGACGTTACACGAATGCAAGAGAGGTCTATATGAGAAATTGTTTTTGGGGGAAGGTCCCCCTGCGGTTGGCGGTCAAGGCTATTCTTAAGAACGATCTATATACGATCGGGAAGAGTAGCAATGATTGGAATTGATCGATGTAATACGGCAAGAGAATCCTGCGGAAAAAATAAAATAAGAAAATAAAAATAAGGGATACATTATATATATTAGATATTAGAGTGGCTTCAAAATAAACGTTGTGGATATTCCCGACTAAAATGAAAGATTGGTTTGTTTTATGTGTTCTCCCAAAATACTTCGCTTTTATCATTGTCCGTTCGTGAGCTGGATGCTTTCAAAATAACCTCTATAAATCAGGGTTTTCTTGAATTAAATTCATGGTGAGAATGGTATTTAGAAAAACCCTGCTAGAAATTAAAATCTGGTCCGAGCCTTATCAAAAACTTGCATTTTAACCCAGAAATAAGGGTTAAATTTTAACATTTTTGTGCAATTTTTGTTGCATTTTTTATAAAAACCGCAATAACTTCCATATTTATACACTCCACGAGAGTATTATGTCTTTGTGCATTTGTTTGTAACACCCAAAAGGAAGAGAGATAGAGATTATACCGATCGACTTAGAATCACTTTTTGAATCGATTTAGCAATGTCCGTCCGTCTGTCTGTCTGTCTGTCCGTCCATCTATTCTTGTAATCACGATACAGGTCGCAATTGTAGACAGAACCAAATGAAACTTTGCACAACGAAGTTTTTCGGGATAAGAACGAACGCTATTTAATTTGAAGAAAATCGGTTCAGATTTAGATATAGCCCCCATACGAATTTCACTCCCGATTTGACACTTTTCACTCTAGATACCACATATTATAACAGATTTTCTTCAAAATTGGTAAAACATCTTATATTTCAACTAGAAACACCTGTGGTAAAAATGTGTCAGATCGGTTCAGATTTATATATAGCTCCCATACAAATTTCGCTCCCGATTTGACTTTTTTCGCTCTAGAAACCACACATTTTAACAGATCCTCTTCAAATTAGGCGAAATATATTATATTTGTCCTAGAAACACCTATAGTGAAAATGGGTCAGATCGGTTCAGGTTTACATATAGCTCCCATACGAATTTCACTCCCGATTTTAATCTTTTCACTCTAGATACTATATATTACAAGAGATTTTCTTCAAAATTGGCAAAACATCTTATATTTCAACTAGAAACACCTGTGGTAAAAATGTGTTAGATCGGTTCAGATTTATATATAGCTCCCATACAAATTTCGCTCCCGATTTATCCTTTTCCGCCCCAGAAACCACGAATTTTCACCGAATTTCTTCAAAGTGGGCATAACACCTTATATTTGAACTGGTTTTAGTTCGATTTGTGTTTTTGTTGGATCGTTGAAGAGGTATTGATCACCAATTGCAATTTTTAGAACTTCCTAACCCATTAAGCGCCGATAATTTGTTTCTTACCGCTGGTTCTCAGTAGGTTACATGTGAAGTAAAAACTGAAACATGGAGATATTTGCACCGTTTTTACTTCACATTTAACCCACTGCGTATTAACAGTATGAAATAAAATTTGCGGCCTCTAACGGGTTAGAAAATTCTAAAAATTGCAATTTCTAACGAGCCCCTAAAAACATAAATCGAACTAAAAATGTGGAAGTTATTGCGGTTCTTACAAAAATTGCACTAAAATAGTATAAATCTGCCCTTTATGCTGGGTCATACTACAAGTTTTTAATATGGTTTGATAAGAAATCCGACCCGAGTTTTATTTTTAGCGGTTTTGTTCTCAATATCATTCTCATCATGAATTTTTTTCAAGAAAAACCTGATTTATGGAGGTTATGTTGAACGCGTTTAGCTCACGAACGGACAATGATAAAAGCGAAATACTTCGGGAGAAGACATAAAACAGACCAATATTTCATTTTAGTCGGGAACATCAACAATACTTTTTTCCTGCCTCACAAAAGAAGCCACTCTAATATATATATATGCTCTTGTAGATTTTGCTTAGAAGATACTCTTGTGTTGTGCGATTAAGAAAAACTAAAACTAAAACTGACTGACTGACTGACTTATCATTGACCAGCACCCAGGCCAAACGGCTACAGCCAGAGTCATGAAATTATCAGGGTAGTTCCCAAATATGACGTAGACGCCGACGAAGAAGAGTTTTAAGAAATTTGTACTTTTAGGGGACACTGACCATGTAGACGAGCTGCAAATAGGGATTTTTCGAAATTTGTACTTTTAAGGGAGGAAAGAGACAAAAAGGGATAAGAATGGTACCAATTTAAGTAGTACAACTACATTCGTGAAAATCGGTATTAGCATTTCTCTGGCAATGTAAACTTGTAACATAAATGAATTTTTCGAAATTTGTTCATTTAAGGGGCGAGCGGGACAAAAAGGGATAAAAATGGTACCAACTAAAGTATTATAGATAGAATCGTGAAATTTGGTAAGTAAATTCTTCTGACCATGCAGAAATGTGTACTTTTAAGGCGTACGCGGAACAAAAAGGAATAAAAATGGTACCAATTTAAGTATTTCACCTATAGTCGTGAAATTTGGTGTGTAAATTTCTCTGGCAACGTAGAAGCGCAAATCTAAATGGATTTTTAGAAAATTGTGCTTATAAGGGGTGAGCGGGACACCTAAAGTATTGTAGACGTGCAACATAAATGGATATTTTCGAAATTTGTACTTTTAAGGAGTGAACGGTGTAAAAAGACATAAAAATGTTACCACAAAGATTCATTACAGCTAGAATCGTGCGAAATTTGGTATGTAAATTTCTCTCAACAATATAAATGTACTTTTGTACTTTTAAGGCGAAAAATGGGATAAAATTAGTACCAAGTAAAGTATTGAAGCAAGGATCGTGGTAGAAGCGAAGTACAAATTGGATTTTTCAAAAATGTGTACTTTTAAGGGTTGCGCGGATCAAAAAGGGATAAAAATGGTACCAACTAAAGTATTGCAGGTAGAATCGTGAAATTTGATATATAAATTCCTCTGACCATGTAGAAGCGCAGTAAAAATTGGATTTTTCGAAATTTGTACTTATAAGGGGTGCGCGGAACAAAAAGGGATAAAAATGTTGTTGGATATTTCAAAATTTGTACTTATAAGGAGGATGTGGGACGAAAAGGGGTAAACGTGGAACCAAATAAAGAGGAGAAGCGAGAACACATGCTACCTACAGTGATTTTTCCCAATGTGTACTTTTTGGGAAAGAGATGCAACTTTTTATCGTTTAGAAAACATTTTGAAAAAACGTGATTTTAGAAGTCTCTTCTAAAACATGACGTCGGAGTGATTAAAGAAGACAAAATGTAGCTGTTGTCATTCAAAGAACAATGATTTGCCACAAGTTACTATCGAACTATAAATGGAGACACATGAAATTATTTTTTTTTTTGAAATCGTCTTCAAATTATTTTTAATTCTAGGGGTTGGACGGCATAACTTTTTTATCGACCTAATATCCACCAAAAGAAAATTCAATAAATACTATCCAAAGACGTGGATGAAACTGATAACAAATAACTGACTTTTCCGCGTGCGAAGTAGCGGGTACTGCTAGAAAATATATATTTGAATATCACAAAATCAGTAAACGCTATGATATTTATATTTATATCTCAGAAAGTTACCTGGTCGTCATACATACGGCAATACAAGCACAATAGAGCGCAGCATTGCTCAACTTAAAAGTGTTGGCGTAGCAATAGATTTCTTCTGGGGAGGGTTTATAGCCTCCCGCTACTTTCATATTAAAGATTGCCAAAATTGAAAACCATTCATGATAACCCTTAAATGAAAAATAGTTTTAAAACAAATATTATAGTGGCCGACACTTAGAAAATTTTAACGTTTTTGTTGTCGCGACTTGTTATCCAGGCTCAAAGAAAAACATCCCTAACAATTATCAATAAATCCATTCAAATCAATCAACAATTTACTACTTTAGCTAGTGGAAGGCTTTTAAATCTGTGCTCCATATTTGTAGTAATATTATCAATTACTGGGTAATAAATATTTATTTTTCCAGTATTCCAATGCTGCCATCAGGCAAATCAATTTGCTTTTACCTTCTGTTCAAACAAAAATCTTTGTTAAATGCTCTTTGTAATTCTCATAAGCTCTATGGAAATTTCATTTTTCTTGCAAAATATTCAATACATTTCCACAAGATGATAGTCCTATAATATCTTCCTATGTTTCGTACGCATCTCCGAATGATTGATTCCTCCTCTACAGATTTTTTATCAACATAATTTGTCATGATCAATCTACAATTTTCGTATCCATCTATTTGTTTGGCGATTTTTCATTTTTAATTTTGAATAATTTTTCATTTATTTTTGGGCATAATTTAATTTTGGACAATTTTTATTTTTTTGCCCATTTTTTGACTTGGAACATTTTTCATTTTGGGTGATTTCTAATGTCAGCTTATTTCTCCGCTACGACCATTCTATTGAAACCAATACATGTTTTTGTTTCGAATAGTATCTTCAGAAGAATACGAAAACACGATTTATTTCTTACTTTTGGCCTATTGATAAACTTCTGGCCTATTTGGAAATTAATATATGGAATACTTTAAATCGCAAGCTATAGATCTCAAGTTAAGATATTCCCCCTCCGAGATACCCGAAGATGATGCCACAAGTAGCAGCAGGTTATAGCATATTTCCCCAGCTCCACCGTTATTCACCTCAAGGTAAAGCTTCTCAGTCATCTCCAACCAACCCTGTAACCCTGGGAACCTTTCTCATTGTGCCACATACCATGCAGCGGCTGTGCCACACAATATTAGCAAAATATTTACATACGGAGATGGAGAAAAATATGTTTTCATTGCTTTTTTCCGATTATCTCTGTCTCTGATCCATGCCAAAGCGAGTGAGCGAGAGTGAGAAATTAAATTGAATTGAACTTTTCGCCCCTTTTCCTCCGGAATCTCGATAAAGTCGTTACGAAAAAACTCAGTTTGCAATCATCGACGGGTGGGTGTGTGTTTGTATGAGTGTGTGTGTAGAAGTTTTTGTCTGAGTTTGTCTCAGTGTCGAAATGCAATTTCCTTATAAAAGGCAAAAAAAAGCCAAAGTCGTTGAGCTGTATGGGCAACGGTGGGTGTGCTGTCGGCGGTATTGGAGGATGAGCTGTGATTTTTATTTTATTTCATTTTCTTTAGCCAATAAGTGAATACCAGCATAATTTGAAATATTTTGCCAGGAAATGAAGATCTTTAAGGTCCTTTTTCCGGTCTGAGAATGTCTTACTTAAGGATGCACAGCACAGTGTTGCGACTGACCAAGACCACAAGCTGAAGCTACAAATCGTACAATTTAGGGTTAGTAATGCTTTAATTCTTAAAGAATAATTTAAAAATAAAGCTGCGACGATGCTCTTTTTTATTGGTTTCAATTATCGATAAAATTGTCGTATTTGAGGTTCCGAATGTTGAGAAATAAATATGTCCACAATGTGCTACAGTTGGGTGCGGATTTTGGCATCATTGGAACATATTTCTCTGAAATATGTATGAGTGTTCTCGATATCGCGATATGATATCAAAATCTGCGTAATTTCGATTATATTGATAAGGACGACATATGGTTTCATCGAGAAGGCGCGACATACCAAACAGCTCGTGAAACATTTAGACATTAGACATTTCCAGGTCATTTACTCTTGGAATTCGCCTCTATATATTGTGATTCAACGCCATTTTCTATTGAATTATTTGAAGTCCAAATCTATATCAACAAGCCCATATCCAACCGTGCAGCTACTTTTATGCAAAACAGTCATGAAAAAGTTCGAAGAAAAAAGTGAAAAGTAAAAAGTATGCCGACATGCTATTAATCCATAACCCTGTAAATAAAAATACATGTGTTTTCTATATAATTTAAATTTCGCGTAAATTTTGGGACACTATTTACCTACAAATTAATTGTTTAATTTTTAATTCATCAGCTTTTATGATATCAGAAATTCGAACATTGATAGGTAACTACACAGGGCATTACTGCACTAGGAGTAGGATCTCAAGATGGCAGTTGGACATTGAAGATCACTGTCGATTATGTGAGGATGGGGACGAGGTAGAATCTATTGAACACATAATCTGCGGATGTCCAGCGCTATGTGTACGCAGAAATAAATACCTAGGAAGTTATTTTATCAGTAACATAGAATATATTGCAACCCGCACCATTTATGACCTTTTGGGATTCTCAAAAGGTCTAAATCGGATCAGGGGTGGCTACTTAGGGACAAGGATGTAACCGCATAGACAGTTGACGGCTAACAAAGAAAGAGAGCCATAAAGGCATACCACCAACAGTATACCGGATGACTCTCGACTAATTTTCTTACCTAGTCGGCAACCATTTTAAAACATCCACACATAGAAATATTAAAACACACCCCCATTCCACTCTTATCCCATATCCCCTTACTTTCCTCACTCCTCATCTATCTCCAAACACCACTTACTCCTTCTCAAATCCCATCACTCCCTATCCCTCTCATATAACCTTATACTTTCAGGAAACAAAAGGATTTGCACAATGGATCCAACTGGGTCTCCGAGTGTTCAGAATGCAGGAGCATTCTGGTCCTTAAAACCAAACCATATCAACTTAAAGTACTGTGCGCCATTTTTTTTGTCAACAATTGTTGGCACAACAGCACTCACTTAAGATTAGAGGTTGGCAAATTATTGGTGTTATTTTTAAGAATGCCCCAGGACATGTTGGTCATGAAAGTTTTATGTGGAAAACACATTTTCCAGAAACCGAAAGTGAGCGCACAATTTTTTGTGGATTAAATTCACATTAAAATTGCATGAGAGTAGATGGTGCTTTAACGACAGCATAGTGAGTGGTTATGGAACACACACACACACTTTCTACTTATTGGTTTTACAACTCAGCCTTAAACCAAACTTCTATCAATTTCGTTGAATTTTATTCTTACACTATACATGCAACTCAAACATAAAAATTTTGTGTTCGAGATCTAAACAATATTTAGTATAATACATATAATTTATACCACAAATTGTTTATGGATAATTTTTTAATCATAATCACTACCACGGAATAAAAGTACGCTAGAACCTAAACGGAAGATGCTATAAGGTTCAGATTTTCCAAGTATACGTCTAAAAGTTGTAGACAACCGTTCTATAAATTTCAACTGGATGGAATCTGTATATAGGGTAGAATTTTCCCTAACAAAAATTGAAGATTTCATCAATAACATCTAATATTATTATTATGATTATATTATTATGATATCCCGGGAATCCCGGGAATAATCCAGGAAAAATAAAATAATTTATTTTAGGTATGTCCAATGTGGTTTAAAATATCAACATTTAGCAACAGGTGTGGTTTTTTAACCCATTGACGCCCACCGTACACGTCCATGTACACTATTGCAATGTTTGCGTACTTTTTTGATAATTTCATAATGAATGCAATTCTTGATTATTAAACACAAATGAAATTAAAATTTAATATAAATACAAATGTTTTTGGCAAAATATTTTAGAAATTCTTTGTCATGCTTCAATGTTTTACTCTAGGCAAATAGTCAGAATTGAAAAAGTCATAACATCGGACATTGAAATCACAAGCACAAGTGAACTGACACGTACCCTAGATTCAAAATTAAAAAAATGTTTATAGAAACAAAGAACCCGTATGGCTGAGAATGTCATGGCGTCTTGAATTTAGAAGATGCATTCATCTATAGAAGAAAATATTTTACATAAACAGGAGGAAAATATTCTAAACTGTAGAAGCAATAGAAACATTAAAAAGTTTACTTTTAATTAAATAAATTAATACAAAACATTGAAATATTGAAGTCATTACTTCTTACAAAGGGTGATTTAGATATAGCGGTGGACATTTTTCTATTCATATTAGATTGACAATTTTAATTTTATTCCTATTTTTATACCATTTCTTAATGGTTTCATATGTAAAGTAAATTCTTCTTTGATAAGATTTCGCCTTTTATTACATCGATTTTTTTTTTTTGAGAAAAAAATAAATTTAAAGTTAAACAAGATAGCACGAGGGATTACGTATTGGCACTATGTCAGCCATAGTATGAAGTGATCATTATTATTGTCAGTGATGTAAATATATGTATTTGAAATATATCTACAATTTCTTATTTATATAGTAAAAATAAATTAGTGTTCAAAATAAAACAAAAAATATTTTCTAGTATTTCCCGTATTCCCGGGAAATTTAATTTTTTTCCCGGGAATTCCCGTCCAATTTTTTCGGGAATTCCCGGACCCCAAACATACTGGCTCATATAATCTATTTTTTATACCCTCCACCTAACACCTTGAAATATTCATCGGAGACTCCATAAAGTATATATTGTAGTAAAAGTAAATACACGCTTTAGCGGGCAAAATGGGACAAAAAGGGATAAAAATGGTACCAAAGATACATTAACAGCCAGAAACATAAAATTTGGAATGTACATTCCTCTACGTAAAATAAAGGGATTTTTTAAAATTCGTACTTTAAAGGGATACAATTCGAAAAGAGGGATAAAAGTGGTACCTACCAAACCGCTGAAGTTGAAATCATGAAAATCGGAGTGTACATTCATCTGAATGTGAAGATGCGAAATAAACAAGATTTGGGCGGAAAATGGAGCGACTGGGGATAAAAATGGTACCAACCAAACGGCTGCAGCTATAATAATGCAATTCGACGTGTAGACTTCTCTGACTGCGGTAACGCGAATAATAGAAAGATCTTCCGATATTCGTAGCATCGGGATCTAAATTGAATTATATTTGGCTACGTAGTCTGTCTACGTAGACGCGGAAATAAGAGGTACGAAGTTTTCTAAATTCGTACTTTTAGGATCAAAGTGGAAAATGAGTGAAACTGGTACCAATAAAACGGCTGTAGCTAAAATCATGAAATTAGGTGAGTATATTCCAATCTGAAACATATTGGATCTTCAATATTATAACTTTTCCTAACAAAGTGGTACAGACATTTAAGCTGTAGTTGGGATCGAGGAATTGGAAATGAGGGAAATCGGCCTTGAGCGAAATTGTTTAATAATATTTAGGGCACATTTTTGCAGATTTTTGACTACTAATTATATTAATATTTATATATAGTAGAGGACTATTAATTTTATAATAATGAAGAATCACAATTTTCCTAATATGGCAGTGCACTTCTATGTAATGTCGACAGCCTCTAATCTTCCGATAATACTGTGGAATATGCTCCGTGTTGGAGGGTATATTAGATTCGGTGAAATTTTAAATTTTGCTTATATTTTAATTGAAATTAATATTTCCTTGAATCTGCAACTGAAGTTGTCACGAAAAAATAATTAATGAAGCCATACTTGTGCATCTCTGAGATCACCTGTGCAAATGTGATTGCCACTAAGTAGGAGGCATCATTTTTCAATTAATTTTTAATTTTCAATTTAAATCGATTGAAGATATACGACATGCATGTATATCATTTAAATAATTCGAAAGCAAAAATGTGCTTGAAATATATTTCATTTTAACACGACTACCATAACGTGTTAACCCTTTCCACTGGTGCTTTTGTTGTTGTTCTTGTTGTTTCATAAGAATTTCATTGAATCGAGCGATAGGAAAATCCACATCAATCATATTTCGGAGAGCATTACTCAGACATTTTTCATATTTTCTTGCGTGTCAATCACAAATGCTTGTCTGATAATGGTAATTGTGAATAATACTAGTATGCTCGTATTTATTGCCAACATATGTATGAATATTAGACCACGTCCCTTTTCATGCAGAATAATAAGAGTAATAAATAAAAAAAATAACCTCCATCATGGAGCGCAATTCCTCTGTATTAGAGGCTAGCGACAATACGAAGAGGTGCTGGAAAATTACGATATGACTATTTTGGAAAAATACTTTTATTTTGCGAGAGAAATATTTACCTCGAGTTGTGGACTCTGACTGCAGTCGTTAGGTTGGTAATATTTGTATCCTCTTTCGCCCCGCTTTATCATAAAATTAATATGTGCGTCAAAGCAGCCAGAGAAATGTACACAAAGTATTTTCATTACCAATTTTATCCCTTTATCCCACACTAATTTAATCACACTAATTGTCCGAATATGTAAATATATCTTATTTATTTATGTACATCGAAACTCATAAAAGAACAAATTTCGAATCTATATCAGTAGACACATACACCGAATTTCATGATTTCAGCCCTTTGCTTGGTACCATTTTTACCCCCCTATTCCCATTTTACCCCTTAAAAGTACAATTAGAGGAATTTCAAAATTTGTACTTTTGAAATTCAAATGGAATGGAAATACATCCAATTGTAGCACCCACTATCTACCAATATTTATTTATGGTATTTAAGTTTTTTGAAGATTGCTGCCTTATAAAGGGTGATTTTTTAGCTATTATCTTTTTGGCAACACTGGTTTAAACAGCTGACGCACGTTTCGTGTTTTGTTTCACTGTCAAACATCTTCTGTTTGATCATAAAATTTAACCATGAGTCTTACAAACGAAAAACGCTTGCAAATTATTAAATTTTATTATCAAAATGCATGCTCTGTTAAGAAAGTTCATCGCGCGCTTCCATTTTATAGTCAGTTTAATCGACCCACTGAAGCCGCTATTCGGGCTATTGTGACTAAATTTCGCACCAAAATTTCATTGTTGGACATTAAACCACCAACACGCTTACGTAGAGTGCGAACTGAAGAAAATATCGCAGCTGTATCGGTCAGTGTTAATGATGACCATCAATTATCGATTCATCGCCGTTCGCAATTGAGCCTCTGTAACTCAAAAACGAGGAAATGCCAAAATTGGACTAAGCAGATGGATCATTTGAGGCGCAGTCAAGGTCAACATTTGCATGAAATAATCTTCAAACATTAAATTATATGGACCGTACTATCGATTCAAATAAAGATTTCATGAACTTTTCTGAATTTGATGTGTTTTTTTTTTGAAAAACTTTCCTATAGCTTTTAAAAATCACCATTTATTTACTTTTTGCATTGACTTGAAATATTATTTCGATATATTTGGTATAAACGCTTGATTTATAAGCGTGGTTTGAAATATTAAGAATTTTATATTTATTTATAAAATTATTTTTTTTTTTAATATTTTTAATTGGTTTGGTTGTATCAGAAAAATTGACATTCGCCTGTAATGTTACTGCAACTCTACGAAAATCGACAGCCTCTATGGAATTTAATCCATGGTGGAGGGTATCTTAAGTTCGGCCAGGCCGAGCTTCACGCCTTTCTTACTAGTTATCCATCATTTTACCCCTTAAAATGACGAATTAATTTTACCTGTCGATGCAACTACAGGGAAATATTCTTTGAATTTCATGTTTCTTTCTGTTATCGTTCGATTGGTGTGTCAAGGTGCGCGTGTAGATTCAATGTAGAATTATTCAAAAAATACTTAAATGTACCATAAATTAGCGGTTACTGGGGATATTTTCTGACCCTAATAGGGACAGATCGATTCACCTCCATTTGCAATCCCATCCTATCTTCAACTATTAGACGTAGTCTTGTACAAAAACTACTACTTTGACAGACAAAAAAAAAACGATACCGCCATCTATATGTGAATGTTACAGCATTGCTATTTACGCATCAGCTGATGTCGATCTCCAACACTATCAACAATTTCACTAGCACACGATATGTGCCCCACCTTAATGTGCTCTTCTCCATTTAAAATATGGAATTTATGTTCTTTGCAAACCACAGCTGGATGAAATATTAAATAAAGAATTTGCAATTAAAACTCATGAAATATGAAAACCATACTCAGTTAAAATCAGAATTGCAGCAACTTTCCCTCCATCATCATTGACAGCGTACACTTCTGGCCAAATGAAGTTCCAGAGTTGGTTGATTCGGGAATGTCGGTTACCAAGCAACGGTTTGGCAGAACATAGTTCTTATGTTGATTATGCTTCATTTCCCAGTTACCAGGCAAATTCCAAATTTCAACCTTTGAAGAATAAATTTGCTGGTTTGAACTTTGCCATAGGGGGTTACGGTTAGCTAATAAGAATCAGGATATTTCTGGTGGCATTGCTCTATGCACCACCCCGCCGCTCAGCAGAATAAAATAAAATGTTATTTTTCAATTTGTACGAATAAACATTACAGCATGAATGTGGAATCTATTCAAACTTAGGAAAATGTTGATGAGGGAAAATTAATGGAGGTCAGTCTTACACTTCTCCCCTCTAGGTTCTACTGCGGGGCAGTTTTTGGCATTTCTTTCATAGAAAAATATAAAAATAGGCAAATGTATGGCGGCCACCTTAAGGATTGTAGTTGGAGGGTAGGTGTGTTCTGAGAAAATATTGGGGGTCAGTCATACATTTGACTCCACTAGGGGCCTCTTGGGACAGAGTGGCGGGAGCAAATTTTATAAAAATGTTGTTTTTGTTAAGGAGTACGGACAGGGGATAAGTTTGTTCGGAAAAAATGTTGGGGAGGCTAAATTAGTAGAGGTCGGTCTTATATTTAACCCAGCTAGGGGCGACTCCAAGGCAGTTTTGGGCTTTACTGTCATAACCAAAATTATAAAAAATAAAAGAATCGTATGGAGACCACCCTAAGGGTTGACGATATGAGGTAAGTATGTTCGGAGAAAATGTGGGTGTTGAAAAAACATAGGGTGTCGGTCATACATTTAACTACACTAGCGGCCTCCTTGGGTGGGAACAAATTTTATAAAAAAAAAAAAAAACAAGTAAGGAAAAGCTAAAGTCGGGCGGGGCCGACTATATAATACCCTACACCACTTCCTGTGTGTATACCTCGCATTGATTACTAAACACAGGTATTTCATGGGAGCAATTTTATGTAGTTCATATAAATTATACAGTTACTATAAATTCATCTTTAGTCAAAGTTAATGAGTATGGTAAATAATAAAATAATAAAGTAAATGATCCAATTTTGCAGCAGATATTCGGAGTAAAGTAAATATAACATGATATGGAAAAATACATCAAGATCCAATGATAAATACTATAATCTGTATTTAGAGGTAATAGGATGAATCTGGCGGACATTTGAAGGGACCTTTAACAACACTTGAGGCCTGTGCCAAAACATCCGCCTATCTATTTCTCATTCACGGTAGGTATTCCTAGTTGAAACATATAATGATTTGCAAAATTTGTTGAAGATCCGATGTAAGACGTAGTTTCTAGAGTTGTAATAGACCAGAATGGGCCCCATGGGCCCCTTAACCGATCTTACCCACATTCACCATAGATGTTTTTAGTTGGATTATAAGATGTTGTGCCAATTTTAAAGAAAATCGGGAACAATATGCCCCTTTTTTGTTGTTTTTTTACCCCTTTTCCCTGACCATTGACCCAGTTGAGGACACTTGTACACTGGAGGGGCGTGACAATTCCGCCCATTGTGGCAAAAACATTAGCAAGCGCAACGTTTTAATTGATTTCTTAACTCCTTTCGAGAGTTATTGTGTGCACCAGCCAACCAGCCAGATAGACGGACGGACGGATATGGCTCAAACAACTTAAAAAGCTTTTCTGTCCCAAATGATATATGAAATATGAGTTTTCAAATTAAACGTGAAAAAGGTTGGATATAATTTAAGTTGTTTCATTAGTTTTTATAATTTCGCAAATAAGGTTTACAGCCGTTGTCAAGTTATTTTTGCAACTTAAAACCGTTTTCAGTGCACTGAACAGAACAGGTGCACATTGTAATATTAGGGCTGTTTTTTAATTTTCCTTAAGCAGGGATAACAAGCTGCGATAAAAAAAGAGGATGTAAATTAGGATAAAATGGGCGGTATTTTTCGAAATTCATGCTTTTAGGGAATAGAATGGGAAAAGAGGGATAATAATGGTACCTACCAATCGGCCAAAGGTGATATAAATGAATTATGTATATATTCCTCTGAAAATTGGTCAAAGGGGGAAAATGGTACCAATCAAACGGCTGAAGCAGAATTAATAAAAATCGGCAAATCTGATCTGAGAATTGGTACCGGTCACATGGCTACTAAATAACAAAGCTGCGCGAAAAGGGGATAAAAATGGTACAAACCAAACAGCTGCAGTCAGAATGAAATGAAATTTCAAGTATAGAAATTTGCATAAAAGTAAAATACACTTTATCCATTCTACTTACTGGAACCACAGTGGGCCGAATTTAGTTGGCCCCTACACCCTAACCTACCATACATTTCCTAATATGGTACTGTACTTATATGCAAAGTCGACACCTGCTAATCTGTCTATAATACTGTATAAGTCCATGGCGGAGAGCATATAAAATTCGACCTGGCCGAACTCAACGCTTCTTTTATTTGTTATGTAGCCATTTTTATTTAAAATTGTAGTAAAAGGAAAGCTGATATATTTTAAAGTGTTTACACTTCACATTAAAAGTACCTTCTGACGCCGCAAAGCTTGTATTGAATTTGCTCCTTAATTTTGTTTTCACCACTTTTTTGTATCGCACCACAGTGAAACGATTTCTTTATTCTATATGATTTTTTTGGGTTTGGCGAATGAACTTTTCTAATGCCTCTTTGTTTTGGTTCAATTGTTCGTAAATATATTTCTGGTTAAGTTTTATTGAAATTTAAGCTGAAAATGTTTACACACATCCATGCGTACACATGTACACACTCTTACATACGAACGATCATAGCCATAGTCTTAAACAAACAAGTTAATTGGGTGGAAAGTATTAAACTGTGCAAACTTTGTTTTCGTACATATTTTATAAGGATTGGTCTTTTTGTAGTTGCTTTTCTTTTGGCCGCATGATTGAATTTTTATGTAAATATTAGAAATTGTTTCCAAGTGAAATATCAAAAGTTTCCTATGGAATCTAAATGGCAAAGTGGAGCTCTCAAAAGACAAAAATAGAAATAAAAAACTCATCTAAAACAGAAATCACAATTATTTCGCATGAATTACAGCATTTATCAAAACAATAATATTTTAATTTAAAACTGTAGCTAAAAGTTAGGGCTGTTTTTCTCATCGTCTCGCTTCAGATAATTTGTACAACCACCATATGAGGAGGAAGTGATTTGGACATTCGTTGAAGTATTCTATATATGTAAATTCCTTTTTTTCTGACTGGTATTCGAAGAATAAGTAGTGATTTTTATTGGTTTTGATAGAATTTGTGACTTAAATAGTTCGCTTGATGATTCAAAATATTTCTGGTCTCCTGGGGATGATTTTAACGAACCACAAATCATGCTGTAGGATCAAAATGGAATAATGAATAAGATACAATGTGTACGCTCCTCTGGCTGTGTAGTCGGTTGGGATTGCCACTGGGCAAAATTGGTCCAGAGAAAAGTAATTTTAATATTGTAGGGTATCATCTCAAGATTTCTGCCTCATATTTACTTATTGAATTATAGTATTATTTTTGATATATGTAGTCGAGGACAATCATGCTATATAAACATTGTGATACCGTCGTATAAGTGGACATTGTCTTTAAAAATATTTTAAATTTTCCCACATATATACCTAATGCAATTTATATGTAATGTGTATGTGTGCGTGGTAGTTGTTAATAATAGTATACAAAAATCGCAATTTTTATACAACTATCTTAACTATCATAATCTGTAGACAATATTGTGGCATTTACTCCATGCCCTTTTTATTTGTTTTCGTACTGTTGAATAGTGATACCTTTGCAACTTTTCCACAAACTTACCTTAACAACATTTGCGGATGTTAAAATTTGACACATTTTTTTAGTGCAAATATATTAAAGTTGCATCCCTAAATACGAGTGCGCTCTACTTTTCTTCAATGAGGTCTTCTCTATGCTAAAACACATATTATCATTTGGCTCGACGACGGCTCTTCCTCCTTCTCCTAAATGAGTTGCGATTCCATTTAAATGGACTAAATATTCACGTTTTGCTAGCAAAAGTTTCGCCGCCTGAATGAGTGATTAGAATTTCAATTGATGCTGGCATATTATTCACCTGTGCCAGAGTCTTTTGTTCTAAAAACGAACGGAAAACAACTCTATCTCATTGCGTTAATCTCCAAGCGAAATGTGGCGGTATGTGCTCCTTTTTCGCTTCTTACTCCCACAAAACTAAATACTCCTTCAGCCAGCACAAAAGAGAGAAACGCTAGTAGTACATAATATATACATATATGGGACGTTCCTTCTTAAACTGTACAGCATCGGAGGCAAAACATTGTTAAAATTCGTTAATACAATAAAGGGATTTTCTAGACGCAATACTTTTGTTATAATTTTATAGTTCTGATTCCCGTTTAAAAGTACGTTTGTCATCTTTTGGTGTTGGTAGCAACTCGATATATATCGAGCTTTCTCAGACATCGCACTATACGTGTTGTAGGGTTCAAGGGTTCTCATCCGACGAGCATAGGTTAACCGCAGAAATGCCATAGGGCTCTGTCCTTTCCCCTCCCTTTTTCTTATTTTCATCGGACTTCGAATCCAATACAATCATTTGCAGATAACAGCAAACTCTGTCATTCATATTCATTCGATCATAGACCAAGTCGTCAAGAAATTGAGGACAAAAGGCGATTGATGGATTAGACACTCCGCCAGGATTTGCTGGCCATTTCTGAATGGGGTCAAGTTAATAGAGTAGATTTTAATGCACGTAAGACCCAGTGGTCCTTGTTGTCTCAAAAGCGATTCACTGAACCAGCGGTGTCGTCGATTTCAATGAACGGTTTAGATATTGAGCAATCAGATACTCTTGATGTTCTAGGCATCAGAGATACAAGCCGAACGATTTTAAGACAACAAGCCGCCGCCGCATGTTCCTGCACGAGCCGCGCCGCCGCCGAGTTCATCGGCTCACATCGACTTATATCGACGTAAACTACGCCCCCGAGATTTGACGGAGTTCTAACTCAATCAAATCTTACTACCAAAATAGACAACCCACTTAAATTACAAGAGAAAATACTACTGTCGACTTAGACAACCTTCTAATGTGAAATTGGTATCCAACTATATGATGACGTCTATAGAAAGTCGCATTTATATATGTAAGTCAATTCCATGTGTTCCTATGATAAACAATAAACAACTGCTCCCCTATTGCGCTTATTTCTTGTGTAAAAGTAGGTAGAGTTTTATCAATCTTTGGAAGGATTATGATATTCAAGATGTCTGGTCAAATATACCTCACATGAAAAGCTGCAATTGAAACAATATTTATTAAATTCATCCATATTATAAATTTTGGGAATGGATTCCCACTCACAAAAAATAATTGTTTGGAATAATAATATTAAATTATGGGAACATTGGATAATATTAACGAATATTGAACTACTTTCCAAAAATTCAAGAAAATGTATTAAAAACCAATACAAATTGTTCCTTCCATTTTCCCAAAATTGTCAAATAATTAGGGGTGATCGAATGACAGAACGATTAGCGCCATTTTGAGTAGCGCCGCCGCCGCCGATAATTATGGGTCGGCTTGTAACTCTGCTAGGCATGAAAATACAATGCGATGTTCGTTAGGCAAAACATGTATTTGAAGTGTCGAAAGAAGCATTCAAGTGTTTAGGCTTCTTTAACCGGTGTAAGAAATACTTCACATCCTCTGATCTTCTCAATATCTACACTACCTACATCAGACCAAAGACGGAATACAACTACCACATGTGGTCGGGTGCTTCAGCTTCATCACTGGAGCTATTTGACCGTGTCCTGAGGAGGGTGATGGTGTTGAGAGGTGATGGTAGGACATCCAATTCTACTGTTTCCCTTGAAAATCATCGTAATGTGGGTTGTGTGTCCTTGTTAGAACACGGTGTTTGTTCTTCCGATATTCGAAATCTTATACCGCCCGTGAGATCGTTCGGTAGAGATACAACAAAATATATTTAGTAGAGCGTGTTCAGTTATACAGTTGCAATGATAAATTCTGTGGCCATAAAAGACAGAAGATTTTTCAAGAATAAGTTTGTCTCGAAGATAATTCGAAAAGTCGAGCAACCGAGTTTATATTTTATCCCTTAGCGTTGGATGAAAACACAGAATGACCGATACTGCCCAACTCGCAATTTGTATCAGGGTTATGATATCAATTAAAAAAAGAGGAATTAGCGCATTTTCTCCACTTAAGATGAGACCTAAGGCTCTAATTTTTGATAAATTAACTGACTTAACAACGGAGAATTTATTTTAGAAATCGCTCCAAGTGGGCCAGGTCATGAAAGTGGTCGTGCAAATAGTGAATTTCATTAAGCCGGCTTGAATCACCGTCAGTTCCAAAGTAAAGTTGTAAAGTCTTCGGATTCAGATTATACTGACGTTGCATATTATGCAGAAGTAAGATGGCTGATCCGTGCCAAAATGTTGAAAAGTTTGCAGCAAGTCAAAAAGAGTTTCAGAGTTTGAAGATAAGCAATAGATTTGCGACTTTAAATTTCTGGTCGATGCAAAGTCCGAAGGTTTATTACTTTGTTTTAAAATGCTGGCAATCGAAAAAATGAGGATGGGGGTATACTAACTTTGATATTCCGTTTGTAACACCTTGAAATATCGACCTGAGACCCTATAAAGTATATATATTCTTGGTCGTGATAAAATTCTAAGACGATCTAGTCATGACCGTCCGTCTGTCCATCTGTTGAAAGCACGCTGGCATCTAAACGAAAGGTGCTAGGACGTCCAAATTTTCCTTAAATGCGTCTTATAGTCGTAGATCGGTTAGGATTGAAACTGGGCCAAATCGGCCCAAAGGGAAAAAATTTTCCCTCACAAGGTCTAAAAACACCCATAATTTTCCCCAATATTTTAGAGTAATTAAGCATATTTTTTCAATACCTCTGCTTGTACTTGCTTGATATTGGGTATGCGCTCTGCCCCTATAACAAAAACGTGCACCATAAAGTGATTTTTATTCGTATGGGGTGAAATAGGGCAAAAAGGGATAAAAATGGTAAATATTAAAGGACAACAGCACGAAATGCGGTGTAGGCATTCCTCTTATTGAGTAGATACATAATATAAAAGTATTTTTCCAAATTCGTACTTTTAAGGGGTAAAATGGGAATAGAGGGATAAAAATGGTACCAACCAAACGGCCTGCACCTAGAATAATAATAATAATACATTCCTCCGATTGTTTAGACATGTAAAATAAAGGGATTTTTCGAAATTCGTACTTTTTGGTGTTAATGGAAAAAGGGGATAAAAATAGTACCAATCAAATAACCGCAGCTACAGTCATGAAATTCGGAGTATACGTTCCCCTGACTGCTTAGACACGAAAAACTACAGTTTTTTATTTCAAATTAGTACTTTCAAGGGATATAATGAGAACAGAGTGATAAAATTGGTACCAACTAAACGGCTACAGCTAGAATGGTGAAATTCGGTGTGTACGTCCCTCTAATTGCGTAGACACGTTAAATAAAGAGATTTTAGAATGTTAAGGGGGTAAAATTGAAAAAAGGGATAAAATAGCCGCAGCTAGAATCATGTAATTCGGTGCATACATTACTTTCACTGCATAGACAAGCAAAATAAAAAGATTTTTCGTACTTTTTACTTTTACTGTAAAAATTGGTTGAATCATGAGGTTATGTTGTTTTGCACTATGTACGTGAGATAATGGATTTTAAAAATTTGAACTTTTGGAATTAAAATGGAATGGAAATATACTCCACTGTAGCACCCACTATCTACCAATATTTATGCTAATTACGCTTTTTTGAAAATATAAATATAAGAATATTTATGTTTTGAATTGACTTGAGTATTATTTCGATATATATATATATATATATATACTGTAAACGTATTGAGCCTTGCCTTGAAATAATAAATATATTATATTTATTTATAAAATTAGTTTTTCAATATTGTTTTGGTTTGGCTATATTAAAAAAATATATATATGTCAGTAATATTACTACACTTCTACGAAAATCGACAGCCTCTGGGTATATAAAATTCGGCCCGGCCGAACTTAACACCGTTTTTACTTGTTTTATTTTTCGTTTGCTTTATTCTGGTCTGAAATAAATATTTGATTTTAACTGGGAATGTATTTGCATTCTATAAAATCAAATCAAATAAATAATGTATCTATTAATAAATTACACTATGCTACAAAAAAATACAACTGTTGTGTGCGAGAACTAAAAATTTTTTTTGTGCAGTGAGGCATACGATTCATAAAATGTGTTTTTTGATAAGCTTTTTTCCAAATATTCATCGATAGCAATTATATGTGTTCAATTAAAAGTACTTATGATGGCTACAAAAGTTGCGAATTTACCTTTCACATAGAAAAAGTGGTCCAGGAAGAGTGTCCAAACAATTAAGAAAAAATTGTTTAAAAAATCATTTTTGTTTTATTTTTTAATAGCTAGAAGTTATGACTCTTTGTTGACGCAAACTATTTTTTATTTGTTTGTTCCTTCCTAATGCACAGTTTCTATGTGAAAGTGGAATTTGTAGCCATCATAATTACCTTTTGTTGAACATATATGCGGGTGTTATCGTAGTACTCATATAAAAAAAGGTACCTTCGACGAAAATTGGAATTTCCGTAAAAAATATATATTTTTTCAATAACGTTTAGAAAGCCAAAATTCATCGGAAAATTTTATTCACGGCAGTTCAGAAAATGTTGTCTTGTCTATTGTGAACATCGTTGTAATGCTTAGGACACCAAAACACATCGGAAAGTGTCATACACAGCCCTTTGATAAAATGGTTGTAAACTATGTTTTGTAATTAATACCGTTTTCAAAGTGAAAGCGATGAGTTTGCTGGACACTTAAAATATTGACTTAGTTTACATACAGTGTAGCCTGAAATGAGACGTCCCATATCAAAACGAATGTACATAATAAACCCCTTCACTCCACACCAGAAGTCTGGCGACGAGCATGTTGTTCCTGCTGCAGCAGCTGCAGTCGTCTGCCTTTCAACCGAAACAGTTGGCAACCATGGCTGGCATTTGCATTTGGAATATTACTAGAGACCTATTTTTGCACATAAATCATTTTTGTTCCCCATGCCAGACTCCTTCGGGTGGATGATGACGTTCTTTTATTTGCACTCTTACTGGGTTGTTGGTTCGCTTCTCCACTTTTGTCCCGGCCAGCATAATGTCGCTCATGCAATATTCATAAATATGCAGTGCAAACTGCAATCTCGTCAAATACTCAAAATAAGTCGCGAAGAATGGTGAGGGGGGAGCGGATATGAAACGCTCACTTGAGAACAGCGATAGTTGAGATGCTCCGCGGATACTTATGAAATGGGCTGAATTTAATGCATTCGTTTCGTCTGCTCAGAAAATATCCTTTCATAAACGTTAATCAAAGGAATTACGGGCAGCAAAGAGGAAGAATACGGGAAAATTCCTGGAAATGTAGAAATGTGGAAATGTAATGAAAGGAAAGATACCCAATATGTCTGAAGTTAGTAAAAAGAAGTAAATACTCGGCGTATAGTTTGAACGGGAAGACAGAATTGTACACGTAACAGCCCTGATGATTTGAAAATTATTTTAAACTTTATTTTACATTTTTTCATTTTTTTCAAAGTGGTAAATTTTTGGCAACCACACTGAAAGAATTTTCCTTCATGATATTTATGAAGCCATTTCATACATAAAAGGTTTTTCATAAATTTAGCGAATTTCTTCTTAATATATGTGAAAAATTCATAAATAAAATAAACATTTCATAAAACAAAATTGTTAAGTTAGTGAAACTTAGTTTCATAAGATCAAAGAAAGATTTCATTGTATTAGAGAAACAATTCTTAAATATTATGAAATATGTCATAACCAATAAACAATTTTTGTTATGAAATATCTTCATAAATATAGTGAAGGATTTCATAGTTTTTATGAAATGTTTCATAACTTACAACCACATTTTTAGTGTGTCGACTTTATTCGTTGAAAGCTAGCAATTCTCATTTGTACTCTGTTAACTCTGACATAAGTATTAGGATGAGTCACGAAAATAAATTACAGATATAATATAAATAAATTCCCCAGAAATGAAGATTGAATTGTTTAATTATGATCTGGAAAATATTTCGTCACTGGGTCAAGTCATCTATGAGCTAAACGCTTCTGAAAACACCTCTAAAAATCATTTTTTCCCTTGAAATTTGTTATGTTGGATTTTTGTCAAAATTTTCTTTTCTGAATCACTTTAAATAAACATTGTTATTATTGTTTCAGAATAACTCATTGGTCGGATTATTGGATGTTTAGATTGATTTTTTGTAGGTTTTCAAAGTGACAGCTACAAACTCATATTTCTTGGGAACATTTTGTGAAAGATGTTATGAAAAATAAATAGAAGAAATCAATACCTGTCGAATGATGGCTAAATGATGAATATCGGACGAAAAATGACGTCACTGACTCCATATTTGTGAAATAATTTAATACAGGAGATGGCTTTTCAGAGGCAAAATGTTCATGCATCATTCGAAAGGTATGCAGCTATTTATTTTTGATAAAATACTGACACCAAATACAAAAAATTTTCAGTTGTTACTTTGAAAAAAAAACGAAAAAATTGCTATGAACGTCCAATAATTCGACCAATAAGTTAATCTCAGATAAGAATCAAAATTTATATTTAAAGTTCTTCCGAGGGTCTACTAATTCAGAAAAAAATTTGGACGAAAATGCAATGTTAAAAAAAGTACACGGGAAAAACATGATTTTTGGAGGTGTTTTCAGGAGCGTTTAGCTCACAGACAGTAGGCTTGACCCAGTGACGAAATATTTTGCAGATATTTTCGTGGGGTGACTGCAAATTGTTTTTCAATTTGTATGGCCCGCGACCCAGCCTAATAAGTATGAACCCTGATTTAGGTGAAAGACATAGTCATTGCAAAGAATCTCGCAATGGTGGTGTGTGTTGACTGGTTAGTCAACGAGTCAGACCTTTTTTGCTATTTTTGTTTATATTGGAAACTTCAGTACTTACTATTTATAAAACTCTTTCATAAAATTAATGAAGTTTCTTCATAAAATGTAGGAACAATTTCCTAAATCATATTATGAAAAATAATGAACTTGTATGGTAAAAGTTAATCGAATGAAGAACTACATTTCATAGTTTCTAAGAAATATTTCATAAATTCTATGACACTTTTCATTGATTTGTGCTTTATTAAACATGTTTCATACATCTACATCTATTACATTGCATCTTTGGCGACTTTTTAATAAAAAGTTTCACTGAGGAAAAGTTTCACTGAGGAAAAGTTTCACTGAGTTTCATAAATGTTATGAAGACAATTCTTGCAGTGTACTTACCGGGCCGCTGTTTCAACGTCAACGTGAAATTTAAATATTATTCAAAACAAGTAAAAACGGCGATAAGTTCGGCCGGGCCGAACTTTTTATACCCTCCACCATGGATTGCATTCCACAGAGGTTGTCTGTTTTCGTAGAAGTGCAGTAATATTACAGGAAAATATAATTTTTTTAATATAGCCAAACCAAAACAAATAAAAATATTGAAAAATTAATTTTATAAATAAATATAATATTTTAATTATTTCAAATCACGCTTATAAGGCAAGGCTACCAATACGTCAATTCAAAAAATAATTATTCTTCTATTTATATTTTGAAAAATATTTTCAAAGCTATAAATATTCCATTCTATTTGAATTTCAAAAGTACAAATTTTGAAAATCCATTATCAGACGTACATAGTGCAAAATAACCTAACTTCATGATTCAATCAATTTTTGCCGTAAAAGATAAAGTACGAATTTGGAAAAAAAAACTTTTTATTTTGCGTGTCTATGCAGTCAGAGGAATGTATACACCGAATTCCATGATTCCATTTGGTTGGTCCCATTTTTACCCCCTTGACGTTTCTACGCAATTAGAATTTTATCATTCTAAAGAGTGATTTTTTTGAGGTTAGGATTTTCATGCATTAGTATTTGACAGATCACGTGGGATTTCAGACATGGTGTCAAAGAGAAAGATGCTCAGTATGCTTTGACATTTCATCATGAATCGTCTTACAAACGAACAACGCTTGCAAATTATTGAATTTTATTATCAAAATGCGTGCTCTGTTAAGAAAGTTCATTGCGCGCTTCCATTTTATGGTCAGTTTAATCGACCCACTGAAGCGGCTATTCGGGCTATTGTGACTAAATTTCGCACCAAATTTACATTGTTGGACATTAAACCACCAACACGCTTACGTAGAGTGCGAACTGAAGAAAATATCGCAGCTGTATCGGCCAGTGTTAATGATGACCACCAATTTTCGATTCGTCGTCGTTCGCACCAATTGGGTCTCTGTTACTCAAAAACGTGGAAATGCCAAAATTGGACTAAGCGGATGGACCACCTAAGACGCAGCCGTCAACATTTAAATGAAATTATCTTCAAAAAGTAAATGTCATGGACCAATCTAACGTTTCAAATAAAGAACCGATGAGATTTTGCAAATTTTATGCGTTTTTTTAAAAAAAAAGTTATCAAGCTCTTTAAAAATCACCCTTTAGTTGTAGTCGTTTAGTTGGTACTATTTTTATCCCTCTGTACCATTGTATCCCTTGAAAGTACTAATTTCGAAAAATTCGTCTATTTTCCGTGTCTTCGCAGTCAGAGGAATGTATACTCCGAATTTCATGACTAGCTGCGGTCATTTGATTGGTACTATTTTTATCCCCTTTTTTCATTTTAACCCCAAAAAGTACGAATTTATTTTCCGTGTCTTCACACTCAGAGGAATGTATACTCCAAATTTCATGACTCTAGCTGCGGTCATTTGATTGGTACTATTTGTATCCCCTTTTTTCATTTTAACCCCAAAAAGTACGAATTTTGAAAAATCCGTGTATTTTACTTGTGTATGCAATCTGAGAAATGTATACAACGAATTTCATTATTCTAGGTATAACCGTGTGGTTGGTACCATTTTTATCCCTCTATTCCCATTTTACCCCTTAAAAGTACGAATTTGGAAAAAATACTTTTATATTATGTATCTACTCAACTAGAGGAATGTACACACCGAATTTCTTGTTTCTAGATGTTGTCGTTTAATATGTAAAATTTTTATTCCTTTTTTGCCCCATTTCACCCCCTACAAATAAGAATCACTTTATGGTGCACGTTTTTGCTATAAGGAAAATGCGCATACCAAATACCAAGCAAATATAAACAGACATATTCAAAGAACATGCTTAAATACGCTAAAATATTAGGGATTATTATGGGTATTTTTAGTCCTTGTGAGGGACCCTTTGGGCCGATTTCGCCCCATTTCAATCCCAACCGATCTACGACTATAAAACGCATTTATGGAAAATTTGAACGTTCTAGCTCCTTTCGTTTAGATTCTAGCGTGCTTTGAACAGACGGACGGACGGACGGCCATAGCTAGATCGTCTTAGAATTTTATGACGATCAAGAATATATATACTTTATAGGGTCGCAGGTCGATATTTCAAGGTGTTACAAACGGAATGACAAAGTGGAGGGTATAAAAATAAAGTTGACATCGGCGAAAATTTTTTGTATCACTGAGCCTCAATAAGTACAAAAAAGTTTTTGCGTTGCATAGTGCAATTGATTATTCCTATATAAATCCAAAAAATTGTGTAAATAAATTTTAAGCCAAAAATTTATTTTCTATTTTTGTTTGAAACTATTTCGTTTATTTTTAAGAGTCATAAGCAACAAGTTCGGATAACAACGCTGTGATATGTATGTAATCATGTGTCCGCGTGTCACCCACTTCGAAATTGCTTTGCATCCAAATGCACCACCACTCGTGGATTAATTCAAATATTGGCGTAACGCTGTTCATTTTTTCCATTTCTGGCTAAAGTTCTCTACGGGCGATTTGCTCAAAACACAATGAACTGTGTCCAAATCATTGTTTATTGTAAATATTTGAAAATGCTTTAATCCGCTTTTATTTTGTTTCAAATGTGCCGAGTACCGAGTACGAGCGACATTCAACAGGACTTTAATGATTGTCACACATCCGTGCAAAAGCCAATGCCTGCACAACCCTCTCCACTCACACACAATTCACTCACTCATACATGTGTACACCGCTCATCCACACTGGGGTTGTTACGCTATAAAAAGTTCATCCTTCGCCATCCTGTCGTCCTACATATTCGCGAGCTGTGGAAGCAAACAACACTGAGTGTAATGAACATGTATATTTGAGTGGGAGGTGGGTGGTGGAAAGGAGGTGGGTGGTTCCAAACGTCAAAAATCTATTGATTTTTTCAACATAACAACCGCATACGTTTAATGCCACTATAAGACCTATTAAAAGTATCATCAGTATAAGAGTGGCTGTGTTTGTGCTGATAGCAGTGTGTACGTATGTTTGTATGCTACTCCTGCTGGCGTGGCTGTAGAGTTTAGCAGCTATACAGGGATAGTGGTGGTGTACACTTTAATAGCACCATGGTTTGATTGATAGAGCATGGTCAACAAAGTGTTGGGACTTTGGCTACCAGGGTTTACAAACCGGTTCTTGGTTCGAAACCGATATTAGTGCTTTCGTTGCACGATAACAAATATCTTAGACACTTAGTAACTGTAGTAGTTATATTAGTTATATTTGGTCATAGGTTTGTTCAGACGATACAGGTCGCAATTGTTGTCCGATTGGAATGAAAATTGACAGAAGTATTTTTTTAGGCCAAAGACCAAAGATCGGAATTGAATTTGGAAGAAATCGGTTCAGATTTAGATATAGCCTCCATACAAATATCCCTATAATTTACACTATTACTGCTCTAGAATACACATTTTGCATCGGATTTTGACAACAATTTCAGGATTATGTTTTATTTTAACTAGAAACAGCTAATGCCAAGGTGGACCAAATGGGTCCATGTTTTGATATAGCCGCCATACAAATGTACCCCCGATTTAAACTATTACTGATCTAAAATGCATATTTTACATCGGATATTAATCAAACTTTCCATATCGAGCTATATTTCAACTAGAAACGCCTACTTTGGAAGCCAGCTATGCAGCGCTTGTTTTGGTAAGCCACCATACAAACGGGCCCCCAGTTAACACCATTACCGCTCTAGAACCCACATTTTACATTGGATGTTTGATATTTTGCGGATCATTAAAGAAGAATACCTAATTTGAAAGTGATCTATATGGTTCTACTCTTTAATGTAGCGCCTTTACAAATGGGACCCCAATTTTACTTTTACAACTGTAGAACCCACATTTTACATCAGAAGTAAAAGTCAAATATATGAGTTCCCCATACAAATGGGGCCCCATATTACGCTATTACCGCTCTTTACAGAATACAATATGAAATACAAAAAATTGCCCACAGTAATTAAAACGAGGTATATACACAGAGAGTGGTGTAGGGTATCATATAGTTGGCCCCGCCCGACTTTAGCCTTTCCTTACTTGTTTTATTTTTTATTTGGTCGGCTATAGGCTTTATTTGAAGAATATGTAAATGTAGTTTTTGCTAATTTATTTTTCCCCCAATATTTCGATTGAAATCTTCAATCATCTTCAGGGTGTCTATTTTCTTCGTTTGGGTTCGAAAATAAAACAAAATATGTTGTCATTTATTTTGTATGTTTTTCTGTTCGAGCCAACAAATTAAACAAAAATCTATCGTACTTTCTAAATTTATCACTAGATATTCCAATACCCTCATAATGTGGCGTAGGAGAGTAAATATCGTAGTGACTTTGACCCAAATCCATTTGAACCGTTCAAGTGGACGGGTTCTAAAAGAAGCCGTATGGCTGGTTGATGTACACGGCAAATTTAGAAAGAATTAAAGGAATTCATCCAACCTTTACACATCTTAATATTTTCTTAGAAATCAGGTTAAATTCGATGATAGACCACACAAAAGAGCAAAGTCTTTGCTTTTCCTAATAGTCTTCATAACTCCTATACGGATTATTGAAATCTTCTATGATCTGACATCTGATATTTTTTACTCAATGGGTTAGTTTGTCCCACTTTTTACCAATATCAGAAATGGGCCAAATCTTTGGTACTTTGATGGCAAGAATAGAAGTAAAAAAGAAAGGCAGATGGGCAGGCATGAATAAATCGATTTAGAAAGTCATTCTAAGTCGATTGGTATATTAAATTATCGGTATGTATCGCTTCCTTTTGAGTGTTACAAAGAAATGCACATACCCTGGGGTGGAGGTTATACAAATAAAAAATATTTAGTAAAAATCGAAAATTGGATTTTTATAAAGCAGTATGCCTCAAAGCCCACAACAAATTGGTTGGTTGGTTGTGACTTCATGGGCACAAAATTAGTCAACTCACTCCGATTTATAATGATATTTAAATAATTATATTTCTAGCGTATACCCGGTGTGGGCTACAACGCTAAAAAGATATATATTTTGTTTAGAATAGGACTTTTAGTTTATTTATTATCTTAATTTTATTTTGAATTTTCTAAGTAGATGTTTAAACATAAAGATTTTTCTTCTGAGTCAAACATTAGTTGGTCAAATGTCAACTATTTACCTGCGATTGGTACTCTACTTGATATTCCTGGTCGAAACTTCTACTCTGGTAAAACTCCTGGGGTTAGTTATTTTTATACTCTCCACCTCCAGTTTGTCATTCCGTTTGTTACACATTAAAATATCGACCAGAGACCCTAGTATATATTTTTAATCGTCATAAAATTCTAAGATTCTAATCTGACCAAGTTCATCCTCCCATCTATCCGCTTTGGAAAGCATGATAACATCTAAACGAAGGGAGCCAGAACGTCCAAAATTTCCAAGAATACGCTTAATTGTTGTATATCGGTTGGGATAGAAAATTGGCGAAATCGGTCCAGAGGGACAATTTTTTCCCTAACGAGGACAGGTATTACCCCCAATAACATCGAGTATTTAAACAAGTTTTTTGAATATGTCTGTTTATATTTACATGATTTGTGGTATGCACATTGCCCTTATAGCATTAACGTGCATAATAAAGCGACTCTTATTTCCAGGGGTGAAATGGGACAAAAAGGGATAAAAGTAGTACATATCAAACGAAAGTAGCTTGAAACACGAAATTCGGTGTGTGCATTGCTCTAATTGAGTAAAATAAAAGTTTCGTACTTCTAAGGGGGTAAAACGCTAATAAATGGGTAAAAATGGACCAACTAAACGTCTACAGCTAGAATAATGATATTCGGAGTACACATTACTCTGACTGCGTAGACATGCAAACTACTTTTTTTTCAAAATTATTACTTTTAAGGTGTAAAATGGGAACATGGGGATACAAATGGTACCAACCAAAGGGATACAGCTGCAGTAATCGTTTCTGCTGTATATTTACTTGATATTTTGTAAGCTCAATCCTTTCATAACGTGAACGCTCACCATACTTGTATGGGGTGAAATGGGGAAAAGGGATAAAAATTGTTCCAGTGAAACGAAAATAGCTATTAAACTGAAATAATGAATGAATGAAAGCAAATCGTTTTCAGTGGCATAATTTTGGTGGATCTTAGTTGCAAATGAGCACCAACTGTGAACCAACTTTTAAAGATAAGATGTGCGATGACATTCCGGATGGTTCCAATAATCTCTATTGGATAGTCAGCTTGTACCTCATCTAGAACTGTATCAATCGATTTCTACCTGACAACTGCGCCAGTTAGTTTTATTGAATTTGATTGTTTACTTTGTTGGCATCTTCATTCTTCGGCAGCATTGTTGCTCCTTTGAATACGCAACTATAATTTTTGAAATGTTTTGCAATATCGGGAACAACTTTCTGCATAATATTTAAAATATATGACAGCATTTGGCAAAAGTTGGGTGGAAGTTGGAAGTTTTCCATCGTTTGGCGAATATTTACGCCACTGCATCTTGTAGTAAGTGCACACGCATATTTGGTCGACAATGTAATATATGACACTTTGTAACAATAATTTAGTTCATCAGCCGGTGTTGATCACTGTCACGGTCAAAGTTAGTCGAAATCGCCAGCAAGAAGCAATAGAACTCCCACAGTGATAGAATCGAAGATATATGATATATGATAATTTAACCACGTCCACCTTTCCAATACAGGCAATATTTTGCATAACAACGCACATTGATACTGGATTCACTCATTCAAAATTTATGTACTCTAAGTGTCATAGAACGGAATACATTTGATTTTAGCTTTTAAATTAGTATGGGATGTATCACGCCTTATTTTACAATATCACTCATTTTTTTGTATATTTGTTGATTTATTTAAATATATAAAGAATTTCGAATAGTTAATTTGGATGAAAGTAAAAACCGATGGAAACAGATGAAAATCCCAGATTAACCGGTTGTCCGAAAGTATGAAGGAAGAGTTCAGAGTATAGGTAGTAACTTTAAATATTGTTTGAGTGGATATTTAAAAAATCGGTTATCGAATCTTCGGTTCGCCTACAAAAATAACGAATTTCGGCATAGAAAATGTAATTATCGGAGGATATATCTAACTCTTCGGTATAACAAAAAACTGAAATCAGACTACACTAACTTTATTTTTTCCTTATTTCGACAACACTTTTTATTATTATTAAATTATTTTAATTAAAAGTTGAAGTGTTAGAACGAAAATTACTACTTTTTTACTACGCGTGGAAATATATGTAGCGCCCGTTTTGTCCAGTCCGTATTTCTGCTGTTCCTAATTAAAACCAGTAAGGAAAGGCTAAAGTCGGGCGGGGCCGACTCTATGATACACTCCACTTTCAATCCGAATACAATTCAATTCGGTGAAAAAGTGAAAACGGGAAGGTTTTTTGTATCCTGTAAATGTATGTGTTTGACAAAAAATTTTATATCGGAAAGGACATTTGTATGAGGATATATTGAAACCTGGAACGAAATAGGTGAAATATAAAATGTATAGTTTGGCCAAAATCGGTTAAACTTATGGGAGCAACATTTGAATTTGGGCTATATTTAAATCTGAACCGATCTTACCCACTTTCACCATAGTTTTGTTTAGTTAGATTATAAGATGTTGTGCGAAATTTAAAGAAAATGGAGCACAATATGTGGCTTTTAAAGCGGCAAAAGTCAAATCGGGAGCGACATTTGTATGGGGGCTATATCTAAATCTGAACCGATCTTACCCAATTTCTGCATAGTGTTTCTAGTTGGATTATAAGATGTTGTCCCAAATTTAAAGAAAATCGGAGACAATATATGGTTTTTAGAGCGCAAAATTCAAATCGGGAGCGACATTTGTATGGGGCCTATATCTAAATCTGAACCGATCTAGCCCGCTTTAGCCACAGGTGTTTCTAGTTAGATTATAAGATGTTGTGCCAAATTTAAAGAAAATCGATTAGAATATGTGGCATTTAAAGCGGAAAAAGTCAAATCGGGAGCGACATTTATATGGGGGCTATATCTAAATCTGAACCGATCTTACCCAATTTCTGCATAGGTGTTTCTAGTAAGATTATAAGATGTTGTGCCAAATTTAAAGAAAATCGAGTACAATATGTGGTTTCTAGAGCGGAAAAAGTCAAATCGGGAGCGAAATTTGTATGGGAGCTATATATAAATCTGAACCGATCTGACCGATATTCACCATGGGTGTTTCCAGTGGAAATATAAGATGTTTTACCAAATCTGAAGACAATCTGATACATTATGTGGTTTCTAGAGCGGAAAAAGTCAAATCGGGAGTGAAATTTGTATGGGAGCTATATATAAATCTGAACCGATCTGTCCGATATTCACCATGGGAGTTTCTAGTGGGAATATAAGATGTTTTACCAAATCTGAAGACAATCTGATACAATATGTGGTTTCTAGAGCGGAAAAAGTCAAATCGGGAGCGAAATTTGTATGGGAGCTATATATAAATCTGAACCGATCTGACCGATATTCACCATGGGTGTTTCTAGTGGAAATATAAGATGTTTTACCAAATCTGAAGACAATCTGATACATTATGTGGTCTCTAGAGCGGAAAAAGTCAAATCGGGAGAGAAATTTGTATGGGAGCTATATATAAATCTGAACCGATCTAACACATTTTTACCACAGGTGTTTCTAGTTACAATATAGGATGTTTTGCCAATTTTAAAGAAAATCTGTTGTAATATGTGGTATCAAGAGTGAAAAAAGTCAAATCGGGAGTGAAAATCGTATGGGGGCTATATCTAAATCTGAATCGATTTTCTTCAAATTAAATAGCGTTCGTCCTTATCCCGAAAAACATCGTTGTGCAAAGTTTCATTTGGTTCTGTCTACAATTGCGACCTGTATCGTGATTACAAGAATAGATGGACGGACGGACGAACAGACAGACAGACAGACAGACAGACAGACAGACAGACAGACAGACAGACAGACAGACAGACGGACAATGCTAAATCGACTCAGAAATTGATTCTAAGACGATCGGTATAATTAACAATGGGTCTATATCGTTTCCTTTTGGGTGTTACAAACAAATGCACAAAGACATAATACTCTCGTGGAGTGTATAAAAATTAAGGAATAATTCTCATATTTCATAAATCTACGTACAAAATATATTCTCTGACCTTCATTTACATGTATATATGGAAAAACAAAGTTCTCAAAAAATAGCTGAACTATGTATATTTCTATAATATGTGATTCACGCTCAATCCGCATATGGTTGTTTGTAGGGATGTCAAAAACCGCCCTCATCGGGAAACCAGGGTGATATGTTTTAATTTCGCGCTCAATTAGATTTCCGATATTATTAGACGTGAATGTTGGATCGAATAAAACATGATTCCTTTAGATATAGAACAATAAATTAAAAACAGCAGTCAATGGCTTCGATGTTACACATCAAGCTCCAAACGAAGCTATTTGATATGCTACTTGGTTTTTTCAAACGTCACAAATCTATATTTTGGAAAATCTTAAACCTGCGGTATTAAGAGGTTAGTTCAGTTTATATTCGCAGCTAGCAAACAAATCATTACTCTCACATTTTCTTGCGTATTTTTTATTGAAAAAAACGGGTTTCCCCGGTTTGTCGAAAATGCCAAAAGCGGTTAACCGTTTTTCGGTTTTGACATCCCTAGTTGTTTGTTAGTTCTTTGCAGTACCCTAAACCTCTTGAGCGATCCCATTTTTTTTTTAATATTTTGCCTGGACGTCTGCAATTTTTTGAGAGTTCATTGAGCATTAATGTGCGTATTTGTTCTTCTGCGTAAAAATTCTTTCCAAAGTTTGAAAAATTTGTAACCACTCATATTATAATGTAATTCATATTCATACTCTTAAAAATATACACATTCACTAAAACTAATAAAATGTCTGTATTTTTTTTTTCATTTCAGGTAATACTTTTTCAAGTTCTTTTCAAAGACTCACCATAGCATAATGGTAAGCTGATGTAACCCTATGTTGCTTTTAATCCAGTTGTAGACCATTTTGCCAGTTTAGCTCTAGCTGTACAAATATTTTCAGCTTATAGATCGATGAATTTCAAAAAAGAAAAGATTGACATTTTTATTTGTGGAAAATCTATAAATTGGGACGTATAAGTTATATTTGTTGAGGATGATATTACTCATTCTCTCAGACGTTTATAGGTGTCATCTTTATATGAGATCGTGACTCATTTAAAGAGTCTGGCGGGAAATTATGCAACCGAGGATTCGAGGTTACCGGAGTTTTTCTTTCCTTTGGAATGTATGAGGGATTATATTCATGGCAAAGACGAAGATGAGGCGTTGCTACTGAAAACCTTTCATACAAAGTATTGAACTTTAAAATCGGTTAAATTTATTGTGAAAAGTATTTTTCAGGTTTTTGTAAATGCCTATCGTAGTGTAAAAAAATTTGAAGATTTTTTTCCTAAGTTACGTGTAATATTTCTACTGATCATCCATGGATTCTCTTCACCACGAGCATGCCAATGTGGCTTATTGACGTTTCCGTTGAGCCTAATCACTGAGCAGAATATTGCGATTCCCAAACTGAAGCATGATTTTCGAAATAAATTTGCGCTATTTACAAGCATTGTTGCATTGTTTCTAAATCTATTGAAAATATTTTGTCAATTTGGGAAGAGTTGTTCTAAACCCAATGGCCAACTCAATATACCTACATCATACGGTGTAAGGAACACAAAGAAACGGAGACGAGTTGCAAAACAAAAATGAAAGGAAAATCTGGCTAGGAAAAAATATTGTGTCGCTTTATGAATGCTGGCGTTTTAGTGTTGGTAAAAAGCCATTAATGGAGCTGTTGAACGTTATGCACATAATGCATAGACCATAGACCGAACCACATGCATATATGCATAAGAACGCAGCGGCCGAATTGCTAAGGCCTACGCATAAATGGCCTTATGACGTGAGTTGAGAAAAAGTTTTTCACAACGAGAATTCATAATCCTTGTGAGCAAAGAAAAAATAGGTTCAAATGTCGGAAATAACGTTGAGTAAAGAGTATCTAATAGAAAAATATACATTTTTATTTTGCAGATGACAGGTTTGCCAGCAGTGGTGGAAAAAATGAAGTGGGGACAGGAATTTTCGTGCTGAATCACCTTGTGATCTTCGAAATAGAACAAATATTAAAAGAATTTTGCTAAAAAGGTAGTTTCAGGACGCAGTCGATAATTTTACTAAATATAGTACTATACTTGATATAGAATATTTTAAAACAAATTTGTTTAAAAAATCGAAGAAGTTTTTTTTTATTTCAAAATACTCTGGGGTTACTTAATTAATATGACAGTGAGTGTGAAAGAATATTCTATACTATAGTGCATTAGTAAATTAAGCAACTTTTGAGGGTTGTAGTTGTAGAACAAATCGTCGGGGACAGCTTAATAAATCCACACGTACTTCAAGTTCTTCTACTGCTGATATGTTGAAATTATTTAATCTATATCTATCTATATAAAAGAGTTGCGTTACTGACTGACTGACTGACTGACTGACTGACTTATCATTGACCAGCCTCCAGACCAAACGGCTGAAGCCAGGATCATGCAATTTTCAGGGTAGTTCCCAAATATGACGTAGACGTCGACTAATTTTACGAAATTCGTACTTTTAGGGGATAAAATGGCCCAAAAAGGGATAAACATCGAACCTTCGTCCTGACTAAACGGCAGTAGCTATAAACATGAAATTCGGCGAGTTCCTTGCAATGACCATGCAGACGAGCTACAAATAGGGATTTTTCGAAATTTGTACTTTCAAGGGACGAGTGGGACAAAAAGGGATAAAAATGGTACCAACTAAAGTATTACAGCTAGAAACGTGAAATTTGGTATGTAAATTCCTCTGACCATATAGAAACGAAGTAAAATTGGATTTTTCGAAATTTGTACTTTAAAGGGACGAGCGGGACAAAAAGGGATAAAAATGGTACCAACTAAAGTATTACAGCTAGAAAAGTGAAATTTGGTATGTAAATTCCTCTGACCATACAGAAACGAAGTAAAATTGGATTTTTCAAATGTGTATGAATTTAAGAAAAAAAATAATATTTTTCAATCAACTAATTTTTCTTAGATTTTTGCTTGATTTTTCAAACAATATTTTGAAAACAATTTGTAAATGACGAAACTCATACCAACAAGCACAGAATCTATCTAAGAACACTACACTCATAAAAGTGAACCTTGCAATGAACTAAAATCTGGGAAAATTGAACTTCGTATAGCGGCAAAGCATTACTTCGTCATATCAAGTTTAAACTTTTCCTCGAATATACGACATTCTTTGAACTTGATTCTAGTTCAATTTTCTTAACATTCTTAAAACTGAGGAAAATTACAGTAAGGAAATTTATACTAAAGCTGAAATCTTCTCAAATGAAGTAAAATTTTCCTCAAATCAAGTACATATTTAGTCAAATTGAAAGAAACGGTGCTGATTTTATCCTCAAAACAAGTAAATTCTTATTTAGTCTGTGGAATCTTTTACTTGACACAAGTAAAAATAGTTCAAACAAATGATTTTGCTTCAGAATATGCAAAACTAACACAGAAACTGACAACATGAGTTAAAAGTTCAGCTATTATGGTTGTTCGCAGTGGTTGTTTAGAATAATACTTGAAGTATTAAAGAAATAAGTCTCGCAAACTAACGAGAATTACTTCTTAGATTACTATTCAAGAATATTCTAAATACATTAAAGTGATTTGTATACCCTCACTCTACAAAGTAGGATGGTATATATCATTTGGGATAGAAAAAAAGTGCAACGCATTGAATGAGTGACTTAAGACCCCAAGTATGTTTGGACCAAATCCGTTTCACGACTTTTTAAGCTGTTTAAGCCATGTCCGTCCGTCCGTCTGGCTGGCTGGTGTACACGATAACTCTCGAAAGGAGTTAAGGATGATCGGCATCCTGTGAGATTTCACATTTGCTTTTATAGAGGATACATTCGTGTGTAATATGAGCGATATTGCCACACCCCTTCTGGTACCTCCCACACAAATCACCCTAAACAAGGTAAAATTAAATCTGTTATATCTTCTATATGAATGATCGGAATACTATGAGATTTCACATTTGGTAATGCCTCTATAGAGGTTACATTCGTGTGAAATATGGGCGATATTGCCACATCCCTTCTGGTACCTCCCACACAACTCACCCTAAATTAGGTTAAATTAAATCTGTTATATCTTCTATACGGATGATCGGCATCCTGTGAGATTTCACATTGGGTAATGCCTCTATAGAGTTTAAATTCGTGTGAAATATGGGCGATATTGTCACATCCCTTCTGGTACCTCCCACACAAATCACCCTAAACTAGGTTAAATTAAATCTGTTATATCTTCTATACGAATTATCGGAATACTATGCGATTTCACATTTGGTAATGCTTTTATAGAGGTTACATTCGTGTGAAATATGGGCGATATTGCCACACCCCTTCTGGTACCTAAATGAAAATGTTTTTATAATCAATTTAAACATAAAAAATATTTAGGCTATAGCCACACACCTTCAAGTACCTGCCACATAACTGTCTGTATTATAGGTAAAATTAAAACCTTCACAACTTCTATACTGGTGCACGGAATCCAACTATTTTAAAAATGTGGAAGCTGGGACCATGTGCCACGAACCTTCCACACAAATTATCCAACCCTATGTAAAATTTAATTACTTATAACTTCCGCATATATGTTCTCTCGGAGTGAGGGTATATATAAGTCGGTTTATCCGACTGAAGCTTACTTACTTGTTATAAGTTCATTAATACATATGAGGCAAAGGAAAAAAAGAGCATCCAAAGAAGATTTTTAAGTCGTAAAAACAAAACGGATCTTCACCAATGAATTTTACACGGGGTTGTCATAGGAGGGATGTCCTGTTTTAGGTCGCCTTTTTAGTCAGTGCTCATAATGTTATGAAAGAATGGAATCGTGGATGTTCTTTTATGTCAGTGAAGGTAATCCAATTTTAATTACACCTTTCAGTGTAGTGAAAAATGGGGTTTTCTGAACAGTTTAAAATACACATTTAACAACCAATTTTAATGATGTTATTTAAAACATCTTAATCACTACCTCAGGAAAATAAAAAAGTAAGCAGACACTAAAACGGTACACAATTCTACAATAGTTCGATTATATTTTGTAATTTTAAGTGGACAAGAAAAGCTGTCTTTTATTTCCATCTGAAGATTATCAACATCTCGATACTGATGTTAAAGTTATCAATAATTTCGTAAGTTATTTCCTCAAACTAATCATCTTATATCTATCTCTATATAGATTCTTCTAAAATTTAAAATATTTTTGTTTTGAAAAAAAAAAAAACCGTAAACCATTGTAAAACAAATCTTGCGGTTGGTTAGGCATAATCATATGTTTTTTTTTATAAAAAAGTATAGATTTCTAAAATTTACATCATTCATACATTCATGTTTAAATTATTGAGATACGCTTGTAAAAAAGAAAAACATATCCATTTCATTTTTTAAATAAAAAGAGATTTAAAACAAAACTGAATCATTACATTTCTAATGTTTCTGAACTCATCCGGGAGCAGGCATTGGAATTGTGTTACAAGTTGAGACGCCATATTTAGATAATTTTGATATTAGCACATGCTTCCTCCTTGGCATTACTTTTTATTTGTGTATTTTTATGTTATTAAACAGAACTTCTTAAACAACTTCTTCAAAAGCGGAAAATCATCAAACACTGCATCTTCGTAATGACTTTATATGCACATTTTTTGACGCAATTTAAAAGAACTTAACCCAAAGAACATTTTCAGCGCATACAGCTACTTCCATTTAAAATGCTATTCCTTGGGAAGTACTTCTTTTTTGCTGGGGGTATAAAGAAACTGTTTTTGAAAAGAGAAACGAATTTGCAATCGTGTTACATTTGAAAACAGTTTTTGTGATACTTCATATTAAAATACCACAATTCCCAAAACGGGGAAAATAAATCCCAAAAATTTGATTACTTTTTCGAAGAAATAAATACGATAATTTCAATCGAGTATCAGAAGACAGAAAAAATATTTTTAGCAGTTGCGTGCATAGATAATATTATTTAAGTTTTTACTTTGGAAATTGTTGGTTTGGGTTTCGAGAATTAATTAACGAATGTTATCTATTTCCTGATGGTTGTCTTTTGTTTTTTCTTCTTCTTCCTTAATATTAGTAAGTCCAATTGTGATATCCTGTTGTTCATTTCCTCTTCCAGAATGAATTGAATTTGTCAGTTGTATGAATCGAATATAAGTAGCTTTTAGATCTACTAAAGGCCTTAAAGTTGAAGGCCTTCAATACATAATTTCGATCCGCAGCTGAATACTTATGCATGTACCTACGTGTGTGGTTATATAGAACTCCTTGCCTCAATCCTTCCATGTATGTGTGCAATGTTTTTGCATTTGAATAGATGTATAACTGCACGTGCTGGTTGCTATTTATGGGAGAGTGCGTCTCTATATGTGTGTGTGTGTGTGTGTGAATAACTATGACATAAAAATTTCCATGATTGTAGCAGGGCTTGGCGAGGATGCGGTGGAAAAAATGCTGAGTTGCACTCATTTATGCATGTTTGTGATTTTTCGCTCCCGTTTGTTGATAGCTGCTAATGAAATGCAAGTGAATGAACTCTGGCGAGTGCATAACATTGCAACGAGACAGCCAAGGCAGGCAGGCAGATGCAGAAGTGCATCAACGACTACCATCGGCAACAATGACGTGGCAACAACTGAGCGGTGAGGAGTGCGGAAAAAACAAATCTATCGAATGCGATAATACCCTTTTAGCAGAGCATATTTAACTAAAAAAAGGATAGGATTAGTGAATGGTTGTTGGAAAAAAAAACTTACGGGATAATTCTGAAAGTCCTCTGGTAATAAAATTTACAAAAATTTTAATAGCTATAAGCATCCAATGGATAGATATTGGTCGACACATGTGATGTTGGTAACATATGAGGTGGTGTGGCCTCAATCGAACATTTTTGGATATTCCTTAAAACTAATTTCAGTCGAAATGTTTTCCCTCTAATTTTTCAATTTAAGAAAATTTGTCCATTAATTTCGATAACATTTCCTAAAATATAGGGGATTAAAAACCATGTTTTAATTTAGTCCTTATACAAAAGTCCCAAACGATTTGGTAGCTGTCAGTTCGAGCTACTCACAGTAAATTATTTCAAGTTCTATATAAACTATGTATAATTAATAACTTATAACCTGGTTATATAGAGAAGTTCATTTGCACCAAAGGGCCTCCCAACGTCATATTTTTCTGTGTGACCTATAAATATGAAAATATGGACCCATAGGGTCGACATTAACAGTAGGTTTGCCTATGTGATATGAACCATGAACTGAAAAATTCGATCAAGATCCAACGAAAATTTATGTGGCCTACAACAAAACATGGACCAATACAATTGACGTTGCCATAGATGTTTCTAGGTGAAAAATAACATAATCTAAACAATTTCATCAATATTCAATGTCAGATTGGGACTATTCCAAAAACATGGTCCCTGTAGTTAATTTTATTTATCTTACTAGCTGAACCCCCGCCCGCTTTGCCAGGCAAAAATAAAAACAAACGGTAAAATAAAATCTGCATTCATGTTGATTTTTCTCCTGATCGGTAATATATGTACCAATTATAATCAAGGTACTTTCCTGAGACACTAAAGAAATGGATATGTTCAATGGCGAACGTTAGTTTACGGCGAATAACGGAAGAAATGTCAAAAATCAAATTGATTTTTTGTAAAGTGTGATTCTCCTCCTTTCCATTACCTAAACAAAAAACTTCATTCGTAAGATGAAATTACATTACATTCAAAACACATAGAAAATCAATGAAATTGTTCACTAATCAAACAACACAAAAACTAAAAATAATATAATTTTCGGTTTCTTGACTTAAGTCGGCTGTTGACGTATGAATATTTCTCTTTTTTAACCTTTCTTTACTATTGTGCTAAGAAAATCCAAAAAAAAAAACAAAAGTTAAGTACTGTAGCTGTCATAGAACTGAATATATTCGATAATAGGTTTTAAGTTCGTATGAGAGGTACCACGCCCACTTTTCCAATATCGCAAATTTTCGCACTTACACAAAATTTCAGCACTCTAAGTGTCATAGAACACAGAATATTCAATAATGGTTTTAACTTCATATGGGTGGTGCCACGCCCATTTTTCCTGGATGCTGGATGCACTCAGACAAAATTTCAGTATTGTATCTGTCATAGAACGGAATATATTCGAAAATGGGTTTTATCATCGTATAGGAGGTGCTACGCCCATTTTTCCAATATAGCACATTTTTTGGCACAGCTATACACATTGATGCTAGATGCACTTACACAAAATTTCAGCACTCTAGGTGTCATAACACGGAATATATTCGAAAATGGGTTTTAACTTCGTATGGGAGGTGCCACGCCCATTTTTCCAATACCGCCCATTTTTTGCACAACTACGCACGTTTAAGCTATATGTACTAACACAAAAATTCAGTATTGTAGCTGTCATAGAACTGAATATATTCGATAATAAGTTTTAACATCGTATGGGAGGTGCCACGCCCACTTTTCCAATGCCACCCCTTTTTGGCACAACTGTGCGGACTAATAATTAGTGAACTTTCACAAAAATTCAAGACTATAAAAAACGAATAAATCCATAATTTGTGTGGGAGGTGCCACGCCCACTGAAAATATCAAAAAAAAATATATAAAGCCTATTTTCACCACCGGTTCAGCATGAACATACTGTGAAAATTTCCAGAAGATCGGTTAAGTAGTTTAGGCTGCTATAAAGCACAAACAAACACAGATTCAATTTTCAAAATCTGAAGAACGTGAAAATCTCTAATACAAACAAAATTAAAACTTGTTCTTCGTATTATGAACAAATGCATAAAAATATGTTATAAAAACAAAAATTTTAATTTTCTTTAAAATCTAAAAATACGAAAAGTGGGCAACTTTGGACCGTTTTCTAAAATATATCCGATTTCCCGATTTTTAATGTTAATATCTCAAAATAATCCTCAAAATGTCTACTAGAACAAAAGTTATTGAATTTTGGCCGATGGATTTTGATTCTGAACCACTGTGAGGCGTTGCACAGGCCCATTGTTCCCTATTCGTCTACTTTTGAAAATTCCTCTGCTTTTGAAAATAAAATGAATACTAATTGATAGTCTTAAAATATAGTTTGTGTGGGCAGTACCAAGCTCCTTTGTCCTATCATGACTTAGTGTAACCAGAAACCATCCTTTGTCCACTGGTTAGCTAAAGTAAAATTTACAGGCGACTCGGTCCTGCGGTTTGGCGTCCTATTCGGCACCTGATAATTTCAACGAAAAAAGTTGTTACAGTAAAACAAAAATATGCGAAATAACAGTTGTTTGGATTGTTGAAAAGTTTAGCCAAAATTAGAAACTCCTAAAATAGTACTCAATTAGTACATTTGACTAAAACTTTAATCAAAAACAAAACATTTTCTAATTGCACATTGAATTGGCAATTATTTTGAGAAAATGACGTCTTAAATTCAAAAGACTTAAGGTAAAAATCACCCTCAATCTTGGATCTAATAAAGCCATTCAAGTCATCAACTGTGCTATCTGGGGCGAACCTCGAGACGAAGACCATTTTCATCTCCGGGGCCATGGCCAATCCACCAGAAGTACCACTAGATTGCTGTGAACGCACGTTTGCAACAGGCATAGACTGAAGTAAATTCCCGCCTACCACACTGGTTTGTGGACTCTTACCTGTTGCAGCCGTAGGACGAGTGGGATTGTCGCTTTCCACGCTGGTCTGTGGAGGATCTGTGACAGTTCTATCACAAAGCAGTGGCCCAGCAACTGTTGCATAGGTCAGATTTTTATCATTCGACTATCACAACCCATCAACAGTTTGAGCCGCAGGTTCAGCAACATTCAAATGCTCAGTCCTCGGCGTCACTGATCTTGATGATTTCTTCACCGTTCTTTTACGTTTCTGTCTCGAAACAACCGGTGATTTCGCAAACTTATCTAATTCAGGATATTTGTCAAAAATATCACCGAATTTAGAAAATCGCGTATAATGGACCAAAGACCACTAGACAGCTCGGTACCTCCGTCATGGAGCCCTTAAAAAAGTTATAAAAGTTTAAACTAATTTTTCTACATTTAGTGCAGCACCACCTAAGACCATTGTTGTCTCCGTATAGAGCATCCACAATCCTTGCACTAATTCCGGCACACTTAGCATGCCAATGACCAGTGCAAAGTCAACACTCTATTGTGATCTCTATATCAGAGACAATTTTACATTTTTCCGACGAACAAGGCATCTTTTAAAACAAGCTCAAATTATTAGTATAAGGTAAATAAACAATTCCACCCTTTACTGTAATGATACCAATAAAAAATACGCGCGTAAAAAGAATCACTAAAAATTTGAGAAATCGACAAAGTGGCAACACTGTCAGAATAGACAAACGAAAAACGAATGTTAAAACAAAGACAAAACAAAACTCAGTGTTAAACGTTAATCACAATAACAAAAATAATGGTTATGGAGCAGCAGTAATTGTTGTTGTTTGGTGAAGAAACAAATTCTTAACCAAAAAATACTCTTTTAAACACTAAAAATGTAACAAAAGTAGTATCAGAAATTAGTACACCAATAGAACGATCACTTATCTTCAAATTAGTTCACTAGTTGTGAAAAAATATCCACTTGAAACACAAAATAATCACAATTATTTAGAAAAAAGTACGGAGCACAAAAACTTTACTGCTTATTCAGACAGAGTATGCGAGTGGATTTTTACAACAAGTAAAACGTACAAAAAATAAGAAAATTAGAATTGATGGGGTTCCTTTATGTCTTTATTGAATTTAAGTTTATTTTTTATTGAATTTACTTAATTACGCACGTAACTCAAATCGAATAATATTTACTGAATAAAAACTATAAATGTATTTGAATTTAGTAGATTTTTTGGAATTAATTTTAGTATGCCCATCTTCCCAATATTTTCGTGAGTGTGTCCCATGTTTCAGTAAAAATAGTTAAAAAGTTATGTTCGTCTCTCTTTCTCTCGCCGCCCACCTGACTGGAGGACAGTCATGCTAGTTTTTTTTCCGAAATGATATTTTTAAAGCATCTATTGTTGCACGATATTCAAAATACAAAAATAACATAATTCCGAGAATTTTCTGTTGAAAATGTCCCTACTCTGTCTACTATTCTCCTAGTTTTTCCTTTCAACACTGTGATTTTCATACTTGTTTCGAATGACATCCTTCCGCCTGGTAACCCTGTGGTTCTCTTTGTAGCACTTCCCCTTCCGGACTGAAAAGCGGCCGCATCTAAGGCAGAGGGATTAAAAACTTTTCAAAACCGAACATTCTTTGGAGCTTTACTTTTTAAATTAAATTTGCAAATCGACGAGGATGTTTGAGTGAAAGGCGTTGCCGGCCTTGCACAACTACTGAGGCGTATAAGTGATGTTTCCTTTCGGTAGCTGAGTGAGCGCGAGCGTGCATGTGTGTGTTTATCTGTATTTGCCACAGCAAATCCCCGCGGTAGTTGCCGCACACGAACGTCAGACCACTCCAACTTGGCCGGCGTTATTAATTGTATAGGTTTTCCTTCGTCAGTCACTCAGTCAGTCATTCCGTTTTGATTTATGAACTGCGATTCGGTGCTAAAAATCACTGCCTTGTTGTGCCACCAGTTGTGTGCGCCCTTCCGTTTCCTCTCTGCTCTCTGCTGCTGTCCCGGAGATTATACATCTGCTCGTACCCACTGATCCTAGTCGTAGTGGTTGTTGTCTTTGTAGTTGTAAATGTAAGTGTTGCTGTCGTTTTGGGGGTCCTTTTTGTGCTGTTCCGGCTGCTGTTGAGGCTGATAAAAATCGATAAAACATTATCATCATCTATTAAAATAAATCACGTTTACGCCTTAAATGTTAAACATTCGTTGCGAACAGGGACACAAACATGTACGCACACACACACACAAACAGCTACAATTGTCGTACGCCAAATGGAGGACCTCCCATGGCTTTTGCCGCACAACTGCCAGCCGAGTTGAAATCAAAAGCAAAAAAAGAACACGGAAAGAGGGAAGAAAAACAATAAGCTCCGGTTCATGAAACCGAAGAGTGGCATTGCTGGGGGAAAAAACAACTCGAATTTATTTATCTATCCCTTAATGTGGATTGTCAGTGAGCGAGAGGAGTGTGTGTGTGGACATCCTAACCCCCGAAAGGAGAAAAACGTGCCTTGGATATGGCCACGTCTGATTGGGAATAGTTTACCGAGTCTCGGTTGAACTTTTAGTCCATAAATTTTCAATTGAAATGATGTGCTTCGTGAGCAACATGTGCTTGGGCTTTCTGCAGTTACACTCCTCTGGGTGTGTACGGCTGCGAGTGTCTGCAGTTGCACAGTGGTTGCGTGACTAACACAGTCGTAGGAATGTCCACACTGATGATTCCAACTTCAGCCGTTTGATAGTTTGCGGTGGCAGTCAGAAATCAGGCATTAGGCTCACATAGACCAGAAGATGAACATTGTGATAACACGGGTTTTTGCACCCCTCATCGGAGCCAACCTGTGAGACTCACGAAACACTTCATCCTACCAATGTCTATAACACTGTACGACATTTAAAAAAAATTGTTACACTTGAAATACTTTTGAAACTATATGCAAAATGGCTTATCCTTTGGAACTTTGTAGTCCTTTTAAGGGGCAGCAGGATGATGATGATGAAAAACTAATAACGCCAAATAACTCTATTTCACCTATAATTTCGATGTATATCATCTGGTTCATATGTAATATGGACTGTCGGACAGTGTAATTACCAAAACGCTCAAACTATCAACGAAAGCAGAGCCCAGAGTCACTATATTTGGTGACTCTGACTGATCAACGAGTCGGTCAGTCACATAACAGTTTTATATATAACTAACAGTATCCGCTGCTTCGCACGCGAAAAAAGCCAAATATTTTTAATAAGTTTTATCCGTCTCTGTTTTTGGATAGTATTTATTTGATTTTCTTTTGGTGGATACAGATAAATCTAAAATAGTAATTTGGCGTTTGCATAATTAAAGGGTTGTACACCATTTTTATCCTTTTTTTCCGCTCACACCATATAAGAACAATTTTCGAAAAAAAAATCCATTTTGATGGCGCTTCTACATGCTCAGTGGAATTTACATACTACATTTCACAATTCTAGCAGTAATACTAAAGTTGGTACCATATTTATCCCTTTTTGTTCCGCTCGCCCCTTAAAAGTACAAATTTCGAAAAATCCATTTACGTTGCAAGTCTACGTTGTCAGAGGAATTTACACACCAAATTGTACAACTATAGCTGCAATATTTTAGTTGGTACTATTTTTATCCCTCTCACCCTTTATAAGTACAAATTTGGAAAAATTCATTTAGATTTGCGCTTCTACGTTGTCAGAGGAATTCACACACCAAATTTCACGACTCTAGCTGTAATACTTTAGTTGGTACCATTTTTATCCTTTTTGTTCCGCTCAAGTTTCGAAAAATCCATTTATGTTGCAAGTCAACGTTATCATAGAAATGTATATACCAATTTTCACAAATATAGCTGCATTACTTAGATTGGTACCAATTTTATCCCTTTTGTCCAATTTTACCCCTTAAAAGTACGAATTTCGTAAAACCCATTATTAGTCGACGTCGACGTCTATGTCTATGTCATACTTGGGAACTACCCAGAAAATTGCTTGACCCTGGTTTCAGCCGTTTGGTCTGGAGACTGGTCAATGATAAGTCAGTCAGTAGAGTGATCAAACCCGAGACCGAAAACCGGATTAACCGGGTTTTTCCTCTGAGACCGACCGTCGGGTTTTTTAGAATTGCGGTTTTTGGAAAACCGGGAAACCCGATTTTTATGTCGGTCTCAACCGGTTTTTCATAGTGGAAAAAAGTCATTTTTTCGGTGCTAATTTGTTTATAATGTGCCACTTTTTATATTATCACAAGCTTCATAGAATGTTTTTATTGGGGACCGCAAATTAACTAAAAAAAAAAACTTTACAAACCCAGCAAAACTGTGAGTCTAAAATGGCGAAGTTCGTCCTAGATTTCACATGCATTTCTTATGGGCAGTAGAAAAATCGACACCGTTGACCATTTGCCGCTGCGGATATCGACCAGCCGTTCATATAAGAATATATGTGATTATTTTTAGAGGTGTTTTCAGGAGCGTTTGACACAAGGACGAAATATTTTGCAGGTTATAATTAAGTAATCCAGTATTCATTACTGGCGGTGACCGCAAGAAGTTTTTCTCATTCCAGTCTTATACGTATATTATACTCGACCTTGTAACATGACGTTGATGAACTTAGTCAAAAAATACGTATAATCCTTGAATTGCATGTCTTTTAGCTTATTATACTCTCTATAAAATATCAGAATCTAAGAACGGGCTAATTGGTCCAGAAATTGTAGCTTCAAAATCATTTCCTATTTCAACAAGACATAATTTGTAGTTTTTACGTTTTCAAATCTGTTCTAAACTGATATATTGGGAATAATAGATGCTGGACGAAAAATAATGATAAGTTGATATATTATTAAAAAATCGCCAATTGTGTTTTTCTAGGAATGAACCAAATGAATTAGTATCATATTCTGACAGGAATGTTTCGAAATATTTCAGTGAATCTGATTACGGCATCAGAATTGTCCTATCCCCAAGAACGAGTATGCACAATGGGCCAACATTTTGTTGAATTACCCTATAATGAATAAATTCCCCATTTTTAATGTTTCAAGAAAACCTGAAAAACCCGGTCCTATCAGTTTTTTTTATAAAAAGAAAACCGGGCAACGGTTTTCGAACAACCCGAGAACCCGACATTGCAGAAAACCCGGGTTTTTGATCACACTATCGGTCAGTCAGTAACGCAACTCTTTTATATATAGAGATTTGTGGAGTAGTTTAACAGCAAGAGCAGCAACGCATTAACCATTTTTTGTCGTTGGGAACCACAGTGCGCCGCCGTCTGTCGATTCACCATTTTGTCATTTTGGTGATTTGGTCGCAGTCTTCGGTTGCCACATCCCTGGTGCTGCTCAAGAGTGACAAAAGTTTTTGGCGACTTTTGCAAAAGATTTCTTTTCTTTCTTGTGAAAATATTTGGTGACTTTTGAAGATTTCTTGTGTTTGGCTTAAAGCCACATCTGAGTCTGTGTGTGTGCATCCATGGCTAAAATCGTTGATAGCAGGGACTGTGTTCATCTACCCACTTGTTACTCCTTCCATGTAGCGAAGTGCTAGTGCCTGTCCGTCTGCATGTTAGTCAGTTCTTGTGTGTGTGTTTATGTGTCAGTTTACATATTGTTCAAGTTGTTGCAAACATTATAAATAGTTTTTCCCAAAGAAAAACCCAAGTAAAGCAAATGCTTTTCTCGTTTTCTCTCTCTCTCACACACACACACGCATTGTCAAACTGAAGGAGAATTGAAATTGAAAAAAGTCCTTATTGTATTAAAGTGTTTAAGTGTAAAAGCCACATTGATTTAGACATTTGTAACAATTGCTTTTATGGTTATTTCGTCCCGAAATGGGCCAAAGCTGAACGCAAGACAAATCAAAATTAAATAAAATAGCTGAGTATTAAATGATTTGGTGCGCCATAAAAATGTGCAAATGAAACGAAAGGGTTTGGCTGGCTTCATGGCGGGTGGAAATGAAATTTTATGGCTTTCACATCCGCCATAGCTATTCGCAGCTATTCCCGTTGGGTTGGCCTAGCCTTGCCACATGCCTTTTAAATCGGGCATATCATTTGCCTATGTACGCCCATAAAGGAGTAATATGCGAGGAATTTAAATTGAATATAAATCTTTAGAACCAGAATTTAAATCTTTAATTGAAACAAATAGCTTGGAATTAGGCAAACAAATACCGGGTTATTGCAACGTTTACAGCCTCAATCAAGGACTACGTTCAACAATGTCACAAGCGGCTCTCGTATTGGAAATTAGGTGGCTCCATTGGAAGGGGTATGTAAATGTACACACTTTTAACTTTCTGTGAAAGGAAATGACTCTAAATGATGTGAGCGAAACCATTTTTAATTGTTAATAACTCTTCACCGTTTTTGGTGAGGATTTGATGTTACTCAATGGCTCTGTACGACAATTTAAGAGAAAACGTTACACTTGAAGCGGATGATATACGCCTGGCAAAATGTAGCTAATTGGCGTCATTATTTTTTCATTTCTTCATCCTGTTGGCCCTTCGCCGGATTACAAAGTTCCAAAGGATACAATTTTTCAAAAATTCTTTGAAATACTTCTTCGCACCCTATGATACCGGTGTATGTGTCAAATAAAAGAGGAGAATATCTGTTAAAAATACTTCAAATTTCATGCTTCTATCTGTATCAGTTTGACATTCACAATCATTTCAAGTTTCCTTTTTAGTTTATTTAGTTCATTCATATATTACTTTTAAGAGGGAAAACTTGAAATGGTCTTTAGCGCTAAACTAATATAGATAGAATCATGAAATTTAAAGTATTTTTGACAGATATTCCTCACTTTTATTTAATACATATTCCGGTATCATTGGATGCAAAAAAAGTATTTTAAATAATTTTGGAAAAATAAATATATCCTTATGAACTTTTCAGTCTTGTGAAGGTGCGAGGAAAAGTAAAAGTAAAAACGCCAAATAACTCTATTTTCTCCATAGTTTCAGACGTATATCATCCGCTTCCATTGTAATATGGACTGCCGGGCGTTGTAATAAATGGCCTTGACCCACTATATGATGCCCTCCACTACTCTCTATCACATGAAATGGTTTTGAAGACCAAATTTGGATGGCTATTTGAAGTCAGTGTTAATGTCGGTGGACAGATTTTGCAGAAATCAACAACAACAAAATTGATAGAATCAATTTCAATAAAATTTGTCATGAGATTTTAATCATTCAAGACAATAACACAAATTTGAATTAATTTTTCACAATTCGTACTAGATTTTTCGCATAATCCGTTTGCAATTGATGTTGCGTATCTACGCTTTCGGAGATCTGTAGACAACGAATTTCATGATTCCTGATTCGTTTGATTAGTGCTCTTTTTACACATCTTCACCCCATAAAGTACGATATTTCTGTTCTAGTTCATGCCGTAAGAAGAATGTCGATGGCATATACAATTTTTAGGTTTAATATGATTACAAAATCATTTTTAAAAATCAAATTGCAGCTAATTTCAATTATCGGTTATATTGGTCTAATTTTAGCTGCAGAGTTATCCCATTGTTGTGAGAGATACCTGAGAGGGTTAGGTAATATCGGCAATGTTCGACGTGCCTACAAGGACCATTAAATTGGACTAACGGGGTTTTCGACAGGTTTTCCGATTTTAATGAAAGTTTCTGAATAACGGAAGTATAACTGCATTTCCTGATTTAAAAAATAAAAAAATTTAGACACTAGATTGGATCGAAAATCAGGAATTTTGTCATAAGTTTAAAGAAATATTTTTCTAATTTGTTTTTTTAGTCCCTGTAATTTTCCAATAAACAAAATAATACCTATTCGATTTTATGAAATAATTTCTTATTAACAGCTAATACCCAGCAAAAAGAGAGCACCAAGGAAGTGAACAAGATGTTCATATTATGATTCGGAAGTAGTGAAAATTTGGATCTTCACCAATGAATTTAATATTGAGTTGTCATAGGAGGGAAGTCCTTTATTTTGAATGACTTAAAAGTTATTTTAAAGTGGTGCAAAGGAACCGCTTTTTCACTGGTTTCCATTTCTGTTTTCAAAAATCCGCAGCTACCGGGGGTAGAACAGCGGACCTTCTGGTTGCTACTACGGCACTCTAACCATTTCAGCTATCCTCTGTTGTGAGTGCTGAATAACTAGAAGTGCAGTAATATTACAGGAAAATATAAATTTTTTTAATATAGCCAAACCAAAACAAATACAAATATTGAAAAAATAATTTTATAAATAAATATAATATTTTAATTATTTCAAACCATTAGTTGTTTCAAATCAAAAACTAAATATTCTTATATTTATATTTTCAATAAGCTTAAATGCCATAAATATTGGTAGATAGTATGTGCTACAGTTGGTTGTATTTCCATTCTATTTTAATTAATTTTAAATTTTGAAAATCCATTATCAGACGTACATAGTGCACAAAACCTAACTTCATGATTCAACCAATTTTTGCCGTAAAAGAAAAATTACGAATTTGAAAAAAAAACTGGTTATTTTGCGTGTTTATACAGTCGGAGGAATGTATACACCGAATTCCATGATTCCAGCTGCGCCAATTTGGTTGGTACTATTTTGACCCCCTTGACGTTTCTACGCAATTAGAATGTTATCATTCTAGCTGTAGTCGTTTAGTTGGTACTATTTTTATCCCCCTGTACTATTGCATCCCTTGAAAGTACGAATTTCGAAAAATTCATCTATTATCCGTGTGTACGCTGTCAGAGGAATGTATACTCCGAATTTCATGACTCTAGCTGTGGTCATTTGATTGGTACTATTTTTATCCCCTTTTTTCATTTTAACCCCAAACAGTACGAATTTTGAAAAATCCGTGTATTTTACTTGTCTATGCAATCAAAGGAATGTATACACCGAATTTCATTATTCTGGGTACAGCCGTTTGGTTGGTACCATTTTTATCCCTCCGTACCCATTGTTTTCATTGAAAGTACGAATTTGGAAAAAAACTTTTATTTTTCATGTCTACGTAGTCAGAGGAATGTATACTCCGAATTTCATGAATCTAGCTGCGGTCATTTGATTGGTACTATTTTTATCCCCTTTTTTCATTTTAACCACAAACAGTACGAATTTTGAAAAATCCGTGTATTTAATTGTCTATGCAATCAAAGGAATGTATACACCGAATTTCATTATTCTAGGTACAGCCGTTTGGTTGGTACCATTTTTATCCCTCTATTCACATTTTACCCCTTAAAAGTACGAATTTGGAAAAAATACTTTTATATTATGTATCTACTCAATCAGAAGAATACACCGAATTTCGTGTTTCTAGCTGTTGTCATTTAATATGTACCATTTTTATCCCTTTTTTGCCCCATTTCACCCCCTACAAATAAGAATCACTTTATGGTGCACATTTTTGCTATAAGGGGAATGCGCATACCAAATATAAACAGACATATTCAAAAAACATGCTTAAATACGCTAAAATATTAGGGATTATTATGGGTATTTTTAGTCCATGTGAGGGAAAAAATTTTCCCTTTGTTCCGATTTCGCCCCGTTTCAATCCCAACCGATCTACGACGCATTTATGGACAATTTGAACGTTCTAGCTCCTTTCGTTTAGATGCTAGCGTGCTTTCAACAGACGGACGGACTTAAAGGGTCTCAGGTCGATATTTCAATGTGTTACAAACGGAATGACAAACTTAGTATAGCCCCATACTGGAGGTGGAGGGTATAAAAATATGAAATATTTGAAGTACATTAAAAAAGCAATAAATTTGTATTTTTTAAATTATACAAGATTAAACATTGTTTTTTTATAAAAGTAATAAAAAAAATATAAAAACAAGTAAGGAAAGGCTAAAACCGGGCGGGGCCGACTATATGATACACTCCATTTTCTCTCCGAATACAATTCAATTCGGTAAAAGAGTGAAAACGCGAAGGATTGTTGTATGTTTCCTATTCACTTCACCCAATTTTTCAAATCAAAAATAATATTTGTATCGGCGATATATCTAAACATGGAATGAAGTAACCCACTTATACATTAGGTTCTTCCAGTTCAAGTATAACGTGTTATGCTCAATTTGAAGAAATTCGTTGAAAATACGCGGTTTCTGGGACGAAAAAAGTCAAGCCGGTAACGAAATTTGTATGAGAGCTATATATAAATCTGAACCGATCTGACTTATTTTCACCGGAAGTGTTCCTAGTTTAAATATACGATGTTTTGCCAAATTTTAAGACGATCTGATAAAATATGTGGTTTCTAGAGCAGAAAAGTCAAATCGGGAGCGAAATTTTAATGGGAGCTATATATAAATCCGAACCGATCTGACCTATTATCACCATAGTTGTTCCTAGTTTAAATATAAGATGTTTTGCTAATTTTGAAGATAATCTGTTGTAATATGTGGTATCTAGAGTGAAAAGAGTCAAATCGGTGGTGAAATTCGTATGGGGGCTATATCTAAATATTAACCGATTTTCCTCAAATAAAATAGCGTTCGTTCTTGTCTCGAAAAACTTCGTTGTGCAAAGTTTCGTTTGGTTCTGGCAACAATTGCGCCCTGTATCGTGATTACAAGAATAGATGTTCAGACAGACAGACCAACATTGTTAAATCGATTCAAAAAGTGATTCTAAGTCGATCGGTATAATTAACAATGGGTCAATCTCCCTTCCTTTTGTGTGTTGCAAACAAATGCACAAAGACATAATACTATCGTGGAGTGTATAAAAAGTTTTTTGCCGAGTCATTTTATATCATTTTGAACAGAAACAAATAAAACAAGTAAGGAAAGGCTAAAGTCGGGCGGGCCGACTCTACCGACTCCACTTTCAATCCGAATACAATTTAATTCGGTGAAAAAGTTTGACAAAAAATGTTAAATCGGAAAGGACATTTGTATATAATATGTATAGTTGAAATATAATATGTATAGTTTGGCCAAAATCGGTTAAACTTTTGGGAGTAACATTTGTATTTGCGCTATATCTAAATCTGAACCAATCTTAGCCTCTTTCACCATAGGTTATTTACCAAATTTAAAGAAAACCGGGTACAAGATGTGGTTTCTAGAGCGGAAAATGTCAAATCGGGAGCGACATTTGTATGGGGGCTATATCTAAATCTGAACCGATCTTACCCTATTTTTGCATAGGTATTTCTAGTTCGATTATAAAATGTTGTGCCAATTTTAAAGAAAATCGGGTACAATATGTGGTTTCTAAAGCGGAAAAAGTGAAATAGGGAGCGATATTTGTATGGGGGCTATATATAAATCTGAACCGATCTTACCCAATTTTTGCATAGGTGTTTCTAGTTCGATTATAAGATGTTGTGTCAAATTTAAAGAAAATCGAGTACAATATGTGGTTTCTAGAGCGGAAAATATAAAATCGGGAGCCACATTTGTATGCGGGCTATATCTAAATCTGAACCGATCTTATCCAATTTTTGCACAGATGTTTCTAGTTCTATTATAAGACGGTGTGCCAATTTTAAAGAAAATTGGGTACAATATGTGGTTTCTAGAGCGGAAAATGTCAAATCGGGAGCGACATTTGTCTGGGGGCTATATCTAAATCTGAACCGATTTGCATCAAATTAAATAGCGTTCGTTCCTTGATCACAAAACTTACTTGTGCCAATTTTTGTTAAGATCGGACTATAATTGCGGCTGTAATTTGATTACAACAATAGATGGACAGACAGACAGACAGACGGACATTGCTAAATCGACTCAGAAAGTGATTCTAAGTCGGTATACTTAACAACTGGGTCTATCTCTTCTCTATCTTCCTCTTGGGTGTTACAAACAAATGCACAAAGCCATAATACTCTCGTGGAGTGCTATAAAGACATTAAGTTCGACCGGGCCGAATCTTATATATCCTACACCACGGAGTAGATTAGAGGCTGTAAACTTTACATAGAAGTGCACTAACATATTAAAAAATTTGATATTTTTTAAGCACATCACAATATTTGTTTACAGTTCCCATAAGGCATACTTATGCGCACTGTTGATGCTCTGATGCTGCATTATTGTAATATTAATAGTCCTCTAGTATAAAAATATAAAACTTCAAGAGTAATCAAAGAGAAAACATGAGGCAGCAATCTTCAAAAATATGCCCTAAATATCAGATGCATTGTCAGTCGTTATTAGGCAGAAACAATTTCCTTCAGGGCCGATTTACCTATTTGCGATTTCTTGATTCCAGCTACAGCCAAATTTCTGTACCATTATGATAGGAAAACTGCTAATATTGAAGATGCAATATGTTTCGCGTTCTCAGTAGAATGTACACACCTAATTTCTTGATTTTAGCTACAGCAGTTTTCGTAATACCTTTGTTATACCCTCCACCTCCAGAATGGTGGTATACTTACTTTGCCATTACGTTTACAACACTTGAAATATCGACCTGAAATTCTATAAAGTATAAATATTCCTGATCGTTATAAAATTCTAAGACGATCTAGCCATGTCCGTCCGTCCGTCTGTTGAAAGCACGGTAGCATCTAAACGAAAGGAGCTGGACGTCCAAATTTTCCATAAATGCTTCTTATAGTCATAGATCGGTTGGGATTGAAACTGGGCGAAATCGGTCCAAAAAGTAACAATTTTTCCCTCACAAGGACAAAAAATACCCATAATAACACTAATATTTTAGGGTATTTAAGTATATTTTTTCAATATGTCTGCTTGTACTTACTTGATATTGAGTGTGCGCATTCCCCCTATAACAAAAAAGTGCACCTTAAAGTAATTTTTATTCGTAGGGGGTGAAATAGGGCAAAAAGGGATAAAAATGGTAAATATTTAACGACAACAGTTAGAAACACGAAATTCGGAATATACATTCCTCTGATTATGTAGACTCGTAAAATAAACGAACTTTTCCAAATTCGTACTTTTTGGGGTTAAAATGGAAAAAGGGGATCAAAATAGTACCAAATGACCGCAGCTAGAGTCATGAAATTCTGAGTATACATCATAAAAATGGGTACCAACCAAATGGCCGCAGCTAGAATCATGGAATTCGTTGCATACATTCCTCTGACTTCATAGACATACAAACTAAAAGATTTTTTTCAAATTCGTACTTTTTACTTTTACGGCAAAAATTGGTGGAATCATGAAGTTAGGTTATTTTGCACATGTACGTGGATTTTCAAAATTTTTAATTTTCCATTATCCATTATCTACCAATATTTATGGTATTTAAACTTTTTGAAAATACATATATACGAATATTTTTTTAATTGACTTAAAGTATTATTTCGATATGTAAAGTATTGGTAGCCTTACCTTAAAAGCGCGGTTTGAAATAATAATAAAATTATATTTATTTATTTGATTTGAATTGTGATATCGTCCTGGCTCAAGATCATTTTTCATCTGCATTTAATAGAATGCAAATTTATTTACAAATGCATGGTGACATTTATTACTTGGCTGCAGACTACCACGATCATGATTTCGACCATGTCAAAAGTCTTTTCAAGTGGCTTCGCAGCGACTTTTCAACATCAAACCGCTGCATCTATATGGAGATGAATTTCACAAACGAACGAGAAGAAGCACAACTCACTTGCCGAATTTGCGTTAAAAAATCAGAATCACAAGTAATAAAGTACGCATGCCAAATACAAACGAAAAACTAAAACAAATTTATTTTTTATAATATCTGTCATTCTACTTTATTTGCGATTTATTCGTAAATGTAGAAGTTCATGACCCTCTTGGTGGACGAAAGTGAATTTTTAAAATAGATGAAAATATTTTTTTAGTTTTATTTGTATTTGTCTAAAGTCGTTTTATTCAATTTTTTTATTCTAAGTGAACAGGGTAACATGGCCTCTAATTGTTGCTATTTCAGCATACGCGGAATACATTTATCATATACGTAGCCACAATGTCTTTCTTTCTCATCATGGGTTCATTTGTTGTGATTTGCAGAGCCCTTTTTTCTTCGTTTAAAATATTTAAAGTTGAAGTTGTGTCATTCCTCCCAGCCAACATCTGTAGGGGAAGTGTTCCCTCTGAGCTGTTACGAATATTCCATGTTATGAGCTTTGAATATCTGCTGTGTACTAAGAGTTGTTACGTATCCCGTTAGCTGGAACAAGTCGAATGGGTAACTTGGTGGAATGTGCGTCTTTCATTACATTCACAAAGTGTTCGATGCGGTTCACTCAGTGGTCTGTTTTCGACATTTTCATAAAATAAACTACGCTTTACGTTGAATAGGCGCAGTAGCGTGACGTGGCAATCCTGTGGAATGGATTGAGAACTTATAATTTATTTCGTTGTCGGTATATTGCATTTTTCATTGCCCTTACCAGTCCAAGAAAGTGCCACCTCAACCAAGTGGTGTAACAATAAACTTCGTTTGCTCCACATTTTTAGCTGACGATGACAGGTTACACGTGAGCTACCACAACCTACTAAATAGTATCGACGTGGCTCCTGGGCAGTGTGTCGGCTCCTCCTGTTCAATCGACTTTAAATTCTTCATTTGTCCTTGTGTCTTCTCTTCTGTTAAATATTCCTTGTGTCAGCAAAAATGTGTTCACAAACATTTGTCCCACTCGCCTTGATGTTCACAGCGCGGGCGGGGGCCACAGGAGGCGCTGTCTTTTGTACGCCGGCGACGGTAGTTTGCAGCACTTTTATGCTTTTGACACCTTTGGGACTGTCACATGTGCTAAGCAATTCATGGTGTGATGTACTTACATACATATGTATGTATGCGCGATTACTAAGCATATCATATCCCATTGGACGGGAACGGAACAACACCACACAACCACCAACAACACAAACGTCATAAAAACCATAAAAATGCTTAGTCTCTGTGCAGCTATTGTTTTGAGGGGAGGGGTGTCAGAAGGGACTTCGTGCTTGAAAATGAGGCAGCACTTGAGGAAGAAAGAAATAATAAAATGATTTTAAGGCAAAGTTTCGAAAATGCTATAAATTATGTCAGAAGCTATCACACAGAAACGATTAGGGACAAGGGATAAGTAAATCATTCATTTGTTGGAATATCCACTTTCGCTTTGTTGAATTTTCCAATAGGGAAGCAATGCGAATGATTCCCACATTAGAAAACAGTTAAATAACTAAATGTTGTCAAATACGATCTCTTAGTGAAGACTCTATTAAAACTGTCCGATTATGTTTGACGTAAAATATAAATTCTGAAGCTGCAAAATAGAAGTTGAAGATGCCAAATAGAAAAAAATGTATTTGGAAAACTGCCTCAAATTTATTAAATAATTGTGAAATGTAGGAAATTTTGGAAAACTTCTGCGTTTGCCTTAAGATGTGAACAATTCAATATTCAAATAAATTCATCTTAATTACCCTTTCGTTCACTTTCAATAACTAAGAAACACAATTATGCGACTTGAGATCTTTTTGCAGTACACCGACGATGTATATGACTACAATCGAAAAATGTGACAAGTTTTTGGCTCGAAATTTTCGATCAAAAAATGTTTAATGTATTAACTTTTTTATTTTAGAATCCATTTGCAAAGCATTAATAACCTAATTCCAAAAATCTTAATTACAAATTACAAAAAAGAGAATTTTCATTTCATTAATTTTGTTCAATTATTTTCATTTATATCCATTGAGGTCATGAACAAAAAGTGCACTTAATCGAAAAGGGCAACTCAATTTTTCCAGAATATTATTTACAATCCACAAAAGAAAAAGAAGAAAAAAATTAGAGCCTCTATCTAGCACTACAATGAACTATATGTATGTCCAATCGCAATTTTGTGGTCTTCGACAAAAAATAGTTGATATTTTATCAAAACGTTTTGCTTTGCTGCAATATTTATATCAGAAATAAAGTAAATACTGCACTAAGATTTAAATTTCACTTTAAAATTTTCAGGAACAAATACTTTGAAAAACTTTTAAATATGAATTTCGCATCTTCTAGCATGGTCTATTGTATATCAGCTGTTTATGCACCAGGCAACAAAACAAAAAACAAGACAGGAAAGGAAAGGATAAAGTCGGACGGAGCCGACTATATGATACACTCCACTTTCTATCCGTATGGGGGTATATTGAAACATGGAACGACATGACCCGCTTTCACCATGTATATTTATAGGTGAAATATAGTAAAGGGTGATTTTTTAAGAGCTTGATAACTTTTTTTAAAAAAAAACGCATAAAATTTGCAAAATCTCATCGGTTCTTTATTTGAAACGTTAGATTGGTCCATGACATTTACTTTTTGAAGATAATTTCATTTAAATGTTGACCGCGGCTGCGTCTTAGGTGGTCCATCCGCTTAGTCCAATTTTGGCATTTCCACGTTTTTGAGTAACAGAGACCCAATTGGTGCGAACGGCGACGAATCGAAAATTGGTGGTCATCATTAACACTGGCCGATACAGCTGCGATATTTTCTTCAGTTCGCACTCTACGTAAGCGTGTTGGTGGTTTAATGTCCAACAATGTAAATTTGGTGCGAAATTTAGTCACAATAGCCCGAATAGCCGCTTCAGTGGGTCGATTAAACTGACCATAAAATGGAAGCGCGCAATGAACTTTCTTAACAGAGCACGCATTTTGATAATAAAATTCAATAATTTGCAAGCGTTGTTCGTTTGTAAGACGATTCATGATGAAATGTCAAAGCATACTGAGCATCTTTCTCTTTGACACCATGTCTGAAATCCCACGTGATCTGTCAAATACTAATGCATGAAAATCCTAACCTCAAAAAAATCACTCTTTATGTAATGTTTGGCCAAAATCGGTAAAACATTTGGGAGCAACATTTGTATATATATAAATAAATTTATATCTAAATATGAACCGATCTTACCCACTTTCACCATAGATTTTAGTTGGTGTCAACTTTAAAGAAAATCGAGTAAAGTATGTGGGTCTATATGAAAACATGTATAAAGACATTTGTATAAAGGCTATATCTACATTTAAACCGATTTGCTTAATATTAAATATCGTTCGACAAAATCCACATATAAAGTTTCATTTGAATCGGTCAAGAATTGCGACCTGTAGTTTGATTACAGGAATAGATGCACATACAGACAGACATTGCTAAATCGACTCAAAAAGTGGATCTAAGTCGATCTGTATTATATTGCCTCTTTTAGTTGTTACAAACAAAGGCATAACGACAACAACAACAAATATGTTTTAACACTAAACAAACAAAACATTTAAAAAATAATTTTAAATGTAATAATTCCCCATTATTTTAAATAAATGTATTTTAATTGAGTTCAAATTAGGAGAATTGTGAAAATATCTTTCATAAAACTCGTAAAAATAACAAAATCGACACCATCCGAACTGTCTTCATTCTACCAGCATGCTAGCAGGCCTTCCAAAGGAAGGCAATGAAGAATGTCCATTGCATCTATCTAATAGGAAATGAAAAGGCCTTTCTAAATGCCTTCTCAAAGAAGGCAGTCACGAATGAGTATAGGATTTCTAAATGCTGATGATTAGGCCTTCTTAGAGAAGCGAGGTGAGAATGTGTGCTGAATCTTTTTTCATGCGCGAATAAGGCCTTCTGGAATGCCGATTTTCAGAAGGTATACAGGAATGTGTTTCGGATCCGAAGAGATGGCATTTTAGAAGGCCTTCTATGGGGAGGCCTTCCAAATTTTCCCGCTGGAATAATACTCTGATTGTATATTTGATGTTAAAGCAAACCAATGGAAAACAAGTAAAGAAAGGCTAAAGTCGGACGGGGCCGACTATATTATACTCTTCACTTTCTACCCCATTGCAATTCAATGAGGTGAGGATTTTGGAGAGTGGCCTATATCATGTACCGATGATACCCTCTTTCACAATGTATGTTTCCATATGAAATATAACTTGTTCTGATCAAAATCTGTTACAATATTTGTTTTCTAGTTGTAGTTATTAGAGCAGAAAATGTCAAATGAGGAGTAATATTTGTATGGGCGCTATATAATGGGCGTAAAAAGTCAAATCGGAAGCGAAATTTGTATGGTGGCTATATCTAAGTCTGAACCGATGTGCTTCAGATTAAATAACGTCGTCGCGCAAAACTTAATCTTGCAAAGTTTCGTAAGTATCGGACAATAATTGGGACCTGTAAGAATAGTTGATAGACAGACAGGCATTGCTAAATCGACTCAGAAAGATACCTGTATAACGAACGATAAGTCTAACTCGTTTCCTTTTGGGTGTTACAAACAAATGTACAAAGATATACTACCCTAGTGAAGGGTATAAATAGAGAGTTTATTTATTTTGATTGTTTACCAGAACATAGATTTTGAAATCGAAATGTAAACATAAACTAAACTCCCAGAGATTTACTGTAATTTTAATTTGAAAGGAATTCTTCTGACTTCAGCGGCCAATCATAATCAATTATTATCGGCCAAAATTCGATAACTCACTATCTGGTAAGATTTTTGAGTTTTGTAAAAATTAATTAATTGAATTATTAACACCGAAAATCGGGAAAATTGTATATTTTTAAAATTAGTCCAAAGTTGTTTACTTTTCTCATTTTTCTATTTAAAAGAAAAGTAAATTATTTGTGTTTTATTTTTTGACATATTTTTACGTATTTTTTCGTAGTACAGATTTTCGCCTTTTTCAGATTTTGAAAAATTGAACTGGGATATTGTCCTGGCTCAAGACCATTTTGCATCTATATTTAATAGAATGCAAATTTATTTACAAATGGCATGGTGACATTTATTACTTGGCTGCAGACTACCACGATCATGATTTCGACCATGTCAAAAGTCTTTTCAAGTGGCTTCGCAGCGACTTTTCAACATCAAACCCGGCCTCTATAAGTTGATGATTCTCACAAACGAACGAGAAGCACAACTCACTTGCCGAATTTGCGTTTAAAAAATCGCACCAAGTAATAAAGCACACATGCCATCTTACAAGCATCTCATTGAGTTGCATATGTAAGTATGTGTATATGCAGGTATAGTTACCCAGCAATACTTCTGCCGTGCCAACGCTCATTTGTTTTAGTTTTTTTTGTTTGTATGTTTTTGGTCTGTAATCAGTATTTGATTTGAACTGGGATATGTAAACACTGAATTTCATGATTATAGCTACAGCCGCTTGCTTGGTACCAATTTTATCCCATTTTGATCCTAAATTAACGAATGTCGAAAGATATATTTTTTAATCGTCTACACAATCTGAGCAATGTATACACCGAATTTCATGACTTCAAATTAAGTTGTTTGATTGGTACTATTTTTATTCCTTTTTTCATTGCATCCCTCAAAAGTACGAACTTTAAAAAATCCCTCTATTTCTGTGTTGATGCAATTGTAAGGATGTACCCACCGAATTTCATGTTTCTAGCTGTTATCGTACATTTGGTATAATGATAATCAGTTTTCCCTTTAGAGACATTTACTTTCAACAGACAGATATCGTCTTGTAATTTTAGCACGATCCAGAATATATATACTTTACCGGATCTCTGATGAATATTTCAAGGTGTTGCAAACGAAGTGATAAATGTGGAGGCTATACCAATAAATATTTAGGTTCCGAACACATTTATTCTCTTTTGTTGTTGTCAGTGTAATCAATAAAGTCATCAGCGAAGAATTGTGATATTGTGGATGTTCTAAGCTTCCCGAGCAGCAATGTCTCCAAATTTGCATTCTCATAGATTAGCTCTGGTTAACCTCATTTGGGTTATCTTTCAGGTTTTCGCTCAAAAACACTTCAGCTAAGCCAGTGTGGAATTACATTTGCACTATAGTCAATTAGAATCGCAATATTTATTTCCAAAAATTATTTTATTTCCCCAGTAGGTTGGTCCGATTAAACTATATGTGTCCCTCGATCTGCGCTCTATACAAAGTTGCGATGATACTCATTAAATGGTTCTGTCGGCCATTTCACAGGTCTGTTCACCTACAGTCATTTTTAGTTTATCGATTCACTGTAATCCCCAAAAAAGCAGCGACTTAATTATCGAAGGTCTTCTTATACAATCTTGGAGTCAATTCTCGACGGCGATTACAGTACCCAGCACAGCAAGTTGCCTTTGTGTAATCGGGAATAGTGAATGTGGCGTATCATGGATCACGTAACCATTTCGCATTAACGACCCTTATCAATTATGCAAATGCGATTGGCAATTGTTTTCCAAGGACTAATTGCCGTGAACTTCTCAAAATTGGAACTGTGCATGACTAAGGACATTCCATTCCGAACATGTATCCCAACTAATTAATGCGTCACGATCTCACCTAAGTTGCAAAGTTTTTTGCTTTGTTTTTGCAGCCGTCAAGAAAGTTGCTGGCCCTCTTCCGTTTAAACTACTCACTCCACTCGAAAGCAAATGAGGGAAATATTCTCACAATGATGGCGACAAAATTTGCTCAGGCATAGCTACCGTGGCGTTACGCTTCACTGACACGGTGTCGAGTGCCACCAAACATATCCATATTTCAATCTAAACTGCTTGTGCTCTCTGCTCCTTTGCCCAGCTGAGCGGAAGGAGTTAAGTGAAGCAGCAAAAAGTAGTAAAGATATTACGCTGAGCGAGGGGGGGGGGGGAAGGTTGGAGTGAGCGGGGAGGATAATGGAGTATTGTGAGGGAGCAGCGAGAAGCCTGTAAATTATTTTAATTGCCCGCCATCATGTTGCGGAAACTTGTTGGTGAGTGATTTGTAAGGGTACTTTGAACTTTGACCTAAATCTTAATCAACCCGCATTAAATATTATTGAAAAAAGGGTTCTATGAAATCAAACACAACGGCAGCGGCAGAGGCAGAGGCAGAGAAGCAGCAACATCAGCAGCCACATCTAAAACAACATCAGCAGCATCAAGAAAACGGGTAGAAAAACAATGCCAACGAACAAAAATAAAGCCAGCTCACGTAACATAAACAGTCGTTGGAAATGGCGTCGAGTTCGGCATTGGCCGTTTCTGAGAAACCCTTTAGCAGGGGTAAAATATATTCACAAGTTTCTTGTTTTATATTTTTGAAAAGGGTCTTTGTTGCATCATAGTGTCGATAGTGTACAATCACTTTATTTCAATTTTCAAATATAAATTTATTTTCAGTGTCGCCTGAGAAGGCATAATAGTTGTCCCAAATGAACGCAAAATTCAAAAAAGCGGATTTGTATTTCCAGTCCCTCGTGTAAAATAAGCCTTATCATAAATAAAATGTATGCTGAAAAAGGTTCTAATTTTTATAAAAAAAAAACTTAGTTATCTGTATATAAAACTGTTGCGTTAATATCTGAGTTCTAGAGCAGTACGGGCTATACCAAAATCTGTATCCACGTAATACACTGCACTTAGAATTACCACTCAATCTATATATAAACCTGTTGCGTTATTGACTGACGCATTGAACAGCGCCCAGACCAAACGGCTCAAGCTAGTGTCAATTTTGAGGGTAGTTCCCAAATTCGACGAAAAATACGAAATTTGTACTTCTATGGGGTAAAATGAAAAAATGGACTGACTACGGCATAAGCTAGAAACATGACATCAGAGATACAAGCCGACCGATTTTAAGCCGCCGCCGCATGTGTCTGCACGAGCCGCGCCGATTTCATCGGCTCAAATCAACTTCAACCACGCCTCCGATTTCATCGACTCATATCGACTTCAACCACGTCGCCGAGATTTTAGGGAGTTCTAACTCAGTCAAATCTTACTAGCAAAATAGACAACCCACTTAAAATTACAAAAGAAAATATAAATGTCGACTTAGACAACCAACTACTGTGAAATATTTGGATCTTTCTTTGAATTTGGTATCCCACTATATGATGACGGCTATAGAAAATTGAATGATTGTATTGTGATTTGAAAGTCGCATTCCAGTACATGTGGCCATGTGTTCCTATAAATAACAATGAACAACAGCTCCTCTATTCTGCTTCTTTAGTGTGTCAAAGTAGGTAGAGTATTATTATTCCTTGGAAGGATTATGATATTCAAGCCTCACATGAAAAGCTGTAATTGCAAAAATATTTATTAAATTCATCCATATTATACATCTTGGGAATAGATTCCCACTCCCAAAAAATTATTGTATGGGATAACAATTAGGGTGTCCAACCGCGATTAATAATTTTTGTCAAATATTTGTTCGAATAATAAAAAATCATGATTTTCGAATAACGAATATATATTATAAGTTTTGCCTTAAAAACTGATGAAATCGTCGTATGCTTTTGTATGATAAATTGATTTTGAATAGCCAGTTTGCTACATTTGGGTAAAAAACTATGAAACACCAAATATAAAACCACAATTTTTTCGGTTTTTGATTTGTATGCTCCACAGATATTAAAATAACGATTTATCCGACATCATTTAAAAATACCAAAAACTGGCCAATAGCTTCGGTATTATTTAAAATTTAAAAAATAGTAAATTCAAAGAAAAATTGTGGTTAACACCGCGATAACAAAGTCAGTTCTGTTATAAATCATATGATCCATGTTCGAAAAAAGTCAATGGATAACTTCTGATATTATGCTCATTTAAGGGAAGGTTCTTTATTTTGATAAGATATTAAGATTTTTTCAACTTCTAATGAATTTCTAATTTGATATTAAAATTTTTAAATAAAATCAGATACGTAATAAACGTTCAATATATAGTGGAACTACCCGTAAACTGGCGTGTCTTGTCTATATAACTCTTATTAATTATATTTTATTTAAGTGGGCAATTGTTCGATAAATCGAATAACTCTCGACTTCATTATTCGATTAATTGGAATTTTTTTGTTTTCAAATATACGATAAATCGAATAACACAAAAGTCCGAATAATTGGATACCCTAATAACAATATTAAATTATTGGAATATTAGCTAATATTAACGAATATTGAACTACTTGTTCCCTCCGTTTTCCCAAAATTATCAAATAAATAATGGTAATCGAATGACAGAACGAGCCGGCAAATCAGCCGAAAGCCGCCGACCCATTTTGAACAGCGCCGCTGCCGCCGATAATTAGGTTCGGCTTGTAACTCTGCATGACATTAGGTGTGTGCTTTCCCATTGCCATGAAGAAAGAGGGGTAAACATGGTATCAACCAACCATATTGTAGCTAGTAAAATCGTAAAATTCGCCGTATACATTCCTTCGGTCGCATAGAAACGCAAAATAAATGGATTTTTCGAAAATTTGAAGCGGAAGCGGCACAAAAATGGATAAAATGGTCCAACCAAAGTATTACAGGTAGAATCGTAAAATTCGGCGTGTTCATTCCTCTAATCATTTTATACGTTTTTGGTGTAATTTTAGCCTCTAATTTTCATATAATTTTATATAGAAATATTCGAGCCAGACCCACCTTTAAGTATATGGATCGGCTTAGAATCACTAGCTGAATCGATTGATCAATGTGTGTTCGTCAGTCCGTCGTCTGCTGCCCATCTAAGCTTGTTCGCACTCTACAGGTCGCAATTGTTGTCTGATTGCGATGAAATTTGGCAGGTCCCAATTTTTATTATTACAGTTATAGAACCCACATACTATGTTGGATATTGATAATATTTTGCAGATCATCAAATGAGAATACCTACTTTGAAAGTGATCTATAAGTGCCCTCTTTTTAATGTAGCGCCCTTAAAAAAAGGCCCCTATTTTTTACTTTTACCACTCTAGAATCCATAGTTTACATCAGATATTCATCAAATTATGCAGATCATTTTATATTTCAACTAAGAATACCTACTATGAAAGTTAAATGTATGTATGTGTATGGCCCATACAAATGGGCCTCATTTTATTCTATTACCCTCTAGAACCTACATCTTACAACTGATCTTGATCAATTTTTACAATTCATAATATATTTCAACTGGGAATACCAACCGTGAATCAGAACTATATAAGCCCGTGTTGGAGCCACTGGCCACAAGTGTTGTCCGTCGATTTATCGTATTACCGATGTAAAATCTGTATTTATCATCGGATTTTGATCATTTCTTCCAGCTCATATTATATTTACTCTGGGAATACCTGCCGGAAAATTAGACCATATATGTGGACCATTACGTACATATATTGTCACCGCTCATATGCACCTTCCGATTTGATGATAACACTCAGGATTCAACGTATTACAGCCAATCTTGATGAAAATGATTGTTATATTTTTCACTAGGCGCAGCTACAATAAGATGGGATCACACCGATTTTGTTTGTATATGGTAACATCATATGAATGAGTAACATAATGTAAATTATTTCATCAATTTTATCATATTCGTTAAATTTTACTATAATTTATATGAACTACAAAAATTGCCCCATAAAAAACAAGGTTTAGTAATCAAATCCTGGTATATATGCAGGGAGTGGTGTAGGGTATCATAAAGTCGGCCCGTCCGACTTTAGCCCTCCCTTACTTGTTTTAATTTTATTTCTTGTATTTTAAGGCTACAAGAGGATTATACGCAAAAATTTACAAGTGCATATAAAGCAGAATGTTTCATAAAATGCTTAAGTAATTTAAATACAGGGAAGTTTTTCAGTCCTTGTTTTTCCCTCTTGGCCGATTTCGTCCACTGTCAATCCCAACCAATCTGAACCATAAGACACATTTAGGGACAATTTTACCCTCCTAGCTCATTCAGCTGCTAGCGTGCTTTCAACAAACAGACGGACATGGATAGATCGTCTTAGAATTTTACCACAACCCAGAATATATACTTTATGATCTAAAAACTAAACAAAGATGAAATTTGGATATATCTTGTAGAAAAGTAAGCTCCATAAAATATATGTTTTTCCAAAAATTTCTGTTATTTTCTTTGAATGATAATGAAGGATTAATATTTAGAACGTCACAAACATTCTGGGACTATCAGAAAAATTACAAACAGTTTATCCTTCAAAAACTTCAAATTACTTTTAAAAGCGAACTCGGCCAAAAAGGTGTAATAATAAAGCATACAACGCTTTCATATTATTTATTCTATTTTTATATTATTTATTCTTTCTGTGCCACACAGGCGGCCACAATTTTTTTAATTTTTTTTTTTTATATCAATATAACAATTATTTCAAGTTGTTACAAATACAATAACCAACTAACTATGCCATTCGTTTTGTGGCGATGGGGCAGAGCAACAACCATAAATAATAAAAGCAACAAATATCTAAATACACATTGTTCTACTCGCAAAAAAGCAAGCAAAGCAAACAACCTCCTGGCTTTTGCAACGCATTTCAATTTCGACTTTCAACAGAGCAGAGATTGCTTTTTCTGTGTCGGAGTTTTATGCTGTTGCGGAATTTTTGCGCTTTTTCATTTGGTTGTGATGGTTTTGGACTGAAATCCACTTCAACCCTTTTCATATTTCATGTATTTGTGCCCCCGTAGTGCGGAGCACTATGCTAAAGGAGCACATTTTAAAAGCTAAAAGGCTATCCTTTGATTTCGATGCAAGACTTTATCTTATCTTTGTCTATTTCATGTTGTGCTATTTCTTGTTTTTTTTTAGTTCGTCCATCAATTTCGTATGTACACTGATTCATCAGCAATGGGGAAATATCTTTAAAAGGCAATGTCCAAGACAAGAATGCTTAGAGTGAGGAGGAGAAAGGCGAGAGACAATTTATAGAATGAGAAATTGACCACAGGAAGTCATGCCCCAGGGTAGTTTTCGGGATATAATAATAATAGAGAACTTTTTTCAGTTTTCATTGAACACTTTTCTATGACAATGACAACATATCACTATTTTTTTAAAAACAAATAAAAGTAATCATACTAAGCAACAAAGAAGAAAATTTGGTGCTTTGACATATCGAGCCCTTAGCGCGGAATGATCGCAAGCGCCAAAACACACATTTTACAGGAGAAGGTTTTTATTGATTATTTTGAAATATTTGCATAAAATGAAATATATTTTAATGCAAAATGTTTTAATTCCGCCGTACACAACGAATTATTATTAAAGATTTATCATTTATTTGCATCGTACGGTACTTTTGGTGCTTGCGATACAAATATTGTACTTGCGGCTACAAATACTGAAAAAACTATGGCGCTTACGATATAAGTTTTTTTCGATTAAACATCGAAATTATAGTAAAAACACACTTTTTATTATAAACCAATTATTAAAACAACATAATAAAATAAATAACAGTACTTTTATAAAGGGAAAATGAACAGTAAATTACTTTACGTTAATAAACAACTATTTTAGACACAGTTGAATTCCTATGATTAATAGTTAAATTTCATATAAAAGTTTTTAGGTAATATCGATATTGAATTTTTCTCTGAACGAATAATTAAATTAATATTCATTTCATCCACCCTACTATCTGCAAAATATCATATTTAAATTGTGAGCAAAATCCCAGTTTTTCAAAATGTGACGATCTCAAACAATTAAATTTTATTTTAATGTTTGGCGGTAGAAATGCTGTAGAAAATGAATTCCAGTCCCTAAATTCTAAATGATTTAGTATAATACTTTCCACCAAAATTTTATACACCTTGAAATATCGACCTAACACCCTATAACGTATATATATTCTTGATCGTCATAAAATTCTAAGACGATTTGGCCATGCCCGTCCATCCGTCGGTCTGTTGAAAGTACGATAGCATCTAAACGAAAGGAGCTAGAACGTCCAAATTTTCCATAAATGCGTCTTATATTCGTATATCGGTTGGAATTTTTTCCCTCGCAAGGACTAAAAATACTCATAAAAACCCCTAATTTTTTAGAGTAGTTAAGCACATTTTTTCAATATGTCTGCTTGTACTTACTTGATATTTAGTATGTGCATTCCCCATATAACAAAAACGTGCACCGAAATTCGGTATGTACATTCCTTTAATTGATTATAATAATATAAAAGTTATTTTTCCAAATTCCAAACGCTGCATCTAGAATAATGAAATTTGGTGTATAAATTCCTCTGATTGCGTAGACACGTAAAATAAAGGGATTTTTCGAAATTCCTCAATTTTTGCGGTTATAATTGGAAAAGGGGATAAAAATAGTACCAACCAAATGACCGCAGCTGATGTCATTAAATTCGGAGTATACATTCCTCTGACTGTGTAGGCACGAAAAATAAAAGTTTTTTTTTTTCAAAAAAAAAAGATTTTTCGAAATTTGAACTTTTTACTTTTACGTCAAAAATTGGTGAATCATGAAGTTAGGTTATTTTTTTTTGCACTATGTCCGTAAGATAATGGATTTTCATAATTTGTACATTTGGAATTAAAATATAATGGCGATACAACAAACTGTAGCATCCACTATCAATTTTTATAGTATGTAAGTTTTTTTTGAAAATATTAATATAAGAATATTTATTTTTTAATTGACTTGGACTATTATTTAGAATATATATAAACTTATTGGTAGCCTTTCCTAATAAGCGTGGTTTGAAATAATAAAAATATTATATTTATTTATAAAATTATTTTTTCTATATTTTTATTTGTTTTGGTTTGGCTGTATTAAAAAAAATATATTTTCCTGTAATATTATTGGACTTCTACGAAAATCGAAAGCTTCTGTGGAATGTAATCCATGGTGGAGGGTATATAAAGTTCGGCCCGGCCGAACTTAACGCCGTTTTTACTTGTTTACTCTTTAACTCTATAGAATTGTGGGCAATGTGCTCATTTTCATCACTATTGTAAGCTATATATTATGTTTCAAATTTTCCACTATTTGAATTAAATAAATGTTAACGTTTACCCACAATAATAGGGAAATCATACCAAAACCATATATATAGTATTTGGCTTAATATACGAATATTCCAAGAAGTATATCAAATTATCATACAAAAGGCTTTGTGTTCTCCAAAAAGACAATAATTTAGAGCTACTTTCAGTTCTTGTGGATAAACTTTTTCCTTCTGGATCGATAAAAAAATATATAAAACAACTTCGAACCTCTTAGTGTAGTTCGTTCGTAACCTATCGTACTTTCAACCAACAGACTAACGCTTCATTCTATGGCCGAGGGTATAAAAATACACTTATTATTGCATCAATATATTGATAGTCCTACCTAAAACATTTATAAATATATCTTACATTATCTGACAGTTTTTGCCTAAATTCATAAACTGTCGGTTACGATAAAATTGCTTTCTTTAAAAATGTGAGCAGCGACTTACGATAAAATCTTAGCCCCATTTTTTATATAAGCGTTAACATAAAAATTTTAAATTCAACAATAAAATTTTTTTTCAGAAAATGTCGCTTACGATAATTCCGCGCTAAGGGGTCGATATATTCTTCCATAAAATCAACACCAACACTTTTTATAAATATATTAAAACAAATTCTATGGATAAATTGTGGAAATGTATTTATTACTTCTACAATAATGGTTATAACGTCTACATTTATCAATAGAATTTTTCAATTAGATCTGTTCTACGAATAAAATTGCCGAACAATTTCAGTGAGGGTCACCAACAATTATGACACCAACATTCCTTATTTAGTCGGCAATCATATGCCAAAAAATATTTGGTTATTCTTTATATGATAAAAAGTTACACTCTTATTTTTGTAGCATTTAATAGGTTTTATAAATTTAAGGTATATCGTGTTGCCAAATTCCATCATAACGGAGTTTATAACACTTTGCTTCCCAAGGCTAAAATAAGAATGAAATAGGATAAAAGTGGCTTTACAAAAACCCGCGTAACTTTTTATCGTATAGAAAATGACAATATATTTGTATACCCTCACTCTACAGAGTAGTGTAACGCATTGAAGGAGTGACTTAAGACGACTTTTTAAGGTGTTTGAGCCATGTCCGTCCGTCCGTCTGGCTGGTGTACACCATAGCCCTCGAAAGGAGTTAAGGAATCAATTCAAACTTTGTACATGGTAATATTTTTCCCAAACTTAGTTTAAGTTTGAAGATGGGCGAAATTGTTCCACACAAATGTTCCATAAATAAAAACCAATGAAACTTCCACTCGGATAGTCGGAATTAGCTATAGTTTGGTATATGATACAGTTTTTATAAGCACTTTAAGCGTGCAAGATATAGCGAGTTTTGCACGCCCCTTCTGGTACCGCCCACGCAAATCAACCCAACCTACCTTAAATTAAAGATGTTATAACTTATATACGGATGGTCGGAATACTCTGAAATTTGACCTTCGACAATGCTTTTACGGACGTTTGATACACTTGAAATATGGGCGATATTGCCACGCCCCTTCTAGTACCTCCCACGCAAAGTGGCATAAGCCTTGGTTAAAATAAAACCGATATAACTTCCATGCGTGTAGTCTAAATCAGTTGCAATTTGATATTTGAAAATGTTTTTATAATCGCATTAAATCAAGAAATATTTACGCTTTAGCCACGCCCCTTCCAGTACCTCCCACACAGTTGTATCTACCCTAGGTAAAAATAAATCCTTTATAACTCCTATCCGTTGGATATATTGCGAGAAAATTACAAAACAAAAATGTCATGATTAAAAAAGATTTTAACCATATCTCCCGTATTTGTTCACCGTTCCCTACCGAAATACCCACATTTTTTGTCGAAAATTATCGATCTTCAAAAAACATGGACCAGTACTAACTTTGTTGTATAAGTTGGCGTGTAATTTTGCTATTTAAGCGTGTAAAGCTTTATTTACAACTTTGGTGACCCCCACTGACAATATTTTCTTAGAACATTTTAATCCTTAATTGTGTTTTTTGGAAAGACTTTTTTGATTTTCTCCAAAAAGTGGTCAACTTGATCCACAAAGAGAGGAGCTAGAGGGTAATGATCTTCCACAAAAATAATCCTCATAAAATTCTACAACATAGTTCTGACAATCATAATTCTCTCATACATTAAATTACAAAATTGTTCTCACTTAGTATTTTTAATGCTCCCTTGGACCAAAAACTTTGAAACTTTTGATCCACTGTAAAAAGGAACACTGGCCAGCTGGACTACAAAAATGATCTACTCAGCATGCCGTTTCAGATTTATAGAGTCGCTATTCTGTCCCAATCAAAAAGTCTTAATATGTTGGACAGTGTAATTAATAAAACATTGTTAATGTCGTTTAAAAATTGGACTAACAGCGAGGCCGAAAATGTCTACCATATGCCTTGAAGGATAATAAAGGATTAAAATCGGAAAGACTATTTTCCGACTCTTTTGTTCCACTTCATAAAACAAGAACAAATATTAAGATTGCTCAAAGTGACCTCTTTCATTTGGTACCAATATCGTTACTTGGGGAACTCGCTCAGATGCGGAAACCCCTTCGGAATTATATATACATATTCACTGCCCACCAAATAAATTTATATGGCAATACTTTTTTCTTCCCTGTATATTTAAAGAGTGATTTTTTTGAGGTTACGATTTTCATGCATTAGTATTTGACAGATCACGTAGGATTTCAGACATGGTGTCAAAGAGAAAGATGCTCAGTATGCTTTGACATTTCATCATGAATAGACTTACTATCGAGCAACGCTTGCAAATCATTGAATTTTATTACCAAAATCAGTGTTCGCTTCGAAATTTTTTATCGACAAATTTTGTTCAGCGATGAGGCTCATTTCTGGTTGAATGGCTACGTAAATAAACAAAATTGCCGCATTTGGAGTGAAGAGCAACCAGAAGCCGTTCAAGAACTGCCCATGCATCCCGAAAAATGCACTGTTTGGTGTGGTTTGTACGCTGGTGGAATCATTGGACCGTATTTTTTCAAAGATGCTGTTGGACGCAACGTTACGGTGAATGGCGATCGCTATCGTTCGATGCTAACAAACTTTTTGTTGCCAAAAATGGAAGAACTGAACTTGGTTGACATGTGGTTTCAACAAGATGGCGCTACATGCCACACAGCTCGCGATTCTATGGCCATTTTGAGGGAAAACTTCGGAGAACAATTCATCTCAAGAAATGGACCGGTAAGTTGGCCACCAAGATCATGCGATTTGACGCCTTTAGACTATTTTTTGTGGGGCTACGTCAAGTCTAAAGTCTACAGAAATAAGCCAGCAACTATTCCAGCTTTGGAAGACAACATTTCCGAAGAAATTCGGGCTATTCCGGCCGAAATGCTCGAAAAAGTTGCCCAAAATTGGACTTTCCGAATGGACCACCTAAGACGCAGCCGCGGTCAACATTTAAATGAAATTATCTTCAAAAAGTAAATGTCATGGACCAATCTAACGTTTCAAATAAAGAACCGATGAGATTTTGCAAATTTTATGCGTTTTTTTTTTAAAAAGTTATCAAGCTCTTAAAAAATTTAGTAGCAATAAAAGGTATATTTTCTAGAGTTTTATTCAGTTCTGGATTTAAAAAAAATGTTACCCTTTCTCTAATGTACGTTAATGGTGCTAATCGCAGATGAAGGCTTGGTAGGCCTCCTCACTTTATCGACATTTGGTGTAGCCGTAACTTTTGCTTCATATATTTTTGCCGCCACTTTTAATGATGACTTTCGCTTCGTTGTCTGCCATGTCATGCTTAGATTTTTCCTTCGCAAGTGCTGCTGCTTATGTGCTTAACGTTGTAGTCATCGACGGGCATTACCGTCGCAGTCGTTGTTGCCGTCATCGTCATCGCATTCGATCAACATGTCAGCAGTCGTATTAATCATGTCATGTCAACAAAACGCACTTAAATAGAATAAAAAAATGTTTTACCGATTTTTTATTCTACAACTCCTGCTCGTACACTACGAGCATTTATCCGCCAGCCAGCCAAGCAGCGGCAAAAGTTGTCCGTTTGAAGCGACTTTCAGGGCATGGCAACTAATACGAGCATCTAGCAACATGAATATGCTGCCAATACATGTGTGGATATATGTATGTACGTACATATATGGGACACTACATATGCAATTTAAATGCCACAGTTCTGATCAAGCTGACATTTATCATGTCAACCGGACTATTTTAATAAATTAGATGATTCGATATCAATAGTTTGTAACCAATTTGTTGAATTTACTAATGTACTTTGCCATTGGAGTTGCCAGAATCAAATTGCCGCTTATCTGGACGCACGAAATGTGGATTTTAAAAGAATAAACTGGTCTAATTGAAAAATTCGGTCTTGCGCCTGGTCTTGAGCCAGGACAATATCCCAGTTCAAATCAAATATTGATTACAGACCAAACAAATGGGCGTTGGCACGGCAGAATAATTGCTAGGTAACTATACCTGCATATACACATACTTACATATGCAACTCAATGAGATCCCAACATACCAAATAGGAATAAAACCGCAATACAACTTGAGAACAATATTATAAAAATAGTGAATTTACAACGAGTTTTTAACAATGCTTGAGGAATTATTATTATTTCTCAAGTTCGCACACGAACTTTCTTCCTTTCTTGTAGTGTTTCATTTGGTGAAAAGTGTCAACAAGGCACTCTTCATTTTTGGACAAATTTGTTTTGTGTTTAGTGTTCGATTTCAAAGTGAGTGTACGTGTAAATGCGTTGTGTTAAAATATTTAAAAAAAATAATTAATAATGCACAATAAATATAAAAAAGTGTTCGATAAGAAACAAAAAAAGTAATTGAACTTCTTTTTAATAATCAAAACCAAAAAACGAATGTATTGGATGACGATTTAATAGCAGCGCAACTGTATTGCTATAAGAAGTAATTTAAATTAAAAATATTAAATGAAAATATTAAACAATGAATTTCTACATGTTATAGATACAGCGTTATCAGTGTGCAACACGGAGGACAAGTTCATAAAAAACACGCGAACGTTCGTTAAAAATCGTATTAAGCTGCGAAACAATTACCCAAGATGTGAATATGAACATTAAAATTCTTGATTTAAACTGGGATATTGTCCTGGCTTATTTTTTTACAACTAATTTTTAATTACAACTGAAATGTAAAAAAAATGGACTGAATTAATAAAATTAATTAATATTAACGAAAATTACCAAAAAATAAAAAATTTTAATGTCAGCTTATTCTACAATTACAAGGATAAGCTTAAGACAATATTATTTTCGTAAGCTTATTCTACAACTACAAGGATTTTTCTACAATTGTTATACAAGCATTTTCAACTGGATTCTGAACTCTTTTTCAAACTTGAGGCTTGTGTTGGTAAGCTTATTATAATATTATTCTCAAGTCATTTGGTATGTTGGGATGCTTGTAAGATGGCATGTGTGCTTTATTACTTGGTGCGATTTTTTAAACGCATATTCGACAAGTGAGTTGTGCTTCCATTCGTTCGTGAGAATCATTTGCCGGGTATGATGTTGAAAAAACGCTACGAAACCACTTGAGGAAACCTTTCACAGAGTGGACATCATGATAGTGGTAGCGAGCAGCCAAGTAATAAATGTCACCATGGCATTTGTAAATAAATTTGCGTTCCATAAAATGTAGAAGCAAAATGGTCTTGAGCCTGGAAAATATCCCATTTTAAATTTTTTAAACCACGCTTATAAGACAATACTATCAATATGTTTATCTATATATGTTTATCGCAAATCTCGACGTAAATAAATCTCCAGGCCCGGATGGCATTTCAGCACTTGTCCTATGTAAGTGCTCTTCGACGCTTGCCCGTCCCCTTCGTAATCTTTTCAAGCTTGCATACCGTGCAGGGGTTTTCCCAGCGCGTTGGAAGATTGCGAACATCCAGCCCATCCCTAAAAAAGGTGAGGCTAACAATCCTGCTAACTATCGACCGATCGCGATTTGCTCAGCGCTTTCGAAGGTTATGGAGAGTATGGTTAACCACCATCTTGTGAGGTATTTAGAAACTAATGACTTACTTAATGATCGACAGTATGGCTTCCGTAGGAATCGATCTACGGGAGACCTGATGACACTGCTATCCGAAAAGTGGTATCGATCTATTCACAAGCTTGGTGAGAGTAAGGTCGTTGCTCTAGATATCTCCAAGGCCTTTGATAGAGTTTGGCACGGCGCACTCATATCAAAGCTTATCGCTTTTGGTGTTGGTAGTGACTTCTCTCGATTTATATCGAGCTTCCTCAGGGATCGCACTATACGTGTTGTTGTAGATGGATTCTCATCCGACGAGCATAGGTTAACCGCAGGAGTACCACAGGGCTCTGTCCCTTTTTTTCTTATTTTCATCGACGACCTCTTGGATCGGACTGTGAATCCAATATACTCATTCGCGGATGACAGCAACCTCTGTCATTCATACTCATTCGATCATAGACCAAGTCGTCAAGAAATTGAGGATAAAAGGCGAATTATGGATGAGTCACTTAGCCAGGATTTAATGGCCATCTCTGAATGGGGTCGAGAGAATAGAGTAGATTTTAGATGCTCTCGATCTTCTTGGCATAAAAATACAACGTGATGTTCGTTGGACAAAACATGTATTTGATGTTTCGAAAGATGCCTTCAAATGTTTAGGCTTTTTAAAAAGATGTAAAAAATATTTCACACCCTCTGATCTTCTCAATATCTACACTACCTACATCAGACCAAAGATGGAATACAACTCCCATATATGGTCGGGTGCTCCAGCTTCATCACTGGAGCTACTTAACCATGTCCAGAGGAGGGCGATGGTGTTAATAGGTGACAGTAGGATATCCAATTCTATTGTCTCCCTTGAACACCGTCGTAATGTTGGTTGTGTGTCATTGTTCTATCGATACTTTCATGGTGTTTGTTCTTCGGAAATTCGTGATCTTATACCGCCCGTGAGAACGTTCGGTAGAGATACGCGACTCTCCAGGAACGCCCACCCATTTGTTGTCGATTGGACAACCGGCCGCACTACACATTACAGAATAAATTCGTTCTTCGCCCGTACTATCCGTATGTGGAATCGACTTCCGGCAAATATCTTTCCCTCCAATTACGACATTCAGAGATTCAAAACAGATGTCAACAGACACTACTCCATCTTTCCTCCTTCCAATACCTTATCTTCCTTCTACCAACGCAATGCACTGCATTTATAGGGGACATCCCCTGAGTCTTGGTTCAGTGAGAAAAAAAGTACGACTTTCTAAAATCTCTTCATTTTGCGTGTCTACGCAATTAGTGGGATGTATACACCGAAATTCATCATTCCAGCTGTAGCCGTTTAGTTCGTACCATTTTTATTCCTTTATTCTCATTGTATCCCTTGAAAGTACGAATTTGGAAAAACCTTTTATTTTTCCTGTCTACGTTCTTTTCCATTATACCCCCCTTAAAAGTACACATTTCGTAAAATCCATTTATTTTACGTGTCTCCGACATCAGAGGAATGTATACACCGAATTCCATTATTTTAGGTGCAGCCGTTTGGTTGATACCATTTGTGGTAAACATAAAGGGCGATTTTTAGCTATTATCTTTTTGGCAACACTGGTTTAAACAGCTGACGCACGTTTCGTGTTTTGTTTCACTGTCAAACATCTTCAGTTTGGTCTATAATTTAACCATGAATCGTCGAATTTTATTATCAAAATGCGTGCTCTGTTAAGAAAGTACATCGCGCGCTTCCATTTTATGGTCAGTTTAATCGACCCACTGAAGCGGCTATTCGGCCTATCGTGACTAAATTTCGCACCAAATTTACATTGTTGGACATTAAACCACCAACACGCTTACTTAGAGTGCGAACTGAAGAAAATATCGCAGCTGTATCGGCCAGTGTTAATGATGACCATCAATTATCGATTCGTCGCCGTTCGCAGCATTTGGGCCTCTGTTACTCAAAAACGTGGAAATGCCAAAATTGGACTAAGCGGATGGACCATTTCAGGCGCAGTCAAGGTCAACATTGCATGAAATAATCTTCAAACATTAAATTATATGGACCGTACTATCGATTCAAATAAAGATTTCATGCATTTTTCTGAATTTTATATTATGTTTTATGTTTTTTTGAAAAACTTTCCTATAGCTTTTAAAAATCACCCTTTACTATATATCCAATCAATTAGAGGAATGCACACATCGAATATAGTGTTTCTAGCTGGTGTTGATTTCACATATTGGACGTTCTAGCTCCTTTAGTTTAGCTGCTAGTGTGCTTCCAACAGACGGACAGACAGAACGACAGACGGACGGACATGGTTATATCGTCTTACAATTTTGTAACGATCAAGAATATATATACTTTATAGCGTCTCAGGTCGATATTTCAAGGTGTTACAAACGGAATGTCAAAGTTAGTGTAGCCCCATCCTGTGGTGGAGGGTAAAACACAATATTTACTTTTATATTATAAAAATAATATTAACAAAGAAGTCTAAGTTGAACGAAGTTTAATGTAGAAGTTTAGACTTTTCTTAATAAAATTATACAAATTATCAGGATTTCAGTTTTATCCAACCTACGGCCCAGATAAATTGCATATGAAATGCCCCATATGTGCATGTGGTACACGTCGACTCGCTTATATGCATTTGAGATGATACACATGTACATGCATTTGTATATAAGGACACACTTGGAACTACTCGAAGGGATAATATCTGAGGGATTTAACGCTGTTGTAGCCAAACGAAGGGGAAGTAATGAAAGCTGACTGAAATACTCGCACTGCTACTGATGAAAATAGTTCTAGGGAATTGTGTCCCTACGCACTTGTGTACGTGCATCGGTGTACTAACATCCTCTGATTTAGCACTCTGGGGGTCTACAACTACACGCAGGCTTATGTTGTGTAGTTACAGGGTGTAGTAAGTACTTATATCAGAATGGTTATACCTGATATGCAACAAAAAATAAATAAAAATGTTGTGTCCGGCAGCTATCAAAATATGACAGCACCAACATTTGTATTGTTGTTTATTATAATTACAATTTTAGGTGAAGACGAATTTAGTATCTGCCGAATTAGCGCAACCTACAAATGTTGCTAATTTCACTTTCAAGTAGAAGCAGAGGTTTGGGAACAGTCTCTGTCAGCAAAGAAGTAAAACCATTTTTAAATTATTTTTTCTAAGCTTTAATGACTAAACCACTGTTTCTCTGAAAATGTAGCCTTAATATTTAACGCTGTCGGACATACATTTACCTACAAAACAAATATACAAACCACCTGACTTTATAATTTTGTTACACCCTCCATTATGGTACTATGTCTTTGTGCGTTTGTTTGTAACACCCAAATGAAAAACGATATAGACTCATTGTTAAGTATACCGATCGACTTAGAATTGCTTTCTGAGTCGATTTAGCGATGTCCATCTGTCTGTTCATCTATTCTTGTAATCAAAGTACAGGTCGCATACTGCCCGATCATCACGAAAATTCCCACAAATTAGTTTTGTGGGTAGAGTGATCAAACCCGAGACCGAAAACCGGTTCAACCGGGTTTTTCATCTGAGACCGACCGTCGGGTTTTTTAAAATCGCGGTTTTTGGAAAATCGGGAAACCCGAGTTTTTTATTTCGGCCTCTACCGGGTTTTCAAAGTGCAAAAAGTCTCCTTTTATATTATCACAACAACTAAAAAACTTTACGAATACGGCACAACTGTGAGTCTAAAATGGCGAAGTTCGTTCTAGGTTTCACATGCATTTCTTATGTGCAGAAAAAAAATCGAAGCCCTTGACTATTTGGCGCTGCGGATGTCGACCAGCCATATCCATAAAAATATATGTGATTATTGTTTTCAGTAGCGTTTAGCTCACAGACGGTTTGACCCAAGAACATCATTAAATAATCCCGTATTCATATCTGGGGGTGACCACAGCGTATACTCGTCCTTGTAGGTAATATGAGGTTGATTAACGTTGCGAATTAACGGAAAAGTGAAAGGTCCTTGTATTTCAAAGAGTCCAAAAATACCCATAATCCTTGAATTTCATGTCAAACATATGATTTATTTTCTTATTTTTATACTCTACACCACTTCGTGGTCTAGGGTATTATAAGTTAGTTTTCCGCCAAATGTTTGTAACACCAAGAAATAATCGACCCACCTTTAAGTATACCGATCGGCTTAGAATCACCAGCTGAGTCGATTTAACGATGTCTGTCTGTCCGTCTGCTGTCCATCTAAGCTTGTTCGCACTCTACAGGTCGCAATTGTTGTCCGATTGTCATGAAACTTGGCAGAAGTTATTTTTTCTGGCCAGATTTTCAGATTTAGATATAGCCCCCATACAAATGTCGCTCCCGATTTGACATTTTCCGCTCTAGAAACCACATCTTGTACCCGATTTTCTTTAAATTTGGCAGAACATCTTATAATCCAACTAGAAACACGTATGCAAAAATTGGACAAGATCGGTTCAGATTTAGATATAGCCCCCATACAAATGTCGCTCCCGATTTGACATTTTCCGCTCTATAAACGACATATTGTACCCGATTTTCTTTAAATTTTGCAGAACATCTTATAATCCAACTAGAAACACGTACGCAAAGATTGGGTAAGATCGCTTCAGATTTAGATATAGCCCCCATACAAATGTCGCTCCCGATTTCACTTTCTCCGCTTTAGAAACCACATATTGTACCCGATTTTCTTTAAAATTAGCACAACATTTTATAATCGAACTAGAAACACCTATGCTGAAAGTGGGTATGATCGGTTCAAATTTAGATATAGCCCACATACAAATGTCGCTCCCGATTTGACTTTTTCCGCTCTAAAATCCACTTATTATACCCATTTTTCTTTAAAATTGGCACAACATCTTATAATCCAACTAAAAAACCTATGGTGAAAGTGGGTAAGATCGGTTCAGATTTAGATATAGCCCTCATATATTTCAACTAAGAAGACACGTTATGATAGTCAAATATATGGATCCATATTTTGGTATAACCCCCATACAAATTGGGCCCCCATTCCACTCTATTACATCTCTAGAACCCACATCGTGCATTAGACCTCGATATAATTTTGCATATCATGTCTAACTAAGAATACCTACTTTGAAAGTGATCTATATGGAACCTCTTTTTAATGTAGAGCCCTTACAAATGGCCCCATTTTAATTTTTACCCCTCAAGAACGCAAATTTTACATCGGATTTTTTTTTCAAATTTTGCAGATTATATTATATTTCAGAATACAAAGTCAAATATATGTGTCCACACTTTGGAATAACCCAATAACCCATTCTACTCTAATACAGCTCTAGAAACGACGTCTTACATCGGATCATGAAATGTTTCAACTGTGAATACCTACAGTGAATGAGAAATATATAGGTCCATGTTTTGAGCCGGTATTGTTGTAGGCCTCCTTTCAAATGTCGGTCCGAATCATCCTATTACTACTGTATAATTTGTATTTGTCTGCCGGAAAATTGGATCAACTATTTACCATATTCGTTAAATATAGATGAATTTAAAGTATACTGTATAATTTATATGAATTACATAAAATTGCTCCCATGAAACACCTGGATTAAGTAATAAAAGCGATGTATACACGCAGGGAGTGGTGTAGGGTATTATATAGTCGGCTCCGCCCGACTTTAGCCTTTCCTTACTTGTTTAAATATCAGAATCGCAGAATGGGCTAATTCATGAATTATATGTGTTTTAATATATTAAAGAGTGATTTTTTTGAGGTTAGGATTTTCATGCATTAGTATTTGACATATCACGTGGGATTTCAGACATGGTGTCAAAGAGAAAGATGCTCAGTATGCTTTGACATTTCATCATGAATAGACTTACTAACGAGCAACGCTTGCAAATCATTGAATTTTATTACCAAAATCAGTGTTCGGTTCAAAATTTTTTATCGACAAATTTTGTTCAGCGATGAGGCTCATTTCTGGTTGAATGGCTACGTAAATAAACAAAATTGCCGCATTTGGAGTGAAGAGCAACCAGAAGCCGTTCAAGAACTGCCCATGCATCCCGAAAAATGCACTGTTTGGTGTGGTTTGTACGCTGGTGGAATCATTGGACCGTATTTTTTCAAAGATGCTGTTGGACGCAACGTTACGGTGAATGGCGATCGCTATCGTTCGATGCTAACAAACTTTTTGTTGCCAAAAATGGAAGAACTGAACTTGGTTGACATGTGATTTCAACAAGATGGCGCTACCTGCCACACAGCTCGCGATTCTATGGCCATTTTGAGGGAAAACTTCGGAGAACAATTCATCTCAAGAAATGGACCGGTAAGTTGGCCACCAAGATCATGCGATTTGACGCCTTTAGACTATTTTTTGTGGGGCTACGTCAAGTCTAAAGTCTACAGAAATAAGCCAGCAACTATTCCAGCTTTGGAAGACAACATTTCCGAAGAAATTCGGGCTATTCCGGCCGAAATGCTCGAAAAAGTTGCCCAAAATTGGACTTTCCGAATGGACCACCTAAGACGCAGCCGCGGTCAACATTTAAATGAAATTATCTTCAAAAAGTAAATGTCATGGACCAATCTAACGTTTCAAATAAAGAACCGATGAGATTTTGCAAATTTTATGCGTTTTTTTTTAAAAAAAAGTTATCAAGCTCTTAAAAAATCATCCTTTATGACTAAAGATGAATTTATAGTAACTGTATTATTCATATAAACTACATAAAATTGCTCCCATGAAATAACTGGGTTTCGTAATCAAAGCTAGGTACATACGCAGGGAGTGGTGTAGGGTATTATATAGTCGGCCCCGCCCGACTTTAGCCTTTCCTTACTTGTTCAAAATGATTTCCTATTTCAGAAAGACATAATTTGTAGTTTTTATGTTGTTCACACCTGTTCTAAATTGATATTTTGGGAACAATAGATGCATGACGAAAAGTAATGATGGGTTGATAATTATTAAAAAAATCGACAAATGAATTTTTGGCAATGGACCAAATTCAGACGGGAATGTTTGGAATGTTCAATTTCGAAAGATTTCTTTAAATCGGGCTATGAACGAGTATGTACAATGGGTCAACATTTTGTGGAAGTATCCTATAATTAATAATTTCCCCATTTTTTCCTGTTTCAAGAAAAACCCGAAAAACGGTCCGACCGGGTTTTTTATATAAAAAGAAAACCGAGATTTTTTTGAAACCACGGTTTTCAAAAAACCCAAAACCCCGATATTACTGAAAAACCGGGTTCTTGATCACTCTATTTGTCGGTCAATGAGGGACGCTATTTAATTTGAAGTAAATCGGTTCAGATTTAGATATAGTCCCAATGCAAATCTCAGTTCTTATTTGATTTTTTCCTTTCCATATTATAGCCTATTTTCTTCAAACTTGACACAACAGATCAGATCGGTTTAGATTTATATATAGCTCCTATACAAATTTCGCTCCCGATTTTATTTTTTCCCAATCTGATTTTTTGTTTTAAAAACCACATATTTTATCCGATTTGACTCAAATATAGTACAGGACGTTAAATTTCAACTAGAACATATGTGGAGAAAGTTGATCAGGTCGGTTCAGATTATGTTTTTTCATATTTTAATAGATTTAGTTCAAATTTGGCACACCACTACATTTTTCAGCTAGGAAAATCTATGGTGAAAGTGGACCAAATCGGATCAGGCTTATAAAGGGTCCGCCAAATATTTTTTTTGAAAATGCTATAAAAAAACTACCGAATATTTTCTCAAATTTCGTTTTTTATTTCAAAGTACAATCCTTCCGGTTAATAATGGAAAATAATTTCAATAATTTTCGGCTCCCCACAAATAATAGTCCAACGGTTGAATAGTTAAAAAAAAACGTTAGATGGCGGACGCTTTATATAGCTCTCATACAAAAATCGTTCCGATTCGACTTTTTTTGTTGTAAAAACTACACATTTTGACTCACGATTCACGCGTGAATCACGCAAACAATTTTCACAACATACATAATGCCCCTCATTTCCTATTCTAAATCTAGATAAGTAAACGCCGCGCATATCCAAAAATTACATTATTTAAATCATTCTACGTTTGCTATGTTTGTATTAAATTCATATTTTTAGAATAATATACAAAATTACAAAAATCAGACACTATGACATAAAATCAAAGTAGAAAACAAAGATATCATTGGTGAGTTTTTTAATAGAGCTTACATAAATAATAAAAATAAATTGAAATTATAGCGCTTTGTTTTAGAAATAAATATATTTATATGCATTTTATTTTGAATAACAAATTTTACATTTTCTTAAAAATAGGGTTCTTAAAAGAATCTTATAAAGTTGCTACCTATGTAGACATAGTAAATTGAAAATAATCTAATTGAAAACAAGTAAGGAAAGGCTAAAGTCGGGCGGGGCCGACTATATAATACCCTACACCACTCCCTCGCATGTATCTCGCTTTGATTACTAAACCCACGTATTTCATGGAAGCAATTTTATGTAGTTCATAAAAATTATACAGTTACTATAAATTCATCTTTAGTCATATTTAACGTATATTGTACAGACAAATACAAATTATGCAGTAGTGATAGGATGAATCGGACCGACATTTCAAAAGGGGGCCGATAACAACATTTTGGGCCTGGTCCAAAACATGGGCCTATATATTTCTCATTCACGGTAGGTATTCCTAGTTGAAAAATATCATGATCTGCAAAATTTGATGAAGATACGATGTAAGATGTAGTTTCTAGAGCTGTAATAGATCAGATTGGGACCCATATGGGTTATACCAAAGTATGGACATATGGGCATCTCCCAAACAAGTAAGGAAAGGCTAAAGACGGACGGACTTTCTATCACATTACAATTCAATTCGGTAAAAAATTGAAATCGGGAAGGATTTTTGCATCCTGTAAATGTATGTGTTTGACAAAAAAATGTTAAATCGGAAAGAACATTTGTATGGGGGTATATTGAAACCTGGAACGATGTGACCCGCTTTCACCATGTCTGTTTATTTGTGAAATATAATATGTAAAATTTGGCCAAAATCGGTTAAACATTCCGGAGCGACATATGTATGGTGGCTATATCTTAATCTGAACCGATCTTACCCAATTTTTGCATACGTGTTTCTAGTTGGATTATAAGATGTTCTGCAAAATTTAAAGAAAATGGGGTACAATATGTCGTTTCTAGAGCGGAAAATGTCAAATCGGGAGCGACATATGTATGGGGGCTATATCTAAATCTGAACCGATCTTACCCAATTTTTGCATACGTGTTTCTAGTTCGATTATAAGATGTTCTGCAAAATTTAAAGAAAATCGGGTACAATATGTCGTTTCTAGAGCGGAAAAAGTGAAATCGGGAGCGACATTTGTATGGGGGATATATCTAAATCTGAACCGATTTCCTCCAAATTCAATACCAATGGTCCTTGGCCAGAAAAAATAACTTCAGCCAAGTTTCATGACAATCGGACAACAATTGCGACCTGTAGAGTGCGAACAAGCTTAGATGGACAGCAGACGGACGGACGGACGGACGGACGGACAGACGGACAGACAGACATCGTTAAATCGACTCAGCTGGTGATTCTAAGCCGATCGGTATACTTAAAGGTGGGTCTAGCTCGATTATTTCTTGGTGTTACAAACATTTGGCGCGAAACTAACTTATAATACCCTAGACCACGTAGTGGTGTAGGGTATAAAAACGCAAAAATCACGTGACTCACGCATAAATTGGACTCACGCAAGAACATTTTTTCGCTCTTCACGTAAAATAAAATTTACTCACGATCACGCGTGATTCAAGCGTTAATAACGTGATTCACGTGAGTCGCGCCCATCTCTGGGCGTCATCAACTGCGTCATTTTGGTTCAACGTCTCTCACGATTTGAAATTTTCCGTTCTTGAAACATATTTTCTTATATTTGGACTAGAAATAGTGAACGTGGGTAAGATCGGTTCAGATCTGACCCGGTTTTATTTCAAATGTAAGCACCTATGGTGAAAGTGAGTCACATCGCCCCACGTTTTTATATAGTCCCGATACAAATGCCCTTCCTTATTTGACTTTTTTCGCTCTAGAAGCCACATACTTCACATATTTTGATCTTATTTAGCAGAACACGTTATATTTCAACTTGATGCATGATATGAAACCCATTCAGAAATCTTACTAAGCTCATTTTTTCTACCGACTCGAGTTGTAAAGGGAGGGTATCATATAGTCGGCCACGAACGACTTTATCCTTTCCGTACTTGATTTTTTTGTTATATTGCGTTATATCCACATATATATATCTGCCGATAAATAGTTACTCCTGCTTCGGACCAACGATGTCTGTTCCAAAAAAATTTATGACGGGAAATAAAACAATGCATCAATATTTTTTTCCGAAGGGCTATGTATAAAATGTTCTGACGTATTTTGTCTTTCTACACTAGAAAACGATATTTAAAAAAATTTCATGGCTACTTATTTTAAAAACCATTAACCATCTCGTAGATTTCCTCTCGTAGCTGTGTAGATTTTCTATCAATTTAATTGATGATGATCCAAATTTTCAAATGATGTGGATTTTTCACATCTACGATTGCCGTCCCTTCCCGAATGGAAAAAAGTTATAATTACTCTCAGATGTCCTCTACGCTCTTATTTTAAACAAGGTTATATTTTACGTCCTGCTAAAAATTGTCCTATCAAATAATGCACAACCCTTTTATAATAAAAAGAAAATGTCCTTGTTTTGACAAGAAGTTCCGAAGCCAGCACTTTTATGCTTTCAAAACTTGGTAAATTTTTTAAAGTTAAATTCTTGACGATATGAAATGAAATTTAATATCTCACGAACTATTTCCAAAGGCTCCTCTGGTCTGAGCATAACTCAAATACAAATTCATATTCAGGCGACTGGGTGGGTGCAGGAGTGGGTAAATATGTCTTGTACTACATACGAGACGTGGACGTATGTGTGTGTCGCTACATCTATATTCATACACGCTGCAGCATGCTGCGGTGTCTCTTTGTTATTTATGTGAATGTATGCAGGTATTTCTACTACTTGTAGCACACTTGCTCACACATACACTCTGGAACACGAATGTGTTAAAATACCACAAATACTTAAGAAAAGTCACTCCCCACAACTGGACTGGTGGGGTTGGCATCAGGTGGAGAGTGCAGGGGGTGACATGCTGTTAGTCAACACCCCCAAATGATATTATTTAGTACTTAACATGGATGCAAGCATCCACCCACCAACTCTATCCGAGATAGTCAGCCTGAATGTGCAATATTCCAGGAATTCCTTGTGTTTCTCACACACATCATAAAACTATTTCTCACAGAGATGCGGATGGGCCAACACACATGCCCCCAAAAGGACTTATGAGCAATTCCACATTAGTCTGTATATTAGTAGTTTAAATCCAGCATTCACAATCATGAAAAGCAAACATTCTTCAAGCGTGAATCGGAATATTCTATTTTTCGAGATATCGGGCAATCGAAATTCGCTTTATATATACCAGTTATCTGAATGATCTGAGATAATGAGATATGATCTCAGACGGAATTTGTTCTACTTGTCTATGGCTAAATAATTGCCTTTGGAATACCCGATTCATGTATTCTAGTTTTCGAGATATCGGACAATCAATATTCTATACATATATGCCCGATATCTGAAAACCTATATATCTCCGATCTCAAACGGAATTTGTAGGAGGAATTTTTGGGAAAAAAATTCTACTTACCAAGGGCTAAATAATTGCCTTTGGAATACCCGATTCATGTATTCTAGTTTTCGAGATATCGGACAATCAAAATTCGCTATATATATATCCGATATCTGAAAAGCTATATTTCTCCGATCTCAATCGGAAATTGGACAAACTCTTTTTTAGAAAATATTTACTTATCAAGCGCTAAATAATTGCCTTTGGAATACCCGATTCATATATTCTAGTTTTCGAGATATCGGCTCTTCAATGTCACATCAATACATGGACTAAATGGCCTATTTTCTATAGGACTGATTCGATGCATTCAAATAATTGGAACGGAATATATTGTGAAAAAATAATCACATAATTCCTTTTGTTTTTATTATTTTTAGTGTTTTATGAAAAAAATATTTTTTAAATACGTTCCACAAGCTAAATTGGTTTGTGTCTTGGGTGTGGGACGTATTTAACTTACGAATTTATCTTCACACCCTTTGGAATTTGCCATTTTGGATTTTTTTGAGTTAGTAATTTTCATGCAAACAAGTTTTTTTCCAATATGAGAAAATGGATATTGGCCACAATAGTATTGGGTCTACGATATACGATATCTGGATATTTATCCACTATCTCTTCGATTGAATGCTGGTGTGCTTTAAACTTATTTAAGACTGGCAAAACGAACGAAAGACATTGATCTCATTCGTTTGTGAGACTCATTTACTTAAAGAGGCTGGGTATGTTGTTGAAAATTTACTGCGAAACCACCTGAGGAAACCTTTCACAGAGTGGAGTGTTACTTGTGCAGCCAAGTAACAAATATCACCACGCCATCCCTATTAATATTATAAAACCTTAGTGTAAGTCTGTCTGTCTGTTTGTTCCGCAATCACGCGTAAACAGCTGAACCGATGTTGTTGAAATTTTCAGTACACATAGATGCAGGTCTGGAAGGAGCTATAGGGTATAGAATTTTTAAAAATTTGCTCTGTGGGCGAAGGGGGCGTGACAATAGTGTTTTTGAGAGCTAGAAGGCTGAAAATTGGTACATATATGTTACTGACCAGGAGAGTGATAAATATGATGCTGAAATTTAGATTTACATTTTATAGGCGGAGTGGGCGTGACAATGGTATTTTTTTTTGAGCTAGATGTCTAAAAATTGGAACGTATGTATATATTACTGACCACGAGAAAGTTCAATATGATGCCGAAATTTGGATTTTCATTTTGTGGACGGAGTGGACGTGCCAATAGTGTTTTTTTTGAGCTAGAAGGCTGAAAAGTATATATATTTTACTGACCACGAGAAAGTTCAATAAGTTTTCGTTTCGTGGGCGTTGGGGGCATAGCAGATGTGTTTTTTGAGCTAGAAGGCTGAAAGTTGAATTATTACTCACTATAAAAATCAATAAGAAACTTGATTTTAATTTTACCATTTGTTTTTTGCCTGGCGAAGCGGGCAGGGTTCAGTTAGTTTGTAAATAACCGGATGGGATAAAAATAATACCAATCAAACGATAACATCTAGAAGTATGAAACTTGGTGTGTATATTCTTCTACTTACGTAGACCGGTAAAATAAAAGATTTTTCGAATTCATACTTTATAGGAGGAAAATGGTGTAAAGGGACATAATTCATACCGACCAAATTGCTGAAGCTGGAATCATAAAATTCCGTGTGTACTGACTGTTTAGACTTTCAAAATAAAGATTTTTTAATTTGTAATTATAGGGGGCTAAAGGGGCTAAAAGTTCAGGGGCTGAAATTCGGTGTATACTTTGCTCTGGCTTCGGTTGTACTGACTGTGTAGACGCGCAGTGTAAAGGATTTTCTTTCAATAATAACGACATTAAAATAAAAATATATAACGACATTTGTACTTCGTGTATCTCAATTATTTTTTTAAGATTTACAAATATTCGGCATGTAACTACCCAGCAAAAAGAGAGCACCCAAAGAAGTGAAAAAGATGTTCATCTCGTGATTCGGAAGTAGTGAAAATTGGGATCTTCCACCAATGCATTTAACATGGAGTTGTCATAGGAGGGATGTACTTTATTTTGAAAGACTTAAAAGCTATTTTTAATTGTTGTAAAGGAACCACTCACATTTTCACTTGTTTCCCTTTCTGTTTTCAAAAATCCGACGCTACCGGGGGTAGAACAGCGGACCTTCTGATTGCTACTACGGCACTCTAACCATCTTAGCTATCCTCTGTTGTGAGTGGTGTATAACTAAAAGAAATCATTTAGTTCTGTAAAACTGACAATAGGAAACTTAACAAAATATTTGTTTAATATGAACTAATATATAACGCAAATAAATGCTAATTAAATTTAGTATTAAATAAATTGGCACTACTTAATTTTACTGATATTATGCAATACCAATAATTAATAAAAATATGAAATATTTTAAGTATATTAAAAATTTTTATTTTTTAATCAAAAAATTTTAAATTGTCAAAATTAAACATTGTTTATTTATAAAAATATTAAAAAAATATAAAAGAGTTTTTTCCCGAGCCAAGATTCGAACCCGAGACCTTCTGGGTGCAAAGTGAACACCTTACCTTTGTGACCCCATACTAAAAAGTCGTTCCCATTCAGTTGTGAAAATGCTATTCATAAAATGTTACGGAATATTTGACGTTGTTTAAAAGTACTTCCTCAAAAGCAGGAAAAATGCTAATTTCGGTTTTTAGATGCGATTAAAATGTGCTTCCTACGGAAGTACTTCCAACTTTTTTTGCTGGGTAACTAAGAATACCATATGTGGTGTAGGGTATACTAATTGAAAACAAGTAAGGAATATATGATACCCTCGACTTTCTACCCCACTACAATTGAATTTCGGGCAAAAAGAGGTATCGGGAACGATATGGGTATGGGTGCTATATGCACCCATACAAAAATTGAGCGGAAGTTTTTCTTCTGATGTTGTGGCAAATTTAAAGAAAATCGGTTAAATTATCTGGTTTCTAGAACGGAAAAGGTCAAATATGGAGCGTAAATTGTATTAGACCTATATATATATATATATATATATCTGAACCGATCTGACGCACTTCCACGATAGATGTTCCTAGTTGAAATATAAGCTGCTGTGGCAAATTTTAAAGAAAAATTTTCTAGAGCGGAAAAGTCAAATTTTTTATGGGACATACAGGTTAGCACATAGCATCGTGTAAGTGATTTAGGATCGGAACTTAAAGCGCTAATGTTTTTAAAATTAATTAAAATGATTTATTTTTGGCCGATTCAATTCTGAGTTAAACAAAACAAAAATACTGTTTTTTAAGTTTTTTTTTTTTTTTGAAAAATAATAATTCAAAATTGGTCATCAGGTTAGCACACATCACTTTTTTCATTGTTGATAAGGTTTTTAGCCAAGAAATTATTAATAAACTTTTACATATAGTAATTTAAATATTTTTAAACAAAATTTAATAATGTGTCGATCCTCCCTTGTTGTTGATTCGATTGGGAAGCGACACATACAATTTTCCAATATAATTTGGAAAAATGGTGGACCAAGCGTCCTTGATGCCTTCAATTAGCTCCTCTTTGTTGGAATATTGTTTCCCGGACTCATAAACTTTACGAAGCCAGCCATCCCCACACGTTTTCTATTACATTGATGTCAGGTGAATAAACGGACATTTTGGTCCTCAATCCATGATTTAACCACCCGGGCTGTGTGGATCGGGGCATTATCGTGTTGGAAAGTCCATGGCAGATTTCCGAACAAGTTTTAAAAATGTGGAAAAGCTATTTCAAGTACGTTTTTGTAGGTGTTTGCATTCATATTTGTTGTCAAAAACTGTAACTCGCACGTACCATAATAGGAGATGGCTCCCCACACCATCACACCCCCAACCCTACTATGAAGGCGACCCAACTGGTGTTCCTCTTTGCGAAGATCATGAAAGTAGTAGTTGTATCCGTCCGGACCTTCCATATTAAATTGTTTTTCATCCGAGAAGACAACGTAGTGCCAATCAGAATTCCATGGCAAGTGCTCCCCCGCAAAATTCAACCGCACTTCCTTTCGAGCAACGTTTAGTGGGGTTATTTCTTCAATTTGAATCATTTTAAATGTTGAGCACTACGTATCACTCTTTGAATTGTAGATAAGCTCGCTTTAACATTAACATTTGCCCTGATCTTTGCAGTCGAAGCGTGGGAGTTCGAGGCTTCTCTCAAAATTGCTCTCTTATCAGCAGCGGAAATCACTCTATTATTTCCTCCTTTATTATTTTTGCCATATTTCAACTTATTGCTCAGGAATGCTGATATAACTTTACGACTTCTGTCCATTTTTTGGTTATTGAACTTATTGATAGCCCATATTTATAGTCAAATTAAAGGCCTGGGAAATTCGCAAACACTCGACACCACCTACAATGAAAACGGCAGCACTTTCCAGGAATTTTGAACTGTCACACCTGTGCTAAATGTTGTTTCTTATCATCGTCTATTTATTTCAAGCAAATAGCTGTTTATGGAAAGACCCATATCCTCATACAATCGCACATACTTACTGGCGTAAGCTTGAAGCACCATTATAGTTAAGAAGAAATGAAAACCACAGCAACTACAAGCAACTTCTTGTGTTGCAGAAAACTACATGCACGCATATGTATTCGTACATACATTAGAATGGGTCATCAAACATTGCTGTTCACATCAAACTACACTCTCATAGTTCAAGATCTTGGACATACAAGTGCAGTAAAAGAAAAAAATTGATGAGAGGTTGGTGGTGACACTGCAGTGCTGTCAATAAAATAAATAAAATTAAAATAAATAAATTTAAATTGAACAAATTAGATTTGTGTGATTTGAAACGATAGCTAATTTTTACTCAGTGTTGAGTGTTGACATATTTTTCTTTTATTTTTCATGCTCATATCATTTCCCTGAGACAATAAATTGTAGAAAATTTGAATTTGTGTTTTATATACTGTTAAAATACGACAAATATTAAAATTGAATAGAAAAAAAATATATATAATTTTCATCGTTTCTGGTTGCCCTGTTCAGAACATGTTTTTCATTAAAAAGATCCAAATTTGTTTAATCGTTGTATGGGTATGACTCAAATTTAGTAACAACTAAGGAAATTCAGATTCATATCCGATAAATTGATTTATTTAATTAGGTAGCCAGTCATGACTAAAAACTTCTCCAGAAAGTGCCTCAGCCGTTCGGAGTCGGTGCCAAACAGTAGGTCTCTTTCCGTGAGACAAACTAGCTCTTTTCCATTCGGGAAAGTTTGTGGGATTATTTTTTGACATTTTTTAAATGTAGAATTCCATTTTCGCCTTCTTTGGCCCACCTTTAGACACGTATGCTCTGTGTTCCCTCATAAAGGAAACTGCATCGTGAGCATGAAATATTGTTTCGCAAATAAATACTAGTACCACTAACACATCTACCCTAACACACACTCGCAGACATGAAGAAATCGTACATTTGTACAGACACACACATACACACTTAAGATAGCCGCTTCTTTGCAACATAAAATTCAGTTAAAAGTGCCCGCCATGCAGCCTTTTGTGCCGCACCACTGTCAGATGTTTTATTTTACTCCTTGGAATACGGCGCTATGCCGGGGCATCCTCGACAAGAGGAGGACCAGAGAAATATTTATGTTGCAAGCGCATTGCAGCAAACAGTGAACGCGTCAAACAGTCAACGCGTCAAATTGTCAAGTGCTTTATTCGGTTGCTGTTGCAGTTCTTGTTGTTGTTACATTTTCAGTTTAACTTAATGGGATTGCTGTGGCTGTTGCTGTCGCTGCTACATGTGTGCAACAACTGATGTTGTTGCTTCGTGTACTTTTTAGCATTTTAACTTTTATTGCCATTGAATGGTGGTGTTATTTATCACGCTTGGCGTTATTGCTGACGCGTCTTCAAATGGCGTTGCCAAGCTGACTTAAACTGGTTATGTTTTGTGAACAACGCATAGGGTTGGTAAAGGGGGGGGGGGGGGGTTGCAACTTGCCACAAGCAACATAAGGGAGCTATTTACATAAGCATAACGACCTGGTACGCCATATAAAAATAAAAAAATACAAGTTGAGTCGGTTGAACCCACTAATAAGTAGAAAACTCTATGTTGGCGACGTGTTAGGATAGCACAGAAAGTGTAATGGTGTCATGAGAGCGAGGTTGCCGTTGAGATTTCCTAAAATACTTCGGGAATTTGTGTGGGATGGATATTCCAACTATTTTTAATATTTATTGAAAAAGTTTTGTCCATCAATGAAAATATTTATGCAATTCCTGAGAATCACCAAGTAGTTATACGAAATGACAAATGGTAAACGAACAGATGCCGATAGAAGCATGCAAGGCATAACAATAATAGTTTTGGGTAAAAATAATTAGCTATTTTCTATTTTGATGGGCTTCATGCTACCCCACAAAGCACAGTGGGAGAAAACACCGATCTAGAGCGAAATAAATCTGAGTTCCATTTGTCATGATTAGGTTAGACATGATTTGGTTCAATATTGTTCTAGATTGACAGTCAACACCTTTTCAGAGAGATTTTAATTAAAAATAATTTATTAAACAAATTCTGGAAATAGAGATAAGTAATATTAAATACGCATGTCTATGCTATCCAATTATTCGGGCTTTTAAGATATTCGATTAATCGTTTATTCGAAAACAAAGAATTTCCAATTAAACGAATAAACGCCTAAACACTTATTCGATTAACCGATTAATCGAATAGTTGCTCAACTCAGTACAACACAATTAAGAAGGGTTAAATAGACAGAAAAATGTAATTCAATGTTAGTCACGACTTTTCTATATTTTTGTGTAAATACATTTCCTTTCCTATATTGGCTCTACATCTATGTAATAGAATATTTCTGAAATATTCTAATATATACTTGTTTTTGTGCAATTGTTTGTAACACCCAAAAGGAAACAAGTTAGACCCATCGTTTATTAAACAGATCGGCTTAGAATCACTTTGTGAGTCGATTTAGCAATGTCCGTCTGTCCATCTATTGTTGTAATCAAATTACAGGTCGCAATTATAGTCCGATCTTAACACAAATTGGCACAAGTAAGTTTTGTGGATCAAGGACGAACGCTATTTCGGTTCAGATTTAGATATAGCCCCCATACAAATGTCGCTCCCGATTTGACTTTTTCCGCTCTAGAAACCACATATTTCACTCGATTTTCTTCAAATTGGGCACAGTCCCTTATAATTGAAGTGGAATCAGCTATGATGACAGATCGGTTCAGATTTAGATATAGCCCCCATACAAATGTCGCTCCCGATTTGATTTTTTCCGTTCCATAAAGTACACGATTTTCTTCAAATTTGGCTTAACACCTTATAATCTAACTAGAAACACCTGTGGCGAAAGCAGGTTAGATCGGTTCAGATTTAGATATAGCCCCCATACAAATGTCCCCACGATTTGACTATTTCCGCTCTAGGAACCACATACATACCCGATTTTCTTTAAAATTAGCACAACATCTTATAAACCAACTAAAAACACCTATGGTGAAAGTGGGTAAGATCGGTTCAGATTTTGATATATTTTTTTTATATATATACAAATGTTGCTCTCAAATGTTTAACCGATTTGGGCCAAACTTTACATATTATATTTCACCTATAAACATACATGGTGAAAGCGGGTCACATCTCATACATATGTCCTTTCCGCTTTAAAATTTTTCGTCAAACACATACATTTACAGGATACAAAAATCCTTCCCGATTTCACTTTTTTACCGAATGGAATTGTAATAGGATAGAAAGTGGAGTGTATCATATAGTCGGCTCCGTCCGACTTTAGCCTTTCCTTACTTGTTGATTATTCGAACAGATATTTGAAAACAATTATTCGATTAATCGAACAAAATTTAATCGGTTGGATACCCTACACATGTCGTATTAAGTTCCTGGCCGATTTTGCCGTACAACGTGAATTGCGTTCACGTTCAACCATAATTTACTGTACATGACAAATACGTCTTCCTTTTCTTCTCAATTTTCACTTTTCAAATACGTAAATTTTTGTTTTACATGAGGTTGATTAAGTTTTTGGGAATCAAAATTCGTACTCTTTGTAAAAGGTTTTCCAATAAGGACTTGCCATTTTTTTAAATAAACGCAAACCATTTGATATATTTTCAAAACTTTATGATCGACATGAAATACAATCAAAACATTTATGAATGGAACTCGACTTCCAGCGGCAGCGGTCGATTCGTTGGACTCAATTTTCGATAACTCGGTCACACATTTCGGCCGCTATTTCGCGTTCAAAGTTGGCCTGAATTCTTCCTACGTCGTCGGCTTGTTGATTTGACGTAGCCCCAAAGAAAAAAGTCTAGAGTCGTTAAATCGCACGAACGAGTCGGCCAATTGACTTATCCATTTCTTGAGATAACACGCTCACCTAACTTACTCTTCAATAAATCGATTGTAACGTCTGCTATGTGGCTTGTGGCACCGTCGCACAGAGGGTTGAAATCGCCCAAAATGGAGATTAATTCAAAATTTATTTTTTTGAAAAAAATTTATTATACGATTAAAGAATATAAAATTCTACATCACTACCGAATATATCAATGACATGTGTTGTTTACTTTCCCTGTTGTTCTGCCTTAAAGTCAGGAAAGTTTTGAGATTTACGCGATCAGTTTTGAAAAGTTCAAATTGACATATTTTAAAGGTTCATCTTTTTGCCCATTGATAGTAGTAACACTTTGATTATGGAATCTGCAAGTTCAGTTATTTTAGAGTATTTTTACAAAAACATGTTTTAACGAAAGTATTGTTGAAATATTTTTAAAATTTTTTTGAAATATGTCCAATTTATTTTAATAAATAATTTGTCACTCTTTATGCGTGTTTATACACAAAGTTTTATTGTACAACTGGAATTTAGAATATGACGAGAACTTAATATTTAAGAATTTTGTAATGAAAAAGAAGTCTTTTTATTTATTTAACACTTAAATGAAACAATTATTTCTCATGAAAAGCATTCGCAGAAGCAGAATGAAATTCCAATATGATATGATACTAGAGATGGGCGCGACTCACGTGAATTGCGTGAATCATGTGATTTTTGTTAGTTAGAACTGACAAGATATAAACAATAACATTGTCTCAGTACATGTCTTTTTGTGTGATTATTTACTTTTTACATTTTGATTTTAAATTTAGAACATTTTATAAAGATTGATATTTAGTTTTAAAAATGATCATTTATACGGTCATAACCAATTGGTCTATATTCTAAAGTTCCTCTGCTTAGTATCATATCAATTTCTTGAGTATAGGCTGAACAGAAATAAATAAATAAAAGTGGGAAGATGACACAATCGCCATGACTAGAAGCTAGAATCATTTAGGATATAGATTATGACAGGCTTGCCGTTTGTATTCCCTTCCATCACAAAAATTACGAATTTCCAAAAAGTCCTTTATTTAACGAGGGTACATTCAGTATGGTCGTGCCATTTCTAACCCTCATTCCCCACTACATCCTTTATAAGTGCGAATATGGAAATATATAAGTTTGGTTTGTTCCATCTTTAACCATTTCCACATTTCACCACCCAAAAGTACGCATTTTGCAACAATAACTTCGTACGATTTCTGAGACATTATAAGTTTCCTGGCATAAGCATCTGAATGGAAATTCGATGAAGTAAAAAGTATAGGCGGTCCTGCCCGACTTAAGCATTCCTTACTTGTTGAATATATTTTCGAAACACATTTTTTGACTACAGTCTTTTGTAGCTGACAATTATAAATCATACATACACACATGCATAAGTAATATTGACACTATTGACAAATCAATGAACTAATCAAATTTTCTTTTTTTATTGATTTTTTCTAGATTTTTGATGAAAACAGTTCATAATTACTCAAACCGAATTAATTTTCGTTAGAGAGGATTGCGCGAAAGTGAATCATAATAAATCGCAAAATAAAAACCCAGTTCACTTGGGGAAGGCAAATAACCCAACCCAACTCCGCAACAGAGTGAGCAGCTGTGAATTGGGGAAAAAATGTTCGTATTCCTGGAAAAGCAAATATGAACAGAAAAACATGAGTGAAAGTCATAGAATATCAAACAACATTGAACCGCTGATAAGGCTGGCGGCACAGGCCTCAGACTACACCACCACCATTCTGGCCATGATACCTCGAACATCCAGCCCCATTCAGGCAGACTCCAGCGATAAAAGTGTGTTCACGGGGTGTGCGAACAAAAGCGAATGTGATGACGGCCGTTGTTTTTTGGGTCGGTGTTGATTACATTTGAACGCTCTCCTATCTGTCTCTTCGCAGGGAGGAG